>JAWNKV010000326.1:600000-1115000 GCA_035041805.1 Amiota mariae
AAGGAAAATTTTTCTTAGAATTGTAGACGACTGACTACTGATTGACTTTTGTTTTATTATTATTATTTGCAATGTCAAAAAGTTTGCACAACTGTTTATGTATATATTTTTTTTTTTATTTTGTCTTTATTTATATATTAAATATAAAACATTCATAAGTCCCTCTGCTGATGTTAACTAAAAAATTTTTTCAATTTTAAATATTTAAATAAATTTAAAAACTACTATTTATCATTTGAATGAAAAATATTCTATTGCCAATTTTTGACCTGCTGTCATTTAATGACGTCAAAAATTGGCAATAGAATGCAAAATACTACTTACTATAAAATAAATAAAAAAAAATTTAAATGAAATGAGAAATACTAAGTTGGGTTGAAATTAATTCAGCAGTCATTTTGTGTTTATAACAAACGATTTGGAAAAAGGAACACAATTTTATAATGAAGCGACGACACTAAGTTTGAAGGTGAATATTGGAAGTGGTCAAATATCAAATTTAAGCGACACCAGACACTTCTGGCAGTCATGATAGTGAGAGAGCGAGAGCTTGATAAAAAGAATGTAGGCCTTAAATGACAAGGTGAATAAGCATATTAACATATTGTTTACCATTAAAAAACTTGAAACAGTATGGAACTTTGTTTGAAGGACCCTCCAAGAAATCTCCAACAACAATTATACATTCGACTGTATGCCAAGTTATTGCGAGTTTGGCATAATAACTAAGCCTCCATTAATTTATAACAAAATAAAGACTTGAAGGGCGTTTTAGTCAAATGGGATTTTGATTGCCTGTAAGCAATATAAAAATATACAAAAATTAGAGTAAAAAATCCTTCGAGTTAAAAATTGATTTTCTATTGAGGACAATGGATAGCAAAAGTTCCTTTTTTGTCGGAAGAATCAACGACTCAACAGAACTTTAGACACTGGGGTAGGAAGGGAAATTGGCCTTTAGGAATTTCATAAATTTGAATAATTTCAGAATAGGAATTACTATTAGTAACTTCCATATATCATTCACAACAAGTCAATGCACATAGAGTAATAGAGGAGGCCAGAGTAAATCCCATGTTCACTGTCTAATGATTCAGAAGACTTGTTAGTGTTAAATCATGGACATGTTATTTAAAGAGTGAAATAAGATGCGAGATCGCTAATGGTGCAAGTGTTTCAGCATAAACTCCACCATCAGGTTCCAGGGCTTTGGGGGTAGTTTCTACATTACTAATACTAAACTCTCTCGACACAATTTTAGGTTTGATGACGTTCAACCTATGTATGGAAGACCGCTTATCTTTATTGTTTTTTGAGTTGATTTGTATTTTAAAGGTGATGGTGACAGTTACAACTTGACTAAAAAATATAATAAAAATCAGATACATAAAAAACTTGGGGGGTTACAGATGTTGCTATCTTGTGGGGCTTCACGAAATGCAGGAAATATTCAAACCTTTATGCAGATAATTTTTCCCTTCTTCTTTCTACTTGTTACATATATTTAAACAAATTTAATATACCCTTTTACCCATCCGTAAATATGTAGAGGGTAAAAAAATATTTAAATAAATCTCATCATAAGAGAAAAAATCTCGCACAATTAAGAATTATGCAAATTTGTTTAAATACTCTGATGATGATGATGTTGCTGCTGCTGCTGCTGCTGATGATTATGATGACTAAATAGACGACCGACAGACAAGCGAATGTCTTTAATTGCTTTTTTGTTTGTAAAATAAATTCGGGCATAATTTGTAAGATAAATGAATTAAGAAAAAAATAAAAAATCGTTTGCTTTATGTAATTTGATTTTTTTGTTTTTGTATAATTTTTCTTAAATTTTCCTCTAGAAAACTTCCTGGCAAAAATAATACGAAAATTAAACACCCGCTAAATAAATACAATTGATAACGATGACGGCGACAACGACAACGACGACTACGACGGCGGCAATAATGAAGAATTTATTGTTGGCAAAATTAATAAGTAAAAATTTAAAAACAACAATAAAAGATAAGAAAACAAAAAAATAAAAATAAGCAGAATTCATGACCATGTGAACCAGTTTACAAGGTAAACGGAAGCTTTTATTTGAATATAAAATAAGATAGAAAATTCACTTTGGTTGTATCCATGATGATACACATTTCATAGCTGATAAGCTTCATCACTGAAAATATTCTAAAACAATCGAAGAACTTTGAATCTTTCATTTGTATGAATAAGACACATTGTAATAAATTTTACTCGAAATCTTCATCTTCATAACTAATATGCAGATTAGATAAAAAAAGGCTGCTAACCAATAGGTGGAGACATACCTTGTTGTTTAAATAAGAAACTATAAGTTGCATAGAATTAGAGAGAGAACAATAACATCTTCTTTGTTGCAATGATCATTTTATGAGGTCTTACTATTGTATTCTATCTTCAAAATACATAGAACATACGTCAAATCTATGTACTTTTATCTATGTTTTGTTTTTATTCTCCATTTTATCTCGTGCAAGCAAATTAATCCTTGACCCTAAGCTTTAATTGAGGAAAATTTCAAAAAGAAAGAAACATTGTAACAATAAAATAAAGAGAAATTGAATAAATACGCAAATGTGTGGATGTGTTCAGTTGGTTTATTGAATTTTATGACAATCAATCATAAAAGTGCATTTAAAATAAATAACATTGACCGATAGATAGAAAGAAGAATAAATAAATGAAGAACTAGAACATTCCTTAGACATTTCAATTGTTCATTCAGTTATGCAAAATATTATAAATAATGTTTGAAAGACCCACAGTATATTGTTCATTTTTAAAAATTATTTATAGCTTAACAAAAGGACTACTATCTATAAAAGTTAAAAAAAAAAAAATGCTTCCAGGGATTTCATCTTTTCAAGAAAGTGATAAGTTCGACAATCATTTATTTAAATTAATATTTTATATTTAAATATAAAATTAATATTTTATTGATTGACTTGAAATACATACAGTAAAGTAGATATTGATATAAGTTAATGTTGCGACAAAGAGTTTTCAAGCTTCGCGAATAAAATAAGTAATAATTGACCTGTTGATAATAATTCCAGGCTGAAGACGAAGAAGATTAATTTGTTGATTAAGGATTTTACAATTAATTAATTACTGTTCAATTGTTATCAATGAAGTCGCAAACCGCTAAATCGATTTTGAATATTATTTTTGCGTTTGTATGGTTGATGCCTTTGTCATGTTATAGGCTATAAAAAAATTTAAAAATTGCCTTAATTATTTAAAAAAAAAAAAAAAGTAAAAATAAAAACTTATAGAATTGCTGTTCATTTGTTATCAATGGACTCGCAATGCCATCTGTTGCACGTAAAAAGTAAATATAAAATACGCGGCGACATAATCGAAGCCTGTCGGATGAAATAACATGACCACACATAAAATATTGGCATTACAGAGATCACGTCCATACCGTTGAACCGATAATGATTTATACTTATACTATTTGTAATAGAAAATATAAAAAAACTATCTTTGGCTATGACAAAGTTGTAATACTCTTCACGCCCCTTCTAGTAGACCGAGAGTCTTAAAATTTAGGAGGTTGATGGATACGGGTCAGAAACTTATAGTGTCCCAATTTCAGTTTGTTATGGGGGGTACCCCGATTCGGCTGATTCCGACAAATGAGTATAGTAAAAAGAAAGCTCCGCTTCTCTAGCTTAAAAACTGAGGGACTAGTTGCATACATACAGACAGAGAGATAGACGGACATGGCTAGATCAATTCGTCTCGTCGCGCTGATCAATAATATATATACTTTATGGAGTCTCCGATGTGTCGTTCTGTGTGTTACAAACTTCATGACAAACGTATAATACTATTCACTGTGTCAAGAACAATGACTACTTAATCGTTAGGGAACGTACCCATACTACATGAACATTTTGGGGGTGAGGGGGTCTTCAAAATACTACGGTTGGTATTTGTCACGTAGTCTATATCAACTAGGGAAATCTCGAGCTTTTCAAGATATATTCAAATATGGCACACAGGGTTTACCACTTTATAAACTCACAACTGACAACAAAGACAAATATGAACCAAATTAATTTTTTTTTTTACTTTCTGTTTGCAAAAAATTATTTGAAACCATACTTATGAATTACTACGTATTAGAGAGGGGGGTCTTGCCATACACTACGGGTGGTCACCGAGGGAGGGGTTAAAAATTTGTAAAAAATTGGTCACGTAGTATGGGTACGTTCCCTTATATATAAATTATACATAGACATTCTTTCAATGGTTTTTTGCAGAATCTTCAATATTCTTTTACCTAGTTGAACCTCCGAAATTATCTTCATCTTTTTTAAATCAAAATCAGTTGAAGGTCTTTCATCTTATGGAAAACTATATATCAATGTCAGTTATTACAAGCCAAATTATTCATTCAAGTTCAAGTTCATGGGTAATCAAAGGCATGTAATATCTTTATTTGAATCAGGAAGTCCACTTACTGTCTCTAACGACTTATCAGTATATTAGAGTTTGATATGGAAATATCATTGGGACTTTTGTTGAAGCTAAACAGATTAAAAAATAAAGTGAGAATGACCATAATTTCATTATCAATTCTTATTTTGCATGATGACCAACAGAAAAATCTGTATATAGTATAGGAGAAAATGGACAAAAAAAAAAAAACAAAAAACAAAAAACTTACTAATTGAACCCAGTTCAATTTGCAAATAATAAATAAACTTATTGTTACAAAGTAATTATAATTATTATTTATATTTTTGTTGTATAAATATGTAAAGATTATAGAATAACTTGTTAACCATTCTTGATCTATAAATATATCTAATTAATGCTAATTACTTTCTCACATTCAACTAAATATATTTTATGTTAATATTTATATTTTTTCTTTATTTTTACTAACATTTGCTCGTTGTTTCTCTTCATTGCTCACTTAACAAATATTTAACAAAAATTAAATGAAAACAAATATTAATAGATAAAATAAAATAAAGGAAGAACCTAATAAAAGTGAACAAAAAAATTGAAAAAAAAAAAAATTATAAAAAAAAAAAATTGCAAAAATAGTTTTTAAAAATATTTTTTTTTTGTGTTAATTTTGTTATATTTGTAAGGAAGAAAAAAAATATTTTAAATATGTATATAAATATAAAATATTTGTTTGTTTTCGTTGCACTTTAGTGTGGAAAATTTATTGCAAACGTGTTTCTGTAATTATAATAGTAAAACAAGACAAAAATATAATAAACCTCAACAAAAAGGAAATATATATATAATAAAATTAAAGTGTATTTTAGAATTTTTATTTGAAACACAAATAAATTTGAGAAAAACAAAATCCAAAATGTTTGAAACATGTCAATTTCTAAATCAAATAGATTACGAATTTCTGTTGTAAATATTTTGTAATCCAAACACAACAAAATGCCAAATAATGTCAAATTATAAAAAGAAAAAAATTGAAAATAAAAACAGTTCCAACTTTTCATACGAAAAGGCATATAAATAAGATTAACAAAATTCAAATTTATCCATTATTCAATAAATTATTTTAATTCGTTGAATAATGAATATTGGGGTCACACTCCACTAAAACGATTTAATGAAGATTTACTTCATCAACTGAAGAAACAAGAATTATAGTTTTTATGGCGGTTTTTATAGAAGATACTATTTATATGTGATAATTTCATATACGAGGGTTGCTATTTATATTTCTGGCCTTGGCAATAGTAAGAGTGCTTGGATGAACTTAATTGTTTATACAACGATAAGGCAGCATCCTTCATCACTGTAAAAAACTGGTACAATTAATTCAATTATGGTCGATGTTCACTCTAGGACGAATACCGTGAATGTCGTCCAAAAGCGTTGTCTTCGATGCTGTACGTAAACTGATAATGTACGATTGTGTTATAATATATCGTGAGATTGAGGCATCTTTGGGCATTAGTATGACAAGCATCAAAAAGATATAACATGATTATTTGGCCGTAAAAAAGATATATTCGTGTTGCAACCCGCATAATCTGACAAACGGTCAAAAGAAGCCTCGTATCGTGCATGGAAATGTTGAAAAAATGTGTTCAAGATGCATCAAAGACTGTGTATATAACATCTACACATCTGAAGAATCATTGATCTATGCATATGAGCCCGAAACATAAGAGCAATCGACTGTATGAGTCTTCAAAGATGAGCCAAATCCAACAAAAGTTGTTTGCGAAAGAAGCACATCAAAGAACATCGAAGCAAATGATTGCCTGTTTCTTCGGAATTACCGGTCACGTAGTGACAGTTGCGATAGAGCAACGCAGGATGGTGAATTCTGCATGTTACACCGACCATTTGTTTGCCAGAAGTTATCGGAGAATTTCAAAAAAAAAAAAACCAGAAGAAGAGGCGAATCATTCTTCATCACGACAATGCGAAAAATACAAAATAGCAACCCTCGTACATAAACAGATTTCTTGAAAATATCAGAAAAAATAGATATTTTTTGCGAGATATTTGAATACATTAGAATTCAACAATAGAATAGAGTAACAGTAACAGTAGAACCGAAACTACATACACCACAGTATTCAATAAATAAAAAAATTTAATAGAATTTTGTAATTTCTAATGTTGTTTTGGTGCAATTTGTGTGATTGATTGACTAAAAAAAATATCTGAACACTGTTAGTAACATCTGATTCATCTATTCATTTTTCCTCCATAATCAGGCATCACAATGAGCCGCAAGACTTCTGAGTGAACTCGCATGTATTCGCGAGAGGCCTGCCTTACCTAATCTAATCTAACAACACAACATCTCATATTCTAAATCTTTATAAAATGTAGATAAAAGAATTTGTATTAAAATGGTATCTCAAAGGCTAAGTTTCAGGGTTCGTTGGCATGTATGCTACAATAATTGAGACTATTTTGAAGGGTAACGAAAAATCCTGAAATTTTTGCAACAGATATTTTGAAGGTGATTTAAATTCTAAATATTGATCTCTAGAATTGTTTGGGGAATGGAAAGTAGCTTTGGTATATCTTCAATAAATGGGAATATTTTGAAGGTAAATTAAACTTCTTCTGGGTTTTTTTTTGAAAACAACTATTGAAGAGGATTATATTAATATAGGCGACATGACTACAATTTATAGATCAACTAGAGACCCATCCCGGTTTTGCACGGGTGCATTAGAAAACTTGTACTCGTATATTACGCAACACTTGAAAATAAAATTGATTTAATACATATTGACAAAATTATATGAGCACAAAGAATTTATTAATTCTAAAAACTTACAAAAGAAGGTGTTTTACAAAGACAACTTGATTGATTTTGAAAAATGTCTCTAAGCCATAATATAGCCAATGTATTGTACAAGGACTTAATAGGAATGTACAAATTGTACAAATCTGCATTCCGCAGAAAATTCTTTTTATGATAGTGAAAACCGTATCAAAATCTGTTCAGTAGTGTAGAAGTTGTGCGTATTGGAAGAGACACGAATTTCGACTTTCATGTAAATCAATAAATCAAGGGATATAAAAGATTTAGAAGAAAATCATCATTTAATTTATTTTTAAGAAATTGTTATTGTAAAAAAAAATATTCTATTAATAAAATTGTATACAAGAAATCTCCCAAACAAAAGTCAAATGATTTTTTTTTTTTTCAATTTAAATAAATTTTAATTGAGAACAAAAAATCACGTATACGCAACAATGTATTTCACAAAAAAAAAAAACCAAACAACAGAATAAAATATTGCAATTTTTCAAATAAAATTGCAAATAAAATCATTTCTAAAATGGCAAATAATTACAAAGTGACAAAATGTTCACTACAAAGAAATATATAAATGTCGTTGCACGCAAAAACTTAAAAAAAAAAAGGTTTCTGCACCACCCCACCATAGTAGTCATAGTATAGCAAAAAGGCAACAAAAACTCGATTTACGAATTAATCTTTAAATAATCAATAATGTTGATCAATCAAATAGAAAATAAAACAAAACAAAACATAACACCAACACCAACACAATCACACAAACAACATTATACTAAACGCATATGGCAGACAAATGAGCGCCAAACGAAGCAAGAGAACAAACAAGTGGTTGACCTCATCATCATAACAAAATAACAAATAATAAAAGATAATAAAAAAATTAAAAAAAAAAAAAAATTTAAATTAAATGAAAATTAAATAATAAATAATAAAGAAAATTAAAAAAACAAGAAATATTGTATTGTAAATCAAGTAAATATTTTATTTATTGTATTTGAATTTATTTACTTTTTTTCAGATTGAATGAAAGGGGATTTTTCATTTAATGTAGGCGCGGTGCCGGCAACAAAATGATAAAATTGTGCGTTTGTTATTTGCAATAAACTTTTGTTTAAGTTTTTATAGTAATTCAACTGTCAAGTCAAGTATATAGGAGGAGAGTCTCAAAAGTATTCAAACTTTACAATTGTATTTAGAAAATATACATATAACATAGTATGAAGTATCAGATTTATACACTTTGGGTTGTCATGGTAAGGCGACTGACTCAGTAGGTGTAAGGACCATGGGAGAAATGGTAACCTACACTTATTTGTTGGCTATAAGGTTGAAGGCGAGTACTGATGCCAAGAGAAGTCTAAAACCGGGCATTTCTCCTATGGTAAGCAGCCTGTCTATTCTTCCAATCAATTCCCATATTATCAGATTAATAAAGTTTTTTTCTGTAATTCCGTTATCTGCATTTCAAAAGTGTACATAATTCAGACATTAGAAAGTTGCGCGTAATTTATGTCCAATGTTTACTCATTTCCAGCATAGACAATACACCAGTTGGAAACAACCATTCTAGCATCTTCTCCCGGTGCTTTTGTCTTCCTTCCGAAAGAAATTGAATATGTCGACCATGTATCATCAACAACCATTGTACCAGTAATCAAAACTATTAATTTAATGTTTGAATTACCTACAGATGATGAGATTAAACCAATATACGGAAAATTAGTCCATTTTGAATTTTTTTCTCTTAACAAAAAAGAAACATTTATTGGATTGTATAAGATTTTACAGCTCTAACTCTGCTGTTAATAATTTATTTGAGTTTTTAGTATAAAAAGGATATTGATAACAAACATTGCAAAACTTTAAGAAATTGTACTGAGATACAACTGCATTAGGAATTTAAAAAAAAAAAAATGTTTCTAAATTTGTTCATATTTCCTTGTTCTTTTTAGATTATCAACAACTTCTGAAACAACCCTCTCACATCCACACTCTTTAAGAGAAAGTCATTAAAAATTATACAGAATTGAAATAATTAATGTAAAAGTAATTCACTTCCGATTTGTTTTACTATTCTATTTTACAACATAGGATAGATTAGAAAACAAAAATACTATAAAAAAAAAAAAATAAATGCATTAAAATGGTGATGGCGGTGCCACAAATATGTCGCAATATATTTATGACCATTTTAGTTTTGATTTATTTGTTGTTTTAATTTTTTTTCCTTTTTGTTTGGTAAATTAAATGAATTTATTCTTTCATTTTTAGGAAAAAAAAAACAACAACAATTGTTAAGTTTTTCCTAATTTGATATGACAGTTTATGGAATAAAAGATTGAATGAGATCTCGGAAATCCATAATAATAAACTATGACAAAGACTATTTAATAATTATTTAATGAAGGTAGGTTTGAGAGTTTGTTTGCCTATTGCATTGATTCCCAAAGGGTTTGCGGAATTTAAATTTAAGTCCACGAAAATAGAGTTATAAATTTCTATTATATTATACGAGTATTACTAGCGTAACTGACTAGACTTCACATGGGTTGCATACAACCGAATTGTTTTATTTCCAGATATTAGATATGTTTCCTTTCTTAGTATCAGTTATAGTTTGAGTATCAACAAAGAAAGTTTGAGTATCAGAAAATTAAAGTACTATTTTCGTTAATTTTTTGAAGTATCCTTTTAGGGGTCGTTTGAATAACTCGGATCTCGGGAATGGAGTCACATATCGGGACCAAAACTAACCTATGTTTAAACCAGAGACCAACTGTAGACATTCACAAAATTTCAGTGCAATCAGTTGAAAGGTATGGCAGAACATAACATACAAACAAACAAAACAGTAATTTTTATCTATTAGAAGATTATATACGCTGATGTGAACTTAAATTTATGATTCAAATTTGTTTTAAACTCTCAGTCAGCAGTCATTGAGATGATGATGATTATTATTATTATTGTTGGGGGATGTTGCACTGCGACCTATAAGATCTATTGCGCCCCCTTCATGGACTTAGAGTGTTTCTCCTAGCCCAATTCCCTCGATGAATTGTAGTATTGGTCCTACCTCACAGAGTCTGAGTTCGTCCTCAGTTAAGGTGAATTCACCAAGGTGCTTCCCTCCTATGTGGTCTCGTCCTCTTCCCAGCAGAACCTGCAAAGACCATTAGAGAAAATTCCCAGTGTTGTTAGGTGATAGTTCAGCCTACAATATCCTGTTAATAGTCCCGTAATGATTCTCAGGTTGTTCTTCGTTAGATTCATAGAGTCCTTGTAGCGTTTTAGGTTTTATATCCCTAGTGCTAATTTGGAGTGTGATAGCCCCGGTAATTTTTCCCAGTATAATTTTGTTTGCTTATCCTCTTGTTCCTAAATAATGCGATCCTAATCCACAGAATGATTCGGGCCCTACAAATGGAGTTGATTCTCCTTTCCTAGGCGGTTTATCTGCCATTTCGTTTCCATATAAGTCACTGAGATATTAAGATAAATTATTGTTGATTATTAATATAAGTAATATCTCCTGTCAGGACACCAAATGATTTCCGAACATGAATTTGGAATTTGTTCTTTTAGGCCATGTTTATGTTAAATTTCTCTGAAAGTTTGTAGCATAGTGCAGGAGACTTCGAAGACCCCAGAAAATGTATTGTATTGTATTTTTGAGCTGAGCATCATGACGAGAATAGTAGAATTGGTTTTACAATATTTATCTCTTTGTGTACTAATTAGGCTCATTATTTTTTTTAAGCTTTTAATTTTCCACAATTCGGAAATTGGTCATTAATTGTTTCATTTATATTATGCAAATCCAAATGCAATTGAATCGATTGAATAAATCAAAAGTTTAGCAAATTAAAATTGATTTATAATCTAAGATTTTGTCTCTTTGAGAAAGGTATCAAATATTCGTTGAAATTGGTCTCTCCCTCTCTCTTTCTATATTTTTATTACTTTAATTACTTTATTTTAACTGTTTTATTTTTATTTAGTTATATTATTTAATAAGTCTTTCTCTCCATTTATAGAATTTTATCTTATCAGAAGGTAAAGCCGCGCGTCTGCTTTTTATGTATTTTAAATTAGATTTATTAAATATTTTATTTATTTTATTATTTTCTATATATGTAGATACTTATATTCTCAGTCTGATAAAATCATTTAAAAAAAAAAATAAGAAGGATAGGGAATCGAGGGGGCCCAATGATGAGCAATAAATCAATAAAATGTTTTTAAATTTCAATTTTTAGAAGTCCAAAGATTTTTCTAAGTAAACAATCCAACAAATTTGATAAAAAATATTGTACCCAATATTTGATAACAATTTCTCTCCCTGTAGCCCAAATACCTTTATCTTTTTCGTCATTATTTTATCAATTTTATTTTGTTGTCTTTTGAATTCTTTGCCATGCTAAAATGAAATAATAAACAAAAGCAAATACTTTTCTTGAGACGCAATTAAATATAAATATTATTACTATAGACACAATTGTATCTAAATGCGCAAACATGTTTGTTTAGTAGCAGAGAGTTGAATAGTAAAAACCACACGCAATAAACAAAAATATTAAAAATTTTAAGTAAAAGTAAAAATACTAAACAAAAAAAAAAAAAAAGAAAAAAATTATTATTTGGGAAATTTAGGAAAATAAACGCCTTCGAAAACAAAAATGAAAACAACAATAAATTTAAATTAGTATGTGTAGTACTTAAGATACACATTATTTACTACTACAAACTATTTAGTAGCAGCAACTTATATCACTTAAAATATTTGAAAAATCAAAAAAGAAATTTAAAAAAAAATGTATGTATATTTATTTTTTGTTTCACCTATGATAAAATTCTCTTCATATAGTAAAAAACAAACTTTATTTCATTTTATTGTTTAATTATCATTTAAGGGTAGAACTTTCTTATTAAGTGCTTCAATGCACTCAATTTCCAGTTTTCTTTATGAAGTTGAGAATTATGATTAACTCCAAGTGCCCCTATGCCTATGTATGATGTCACTTGTAATAATTTTCCTAGCTTAAGTAAATTATTATATATTTAATTTTTATTTTTAAACATACTACAACTAAATTTTTTAACTACAGAGTTTTCAGTTTTTAGAAAATGAGAAAGTTATTTATGAACAATTTAATTTAGCCTTGGCTATACTCCAAACGACTGTTGGTCAATAAGTACCCATAATAGAAATGAAGACGCTAGAAAATCTTTTCTTTCTATAGGCGCAGGTATGGCATCCTTATTGTAACTTTATTTCACTCTTTAAGTCTGATTAATAAAGGCAAAATGCTTCATACAGATATCCCTAGATCCCAATCAACTTCACTTTTATTTCTTCACATGTTTCTCCATTTCAAAATGACAAGCGAATAATGGATCAATACTATTCCTATCATAATTTATTGTGACACAAAGAGCATAAAAATTGCTCCCAATTTAAAGCTAACATCCAAAAATAGTCTGAAATTCCCCTAACAAAGACATTTGCCTTCAAACACGGTTAATATATAAAATAATCGATATATATCAATAATAATGATTCAAAGATTATCTTATTTACTACAAGTAGGAAGTTTTGGTTTTTTTAACTGACAAGAAATCTAAATATTTGAGGAAACAACTTTTTAATAAGTGGAGAACTTTGGAATTTTCTTTTGTAAAGAGTAATTAAAAAACTATGATATAAAATTTGTAAGCGATCAGATTACTTAGAAAATGATTGACATATTTACAAAAGAACAGATGAATCTTTTCCTAAATGGATTTCTCTTACTATGAATTATAAAGTCATGGAGCTTGTTGTAGGCCTCTGATTCAAAAATTCAGTACTCTGAGAGATTCAATTACTTAGAAACTGATTGGTAGACAAAAATAACTCATATTACTCATAAGATAAGTCATCATGTCAAAGGCATTATTTGATGCAAAATTTCAGTTATCTGAGAGATCAGATTACTTAGAAACTGGCTGACATAAAAAAATAACGATATAAGTAATGATCCTTCTTGCATGTTTTAGATGCAAAATTTCAACTCTAAATATGTTAGATCTTATTGCTTAGAAGGTAACTAGCGTACAAAAGGACTCAAGTCATCATAGTCATGCATAGATGGATTCATCCTGCTATGAATTATCATTTGATGGTTGGTTGAAGCAAAATTTCATTGCTCTTAAAGATCATATAGCCTCGTTGTAACTGAACAGATTAATCTATATATAATAGATATGTAGAATCCTATCTTTTTCTTGGAGCTTCTTATATATCTCTTTCAATATGTTACAAACATCATACCCAAACTAATTTACTATACTAAGTGTGTATGTATAGGGTATTAGTAAGTAAGTATAAATGAAAATCACATGGTTGGCATTTATTTTGTCTAAAGACTTAAGCAAACTCAACTCAACTCAACTCATTCAACATATTCATTCAGTTGAAATCTCACTTGACATTTTTTGGTTTTTAATTAAATAAATAAAAATTAAGTTGGTTTATTTTATGATGCCCACCGTCGCCATCACCTTCAATGAACTTCCAAGATTAAATGAAGAATATGGAAAAAGTTCTACAAATTTTCATTTATATGGCGCCTTAGACTTATGAGTACATAGTCGTCGTCGTCGTCGTACAAATGTAAAAATGTAATATTTTTTTTATATTATTAATTTATTCCATTTTCAATTTCTCTTCCATTTTTCTTTCCCTTATATACAAATAGTATTGCATATATGTATTCAATACAACAACGACCTTGCAGAAAGTTATAGGCTTTCATAGACGTAGATTTATTTTTATCCATGAATGTTTTTTTATATTGTATTTGTTTTCTTTTTTAAAAGATTTTTTCAGTATATAAAATTACAACATTTCCAAGTTGGCGAACCACTCATATTTTTTTATGATTTCTATTTATTTTTCTTATCATCTTTTCATATAAATTCATGATGAAGATTTTTAAGAACTTAAATTTCAAAATTTCATCAATTTACAATAATTTGAATTAATTTTTTTTTTTTTTGTTTTTTTGTTTATAATGAATTTTTCTTTGAAGTTTGGATAAAATGTTTTGATATCAAAGAAAATCATCCATAATATTAAGAACAGTTTTGCTAATTCATAGCTCTAATAAAGTGGTTAATGTTTTATGTAAAATAGATTTGATAAAATAAAATGATAATCTTTTTGGGGTTTTTCATAGAATAGAATTTAGAATTTTTTGTTTTACTTGTAGTTGTTTTTTATTGCATTGTAGGAAATTTAATAAATAAGAAACTCATTCAATGAAATAATATTTAAATTTATAGATGCCACTTGTTATCGATTTTGTGTAAGTCCTCTAATTCATATTCATATTTATTTTGATTTTTACTGTCTTAGAAGGCTAATGATTTAGTAAGAATGATGATGGCCGATAGTTGTAATATCTTTAGAAAGATTTTCGAAAGCTACAATTACCTTGTTTATATGACGCACAAATAGATTTTGCGAGAATCGATATAAAGAAAACCTTATGTATAAACACTTTTTCAAATCGATTTTCACGCACGAATCGATTTGACGAAAACAGCATATGAGAATCGATTTCAGTTTTGTAAATCGATTTCCAATGTCATGTAAACACTCAAATCGATTTGAAATTCAGATTGTTGTTTTATAAGAGTTGCCATGTGATGGTAGAACTATTTTACTTTATTTTATCTTTTTTTAATAATTTGTGATTTATAAACTGAAAAATCATTGTAGAACGTTATTAAAAATCAGGATAAGTATTTTACATTTATATATTATTTTATTGAATGTGATTTTAAAAAATAACTTATTCTGTTGAGAAAATCACTTTTTATTTTATGCATATGACAACTCTGACATAATTTATTCAAACCGATTTCGAATGCCTCATGTAAACATAAACACAAAAATCGATATTCGTTATATCGATTCTCGCAGAATCGATTTGAGTGTCATATAAACAAGGTATATGATATGAAAGTGAATTGCAAACTTTTTGCTAACAGTGACTGTTATTAACCAGATGACTTAACATAATAAATGTTTTTTTCATATCAATCAAATCTTCTATTCGATAACATAGTCTTCCTAAAGTCCCTTAAAAAAAAAAACCGTTCAAAGTAATTAGAATATTCAACTTTCACCTATAAAAAACTTGTGCAAGATGTCAAAAAAACAATCTAAAGTATCCTCAACTGTATACAACCTAATAGAATTAAGGCCAAGAAAAAAGTTGCTTTTTCTGAAAGCAGCTTCAAAATTCTACAACAACAGGCAAATTTCTAAATTTCAGGGTTGCTTTGGTTTAGCTTTTGTTCAGCTTCCAAAGAAAAAGTGAAGTTCAAGCTAAGCAGTGGTGGGAAAATACTGACAGTGTGGCCAAGTTATTGGTCATTTCCGGCTTTTTTTTTTTGGTCATTCTCGACATCATTGCAGAAAACAATTTAAAGAAAATTTTAAATTGTAATTTTTTTTTCAAATATTAATAAAATAAGTAGCAGAAATGAAAAGGCTGCTGCATGAATTATTTGCAGACAATGCAAATTGTTCTCAATCATGTATTTCTCGCACAATTTCCAGTTCCATTTCTCACAATTAGCCACAACGTTCTTGTATGTAAAACCAAAACAAAAAACAGCTGTTCATAAAAAGCGAAAGCGATGTGTGTACGGCAGCTTCAAAATTGTTCGCTTTTGTTTGGTGTGACTTGAGCATAAGTATGAAAGAAACTTGATCTGCATATTGTCGCTATCAAAACATAAAAAAAAATTCTTCACTTTCTTAACTGCAATTGCTTATGTCGTAGATTCACATCAGGGCTGTACAACCTTTTCGGTTCCCTGGACCACAATTCTTAGTAATTTGGACAGCAGGTGAAAGGAAACAATTTTTTAGGATACAAAAAAAAAAAACAACCTCAATTATCACTTCGATCAACTCTGGGCCGCATTCAGGCTTCACATAGGCCTCGGGTTGGGCAGCGTTGCTCTTCAAGTTTGCAGATATTTAACTACTGATAATAATTACTATAAATTTTAGTTTTTGATCTGGAAAAAATATTCATATTTAAACATGAATGTCATAAAATTATTTATCCAATAAAGCCAGTTTAATTGATATTAAAAATATTTTTCTTAGTTTTATTCTAATTTAAATTTGTGAACCTCTAAAAAAAATACTCTTTATTAATCGATTTATTTATGAAGAACTGTAGTCTTTCTTAGGATATTGAAAGCAAACTTCAAAACACTTCATATCAAATGACATTTTTGAGAAAAAATCGGAAAAATATTTGATTTAAATATATAAACATTTGAATTATTGTTCTAGTTGCTTCAGCTAGATATTGTTATAAGAATCAAGTTATAGTCTGCAAATAATAAATAAATAGAATTTTTATGATTTTCATATTAAAAACTTGTGCACATCTTATGATCTTTAAAAAAAAAAAAACTTCACAAATCATTTAGAAATATTAATCACCACAAAATACACAAAAATGAAACCTGTCCGATTGGACAACTAAGTAATTGATGTAAATGCCAAACTAAAATTAAAGTATTTATTTATTTATTTTTTTTTTTTTATTTTTTTTTTATTTATTTGAGGAAGTTCACCACCTGGGGGTGTAATAAGTACTATATAAAATATAATAAATCCATGGAACCAATATTATTTTTTTGACTTGTTTTAATTACTATAATTATTTTGTAATTTATTCAAAAAAAAAAAAACTGCTTCAACAGGAATTGTGAAGATCATTTAAATTTAGTAGATGAGCCCGAAATCTATAATTTTTCATGTTTTTACGTTACTTCAAAATTTGTTATGATTTGTTTTTTATAAAAGAAAAATATTTTCTTTAACACACCACTTTGTTTAAATGTTTAATATATTTTTTTTTTTTGTATTTTAATTTGCATTTAATTTTTAGCATTCATTTTTTTTTATGTAAATATAATATTTTTTATTAAATTTTTACAATTTTATATCCACAATTTGTTTGTTATCACAAAAAAACCAACAACAAGATTTTATCCCTAATTTTTAAATTTTAGAATTATTTTATTTATTATTTAAATCATTTTTTAATTTGTCACTTTATATAATTTTTTTTTTAATTAATAAATTTTTTTAAATTTTTTCTATGTATTTATTATAGAATTTTTTGTTTGTTTTTTTTTCTTTATATATATAAAGTATTTCCAACTTCTTAAAGTTTTTTTATTATATTTTTCGTTTTTTTAAATTTAATATATGTATGGAGAATATATTTTTTTTATTATTATTTATTTTTATTTATTTTTTGATTTATTAATTTCCTTTAAATTTTTATTTTTAATTTAAAATATTTTTTTTTTTTTTTTTTAAATGCTTTGATTTTTATATTTCTATTAAAATTTATTAATTTTTATGCTTTTGTATTTTTTACCATTTTTTTTAATTTTATAAATTATGTTTTGTTATTTATCATTATTTATTTTTAATTTTATTTATTTTATTTTTGTACTCGAACAAAAAAAAAACAAATCTAAATTTTATTTAACATTTCATGTATCACAGCACAATATTTACATAAATTTGAATTATTTTAATTAAACTTTAATTTATCTTTATTTATAAATTGTTTTTTATACAATTTCATTTGATTTTCTTCATTTCAGTATATTAATTTACTTTTTCTTTTGATTGTTTTATTATTTTCAATTAAATTTTGCTATTGTTTTTATTTTTGTTTTTGTTGTTTTATCTTAAGGTATTTTTTTAACGTTCACATGCCACACAAAACGCGCGTGTTTTTTATTCTTTTTATTATAATTTTTTTTTTTTTTTTTCTTCTCTTTTACTATTTTGTATTATATTTTTGTTGTTCTTTAGTTTTTCTCTTGTTTAACGTTTTTGATTCAAATTGGACTAAAACCGCGCCGCGCGTCTGTCCAATTGGAAATGCAATTGAAAACAGAAAAAATACAAGTAAAAACGCCAAAGGTGACGCCGACTGACTGACTGCCGCCGTCGCTGTGAACTTGCTCAATATGCTTAATTTGCTTGAGATTTTTCCGCAAAACGTCACACAAGGGAGAGAGAGAATTGTATAGAACAATAACAAAAATAAACAAAGCCGAAAGCAATTAAATTTATTTATTAAAAAAAAATAAATGAATGGTAGCAGACATCAAGAGAATGAGAGCAGAAAATATTCTCTTTCATTTGCAATAGTAAAATTGCAATTGTTCTTTTTTAATTAATAAATGGCAGACATATGCAGCAGCGCAGCTTCATTTGTCTCACGCTCTCATTGATCAATGATCATTAGACAAAAACAGAAGTGAATGAAGTTTGCTCTGCCAAAAACTATGAATTTTACGAGGAGGGCAGTTTGATAAGTCAGTGACTTTACATCCCTTTATATACACAATACTGTTTCCGACAACTTCCATCTGTTAATAGACTACTGTAAAATTTTGAGCAAGTTGCATCAATTATTAGGTTGTGTTTGGCAGCCATTGAAGGCAGACAAAGAAGTGATTTATTATATTAAATTTTGTTGTGGTCGTGCCAGTACAAGGGGTAGGTGAACGTTCAGGTAACCCAAAAGAGACGTCAGAAATCATCGATAAAATTCATTGAATGATTTTGGACAATGGGAGAATGAAAGTGAGTAAGGTTTCTGAGGATGTAGACATCTCAACCGAACGGGTAAGTAAAATTTTTTATGAATATTTGGATATGGAAAAGTGAGCAGCGCAATGGGTGCCACGATTGCTCGACTTTAAGTGCAAACGTGTGGGCACTTCAATGGAATTTTGGACCAAGTTTAACCACAATCCAACTGAGTTTTTGAATCATTTTGTAACCGTGGACGAAATACGGATACATCACATCACACCAGAGATCAAGGAGCAGTAAAAGCAGTGAACTTCTTCGGGTGAACGTGCGCCTGTCAGCCAACAAGGCTATTTTTATATTTTTTGTGATGCATGCGTTCTTTCAAATCGATCCAGGGGCGTACGCAGAAACATTTTTCGGGCGGGGTTTTAGTGACCAAGTTTCTACCTAGTGCGGTTTATATGAGATACAGAATCGAAAAAACGTGACGATTTTTATTTTTTGACTCAAAATTTTACTCTAAATTTTTGGCCAGCGCCGGTAAAGAAGTTTCACTTCCAAAATCTTGCAATTTTTATTCACATTTCGGTGGAGGGGTTTGAACCCCCAAACCCTCCCCTGTGTACGCTCCTGAATCGATTACCTTGAAAAGAGTAAAACCATCGCCGGCGATTTAGGTCCCTGCGACTATTTCATGTTACCAAAATGACTCGGCTGTAAGATATTTAAATTAAATGAAGATGCTATCACTAAGGTAAAAGCGTATTTGAGAACATTGAGAAGACTGCAAAGAAAATTCAAATGCTTTTTTCCGAAAAAAACAAATATCTTTTATTCAAATTGTCATTGAGTTATCAAACTGCCCTCGTACAGTTGCACATAATTTCATCGAAATTGATTTTGAGAGCAAAACGATTTCACGAGCGATTTCTCCAGTCTACAGAATATTCATTCGGTAGTCTTTAGTTCTTCTCTCTACAAACAACAACATGAACTTGAGACTGCGAGCGTAAACGGCCCCTAAAGGGTACACAAACACTGAGAGAGCGAGAGAGAGAGAGAGAGAGAACTTTTGCTTGTTGTTTTGTTTGTATTTGCTCAGCTGTTCAATTCTGTTCTATTCTATGATGATCACCTGTTTTTATTAAGTGGCAGCAGCAAAACAAATACATAACTTGAATTTGTTGACTCTGCGTGAGTGCTGCTCATTTACTTGTTGAAGAGGAAATTGTCTGCGAGTGTAATTTTATTTTACTATATTTTTCTTTTTTTATCATTAAAATGTTAGATAATCTCCAAGAAGTCTGCCCGCCCTGTAGTAACTAGACATTATCAAAAAGTGTGCGAAATTGAAATAAATAAAATCACTAATAATGTTGCCACTTTTGTTATCAACAAATTTGCAACGATTATGATAAAGTCTTATCATAATTTTATGGTCAAGTATTTCAAATTGATTTATTGATGACGAATTGTTTTTTCAATAAGAATGATGATGCCATTTAAGTATATAATTTATCAAACAGCCAATAATTTTATAACAAAGGATTAGAAAAAAGTTAAATATACTTTAATATAGTCGAATTTCGATAATCGCGAAATCGAAATGTTTACACAAAATTGAAATCGGGGGTTGATAGAGCAAATTCATCTTAAATTCAACAATTCTGATTCTGTATTGACCACGAATACTTTAACGATAGAAGGTACGAGGTCACCATGGAGTATGTCCAGAGTCTGGACTCCAAACCTACGAAAAATTGTTAATGAAGGTTAAGGAAGTAAGGATGGAGTTAGAAGCATTAGCGAGGTCATTTCAAACAACAGATGACGCTCAATATTAACACACTGTAAGTCCTGACGGTCATTCGTTATAATTGACTCAAACAAAAATGTCAGTGATATCGGAAGGCAACGATGGGTACTTAAATACCAGATTTTTACAGGAGTTGAAAATCATATTTGGAATATTTTGAGTTGTTACAACTTTAGTGCGATATGTAATCGGTTGATAGAAGTCCAGGTAATTGAGGTTCAAGGGTAATTTGCTTTTAAATTTATATTAATTTCGGTCTTAGTTTTTTTTTTTTTTTTTTGTTAATAAAAATAATAAAGTTTCAAAACGTTATTAACTAAAAGAGAACAAAGCAGTGGCTCATATTAATTTTAAATTGAAACGTTTTCTTTACACATTCGCATCTCAACGAAGACATGACCATAAACGAGGAAGACATGAATTTTTCATAAGGTTGCCAACTAACTGAATTTCTTTGACATTGTGGCCAACTAAAGAAACTTTTCGAGGGTCTACACAAAAACACACCACTCAATGAAGCTTCATCAAAAGCAAATGACCATTTTTTGCCAGTGTGGTGAATTTGGTGAAAAATTGAATATGAAAGCATATTTTAACGCATGATTTAGATATATTTTTTCAAATCACTTATAGACTCGACATTTATTGAAAGACTTTAAATGGATTATTTCCATTTATTTAAAGTTAAATTGAAAAAAATAAAATGTATTCTTGCTGAAGGTTCTATTTCAGAAGCTGGAGGCTTTGTTGTTAGTTTTGCGATAGGCGTCATTTTGTGAGATCAGATACATCCCGTATTTCTCTACTATTCTTCCAGCAAAAAATTCTAACGGAGTCTTCTGGCTTCCCGTTCAGACTCCAGCAGTGTCAAAATATAACCGACGCGGACGGGTCCTTTGAATTTGCTGATAATTTGACGGTTTTGTTCGCCAAGAAATTCAACCTTGACTTGGGTACACTGACCTTGGGAGCCAGTGCGACCCAAAACTTTAATGACACGTGCCCAAACAACAGGTTTATCCATGTTTATTAAGAATTTGCGTCTAATGCAACAGAACTCAAAGTGCGACACTCGCTCAAAGTGTGTGATACATATAAATATGTATGTACATAGTAATTCTTTATGGGTTTTCCCCCTCAATATTTGAATCGAAATTAATTTTATATATTGAAAAAAAAAAAAAAATAAAAAAAAAACAAAACTAGTGTGACTCACCGCTTTACGTTTGTCTGCTTCGGTTGCTGCTGAATTCGAACGATGCCTGAATAAATCCATAACTTTTGTCATTGGTGAACGTGTAGCATCCGCACGGCGTACCGCAGTCACTGTGTGATAATACTGTAATAAACATTAAAGATGAGATAGAGAGATGATTTTTTACAAGTTCAAAAGTATTTTTTTACTGACCTGCGCATCACTACCTTGATGCGGATGTGCTGATCCATCTTTGTACTTATTCTTTGCTGTTTGTTGTTTACCCTCAGCAGTTGTTATCGTTACCGCTGGATGTTGTCGATGATGATGACTACCACCACCAATAAGGCCTGAATTCTGCATTGCCACTTTCATGGAATTCATAATGCTTGCCGCACCACTACTGACACCACCACCACCTTCTCTGCCAGAACCACCACCAGTACCACCTGTTCGTTCACCGGATACGGAATATGTGCTACTGGTGGCACTACTATCAGCCGATGATGGATCGAGTAGATGTTTTTCTTTTTGTTTTTTCGCATCACTTTTAGCTCGCGGTCGAAAGACATCAAATATTGTGGGACGACGATTTGGTGAGGCAATACCATGAACTGTCGATTGATTGAGCACAGGAGAATCTTCGCCACTGCGGCGACGTTCCAATGAACCCGAACGTGAGCTACCGCCTACACGCTCAGTACTACGTGAGATCTTTTCGGTATGTCGATTGAGTTTCTCAAGTTTTTCAATGCGACGCGCTTCAAGTTTGCGTGCTTCTTTTTCAAGGCGGGAACGTTCCTTTTCCTGGCGTCTACAAATAGATAAAGAAACAACATTATACTTATAAATAGTAGTACTAGATGTGATAAACTTACTTGGCTTCCTTTTCCATTTTTTTAGAGGCCTTCTTTGCTGCTTTGGCATTGGGTTCTGCTGGAGCACTCGATGGCCTTGAACCAGGCACACGACCAACATCTTGTTCCTGAAAGCGTACATGACGTTTTTGAGTATTTGGAGCTTTTTGCATATTATTAGTATGTATTTTTATTTATTCAAATAAGATAAGAATGAATCAAATGAAAGAATAACCAAAACAAAACAAAAAAAAAACATAAATAAATGGCTTAAGGCAACACTTCCATTCGAGAACCGTCGCTTTGCACTTTCACTTGTGAACTAAAAACAAGTAAAAAAAAAAAAAACCCAACCACACACAATCAAGAATATCATAGAGACACTTTCATTCTTTCTAGTTTTTTCATTCCATTCCTTTACTATCATTCAATTCATTCTTCAGTTATCCTTATAATAATAAGAAAAAAAAAACAATAATAATAATAACAACAGCAACAAGCAGCAACGATTTGCGCCACAAGTGGTCAATAGGATAACAATTATTTTATTTTTGTTGCTATTATTTGCCACAATTATGCCGAATTGTCTCTACAAACAGTGGCACTACCACCACCAATAACAACACTAATAATACTCATGACATGGTAATATCGTCTACGTAACGATGGCGTATCAATTAATTGGCCAACAAGGCAGGCCAGCCACAGTCAGCCACAGTCAGCCAGTCAGGCAAACGGATAGGCAACATTCATTCATTCATTTATTCATTTAACCACAATGTAAACTTCAATCATCAATATTCACTACTATTCTATGTCTACATCAGTCATCATCATCATCATCATCATCATCATCATCATCATCACTATCATGATGATGTTGCCTCCAATGCTAACAAAAAACAATAATAAACAATGTCTCTTCGATTCTATTCTATTTAGTTAGTCACTCATTCACAAAGCTTCAATTATCAATTTTAATCAATTAATTTATGATTACGCAACATTTAGTACACTTTGAATGGTAAAGGAGAGAAAATGAATGCAATTTGTAACAACTTTGTTTTGCACTAGAAATGGTTTATTGCATTAAGAAAGAAAAGCAAAATTAGACAAAGAAGCAATCGACTGAGTAGTAATTCAAGGAAACCTCATTTGGTACTTAGAAAACGTAACTTTGTCTTTCATTTTACATATATTTCAATGGTGTCAGTGGTATTAGTGACTGCATTCATGGCTTCCTATAAACATCACATTAAAGTTTATTGCATTAATTGTCTAGAAACAAACTTCGGCATTAAACAATTGATTTATTTTTCGTCCATGACTTTTTTTTTCAAATTAACCTTAATTTAAATATGATTTCATAATTATAAATCTAAAATTATAAATTGATTTTTTTTTTTTTTAGTATTTTTCTGTTATTCTATAAAACAACTAAAATTAAACTTATAACAATTACAAAACAACTTTAGTAAGTGGAAAAGAACAATTTATTAATTAATAGAATCTAGTAGAGAGGTCGACAGGATGAGATCTTCTCAACCATCGCGCCACTCTGACTCCTCCCATTTTGCGTCGCTTTAAGAGACGCCTGGCTAAGTCTATTTGGGTGATTTTTTAATATTTGGTCCAACGATTAATCACAACGCCAATTTTTGTTATTAATGTTGTGAAATGTATTATCATTTAAGATTGAAGTCTTGGTACTTAGTAGAGATGTGTATCAACCATCCTTTGAAACAACATGCAGTTGACAACTTCCACTCACTGTCTAGGTATTTGTGTCCGGTTATGGAAGCTTTTTTTGTAGTATAATACTACTATAATGGGCAGATATATGCCTGAGTTCACCATAGGAGATATTGTTTTCAATGTCACCCAACATATTGTCAGTATTATTGTAAACAAACGTGTGCGCGGAAAGATCCTAGCTAAGCGTATCAATATCCACATTGAAGATGTCCATCACTTCAAATGCCGTGAGAATTTCCTTCGTAGTATTAACCCTTATGTGGATACTAGTTTTGGTACCCTTATTTCTGATAATATACATACATTTATATAGGATATTGGTGGTAATTATTTAGTGTTATGTATATTTTATGTGTCTAGGCGTGTGTCTGCTGAGTGTATTGTGTATATTTTTATGTCATTTTCTTTGTGTGTTAAGGTAAATTAGGATGAAAAAAGGCAAAAATCCGTAAGTAAAAAATTTAAAAAATTCTATACAAAATTTAAAGAAATGAAAAGGGTTCTGGCAAGATCATGATGTTCAAGATTGATATAACAAATGCAAATTTTTTCACTTTTTCCACCAATACACTCAAAATTAATTGATTGCAGGGTAACCTGGAATCTCATGGTTGTACTTTAATTCTTTCTACTTTTAAAATCAGTTCAAAGTCAAAAAAAATGTGGAAAATGGTTTCCGTTTAAGGGTTAAAAAGAACGACTTTAAACTAAATGATGCCAAGGAAAGAGGTACCTGAGTCAACCTGAAACGTTAACCAACGCCTTCAAAAAAGGCTCATTTCTTAAAAAAAAAACTCCAGGAACCAATTGATGTTGTACCAATTCCATAAGAATTCATTGCTTAAGTGATTTTAATTTAATAAATTTGTACAAATTAAAATTGACTGAATGAATAAAAATAATAATGAATGAAAAGGATATGGGAGGAGTGTGGCAAGAATAATAGATTAAGCTTACTTCACCTGTGTTTCTGCTTCTCCTTACATGAAACTATTCTCTTAGAATTTTTAAATAAATTACTGCATATGAGAATTTCTTTTCCTGAAGAAACCACTAGAAGATTTAATCTATCATAAAATCAACTCATATTGTAATTAAACAATGAATATCATTTTATTTTTTATGTTTATCAAATACTCAATCACTTGATGACAAGCTTAATGAAGCTTCGAAAAGTCACATATTCTTGAAAAAATACAGGAAAAAGTCTTATGTGTTGGGAGGGTGACAATCATTTTATGAAATGTTAAAGTAAGTAAGAACGTTTATAGTGAAGCTGAATACAATTGCACGGAAGTATATGAAGCCAGTACATTAATAGTTTCCAAACATCTTAATGTTAATTTTCGAACTTCTTGGATTTCTTAGTTTCTTAATTAATCTATACAAAGTCACCCGCTGCGCCTGTCTGTCTCTCTGCATGAAATTAACTCAAAAACTATCAAACAGATTTTTATACGGTTTTCATTAATGGAAAAAACCCATAGACGATTAGCCAAAAACCATAAAAAAAAAATTCTAAATGAGTGAGATGTGTAAGATGCATAACAAGATTAGAGAAATATTTTAAAATAAATCAAATAATCTCATTAGGTAAGCTAGTTATAGGCTATTCTCACCGAACGTGAATCGATTCTATGTTGAATTGACCATTGAATCGGACAACAACTACAAGGAAAAATGACAATTGTTGTTGTCGAATGTGAATGAAACAATCATTTACGACAGACTTCCGCTCTAGTTTTCGATTGTCCCTTGTTAAAGTGTGTATAAGCATAGCAAAACAAAAAAAAAAAAAAAACAGCTATTCATGATCCAGAATCGCCAGTCTGAACGCAGAATCGATTCATATTGAATCAGTTCGATGTGAATTACCTATAAGTATCCATTAAATTTTTGGGAAGGAAAGGCAGGACAACGTCTGCCCAGGTATTTAGTAACATAAGAGTAGAAGTGGTGTTAATAGTTGATAAAGATAAACTCACATGGTGATGATCTCTTAACAGTTCATTTAACATTTTCTCAAATTATATTTACATACATTTACAAATTATGCATACAATTTTAAACCTTTATGTTGGATCACCCAAAAAATTTCAATACTTTCTAAACTTTATTGTCAAGGATTTCTTTAATTATCATTTATGCATTAAAATTTTATATAAAAAAGTTTTCTTACTTATGTTTACTTGCTTTGCTTTGCAATCTCAATTAAAATTTTATCATAAATTCAAGGACAATGGAATTTTTTGATACTCGTAAATATTCTTCTCTTAGTGATTTTTCTTATGTTTACTATAAAAAATTACTTTAATGTAATGTACACAACATTAATTATTAACCTAAGGAGGGATGTACTGAATACCTTAAAATGTGATGAAAAATGTGATGAAAAATGTGATGATCAATAAAGAAAAAATGTATAAGAAAAATAATAATCAATGTAAGTTGTACTATGTATCTTATTCTTATAAACATAAAAGATTATTCACTCAAGCATCATCATCACTTAAACATTAATTTCATGCTACAAGTAAAAAACAAAATGATTTACGTCATAAAACTAACTAAAAAAAAAAAAAACAAAAATCGCAATCTGTCAGTCTCCATTTCATTCATTTTCACTTCACCACTTCACCACTTCTTCTCAAAACATACCACAGTGTAATTTTTTTTGGCTTCAAATTTCGCATTCAACAGGTTTCTATACATCATAAAAAATAGTAAGTATGTATTATGTACATACTACGAATGAGTGAATATAGGCAAACTAAAACCAAAACCAAAACCAAACCAAACCAAACCAAACCAAAACTAAAGAGTCACGTGCTTTGCGGCAACAACAAAAACTGGGGAAAGAAAGATATGACGGCAAACTCTGAGTCTCAGTCTCATTAGTTATACACATAAAATATCATAATGATGCGTGTTTTGTTTTTGCCAACCCAAAAAAAGAAGAAAAAAAAAAAAAAAAAAATAAACAAAAAACTCAATTAACAAATGAATAAAAGTATCTATAACAATGATGAATTGGGTTAAAATCCTCTCTCTGTCTTCACTTTTTTTTTTTTTTTTTTTTGGTTAGTAGAGTTAAATCATAAATACTTTTTTAATTTTATTGAGTCATTAACTTTGCATTGAATTGAATTGAAATTGGTCACAAATAATCACATCTGCTTAAAACTGGTTATATTGTATTAATTTTTATCAATTATTGTATATAAATAAATAGTATTTTTTTTTTAATACAATTGTATGTAAGTACTAATCTATTATCTTTTGTTGCTTCTACATGAACAGCTGTTTGGTAGATAATTTTAGGGTGTTTTTATTCTTTTGTTATTTGAAGTTTTTCGCACCTTTAAATTATTTCTAGTATGTTCAAGAAAACAAGAGAAAATCAACATTTAAACAAGATAAACAAGAATAGCAAAAGAGAAGAAGAAGAAGAACAAGAACAACTAAGGTGTGTCTTCTAATTTTATTGACGTAGATGATATTAAAATGTTGTATAGCAGACAAAATATGCAAACCTATGTACATAGATATTTATTCTACTATATACAAACATATGTAGTTAAATGTATCTTATAGATACATGCATATAATGAAGAAGAAGGTGATAATGATGACACAAAACATGTGCGCCTTTTTTATTGAATGAAATGAAAACTTTTATGGTTTATGAATGAATTATTTTATTGCGACCTAAATTTTATAGATATTGCAAATAAGAATTTAGAATAAATAGAAATTCAATTGTAATAATTATGATTGAAGTTCTCAAACCTTGAGAAAAAAAAGTACATACATACTTAGTTCGTTTTAGAAATACAACAGGTAATTTTCAGGATATTGAATATCACGGATAGAAAGTCATATGTAGGACCTTTTTTTTTATTTATTGTATATAATATTTAATATGTAAAAATGGAATTGGTCTTACATATAAAGAAGGATCAAATATTTGAAATTATAAATAACATTTTAAATAATCCAAAATAAGTAACTAGCAATCCCGGTGTGCTTCGCTCCTCTCAGACAAAAATTCGTCAAAATCGGCATTGTACGGGTATCATAGAAATAATGATCTATTTATTTTATTTTATTGTGACTCACAAGAGTGAGAAACATAATAATATTAACATAATTATCTGAGATGTTTGACAAAGACTACTTGATTAATTTGAAGATATATCTTTAAGCTTCTTATGCAAAATTTGATCCATCAACTCCTTCCTTTTCCGGTGGTCCGATCCGCACTAAACTTTACTCAAACATTCCCCCAGGTTATGCTAGAGTTTTTCTGAAAATTTCATCCAAATCGGTAAAGTGGGTTTGGAGTCCTTAAGCCTCATAGATATAATACATCATATCATTCTAGAGTTATTAAACTTGATTCGAAGAATGACGGAAGTCCCCACCGGTTAGAATAACATCGAGCAAAAGGTTAACAGAACACATCTGCCTCATTATTAGGACTTCTGTGGAAGCTGAAAGATGACAGATGAAGAAGGGACAGATAGCATCTAATAACTCCTTTGTTAATGCCCTGAACTTCTGAAGTCTGGTACCATGGAAAAGTCTTCTTAAAAGACCTGGGTAGTTAGAAAAACTGCTACTGTTTCTTTTAGTCGATTCTGTAGGATATCTGTGTAAAACCTTTTGCATTAGATCATAACAGGGTGTAAGACCTATGGGTGAACACTATATTTCTAATTATAATATCATTCAAAGAGGCTTGCTAACTTAGGGGTATTTATATCAAAAGTCAGTTTCAGAAAAAATAAAAAAAAAAGTCACAATTACTGAGAAACACCCTAAAAAACAAATCAATTTATTAAGGAGTTTTTATTTGAGGGCTTAAGGTATTTTTAGTCTAGGAGAATATAATGCTTTTTATTCATTTTGTGTAGATCTACCCTAGTATGATTATCAGAGGTGACTTTCTATATCACCATGAAGAGAACAACTATGAGTTTTAGAAAAACAAAAGATCATTTTATGTTCCAAGAGGCTTTCAATCACAAACATAGTAAATGCCTAAATGTTTCTTTTTTATGCTTTACATAAAAATAAATGAATTTATAAAACAATAGAAGGTTTAAATTGATACTTAAGAGTCTTAGTTCGAAAAAAAAAAACATTATCTACAATAAAAAACCCCTAAGCTCTCACTCATATTGTCATTATTTTCATATATTTTTTGTATTCAAACAAATGATCTGCTGAAACCTAAAGATTTCGAGAAAAAAAAACCTTTCAGAAATCTCAAGTGAATAATTACAGAAAATTGACGATAATTTGTCATCATTTCAGAGTTTTTTTTTTTTGCAATTATTGTTCACCGAAATAACTTAAGACTCATGATGATTTTGTGTGTTGCCTTAAGTTAAAAATAACTGTTTATCAACATTTGAAGAACAAATTTAGAAAGTACATAAAATAAAATAAAATAAGAGATAAAAAGAAAAGAAAATAAGCTTTTGTGTTTACTTTAGAGTTTTGCAAAAAATATACGAGGAGACACGAATGAGACATGAAAGATATGCCAAAATAAAAAGGGAACTAGTAATGTCTGCAAATTGTGGTTAATGTACTTAAATTTGTTATTTCTTCTAATAATTAACATCATTAGTTTACTGCCAATGACGTCATTGAAAATGAAATTTCGTAAATTATTAAATCAAATCAAAATTTCTTTAATAAATCAATAATTTTTGATAAAATAAAATATTAAGCTAAAACTTGTAAATAACTCGATATGAGTGGAGTAAATATTTTTAAAATTATGGAATATAGTAATACAGAGAAATCTCCATAAAGTCCCCAAAACCGGAGAAGAACACATTGACAATTATGAGAGAAACAGAAAAAAAAAAAAATTATTATTATATTATTTTTATACTCTTCAAAAAATGACTAAAGTCAGTAAACAAGAAGAACCTTAACCTGATGGTTTATTATTAAAAGACCCTAGAGAGACCACAACCATCTTCCTGAAACAACTTACATCTTCCGATTGTGCTGCTGTTGTACGACCACTTGTTGGTGTACTATCCTCACATTGTAGTGCTTTTGTTGAGTCTACTCGATTTGATGAAGATTGAGTTGCAGCAGAATAAGAAATTGTCGATTTAATGGCTGCTGAACGTTTAATCCAAACTTCATCAAGTTCTCGTAATAATTTTTGGTTTTTTCCAGACTCTACAACTGCCTTTGTTATCTCTCCTTCTCCTTCTCTTTCTCCTACTGCTACACTTCCACTTCCACTAGCAACATCATCAACATTACTATTACTAATATCACATTTTAAACTTTGGTTTTGTGCATTATTCAGGGTTGTGTTGCTTTGCGTCGGTGTTGTGCGTATTTCAACGAGTGAAGTATCAAAAAATTGTTTCGAGAAATGTGGCGCAGCGGACGGAAAACGATTACTGCCATAACGCTGGGAGAATAGACCCTCAACCGATGAGTAACCACCGAAACTTGAAGGAAAGCTTATAGTCTGAGCATTGTCTGTAGCACGTAAATGCTTTAACTGTTGCGCCTCGCTACGTAGCTCGGGTTCTTCGAAAGCTTTGGTTACTTTAAATTTGCCTTTAATTATGAGTGGTGGTTCCGAGATGGGCGAATGTGGAGTTTGTAGGCGTTGCTTTATTGGCGTAGTGGCCTCAAGTGTTGCGGTGGATGTAACTGAAGGTGTCGAAGTGGTCGCAGATGCTGGCGCAGTTGTTGACATTGTGATTACAGTGACTAAGCTTGAAGAAAATGCTGGTTTCTTGGAAGCTGCCGACATTGCCGCCACTAATGGAGGATTTATTGCCTCTACCAATTTTTGGTCGGCACTTGATTTTATCATTGGCACTGATGGTGCCGTACTTGATTGTAGCAACATCTTTAGAGATGGCGGTAAGATGGTAGCAGGAATTGGTGGTGGCGGAGGTGGTGGTGGTGAAACTGTCTCAATTTCTTCATAGCTACGCGTATTGATGCGATCAATTTTATGCATAAATTGTTGACGCAAACGTTCTAAATCTTTGAATCTCTCTTTAGAAGCGGGATCTTGAGGAGTTGGTGGGCGCGGTGGCGGTGGAACTACCTTTGATGCACTATTCGCACGTTGCTCTGATTTATTTGATGATGATGATGCATCTGATGTTCCCGCTTGGTTCCCTTGTTCCTTTTTATCACCATCATCTTCATCATCTTCTTCCTTGCATTGCGATAAACGACGCCTTTCAATGAAAGGCAATAGATATGGTCTTGTATGATGTACATCATAACGTCCATCACTTGGTCTATAATTTGGTGAAACATTACTCATTGATAGACCCTCACTAATTGTTTCTTGTGAATCATCTTCATCATCACTGCTACTGCCACTGGAGAGCAACTCAAATTCAAACGGACTTAAATGTGGTATTTGCTCCAACATACTAGGCTCAATGTGTGCCGAGTGCTTGAGGCCTTCACGCATTAGACTCGAAACTGAAGCAATATCATCATCATCATCGTCATCATCATCACTTTCGGAATCTGATTCATAGCCATCGACTACGCCTTGCTCTAAATCATCCATTGATGCCTCAAAGGCACTTTCAAAGCTATCATCACCAAACAGCATACCCGTATGTATACGTAATCCGGGATTCATATGGGCTGTCATATTAAGCAAAGCTTTCTTCTTCTCTTGTTCATGGGCACTATCCGAGGCGCGTAAGTTATCACTGCTGCTACTGCTGCTTGCCTCAGTGAATTTCTCCTTGCTATCTTTTTTCTCTTCATGAGTTGTCAAGGAAGCAGCACTCGAGGCAGTCGTTGACATGCCATCATCAGATTTCGGTTTTTGGTCTGAAGTTGTTTGTTGTGGAGGTTCATCTTGACCTTGATGATGATGGTGTTGTTGTTGTTGTTGCTGCTGCTGCTGCTGTTGTTGTTGTTGTTGATGACTTGTGCTGACAACATTCTCCTCACTATAATCAGAATTTGTGGCCATTTGTCGTTTCTGTTGCACTTTGAATCTTCTCTGTGGGGGATTTTTATTTTTGATAATTTGAATTTGTAATTGATGGTGTTTTTTTTTTTTTTTTTTTTTTGTTAATTTTTTTTCTTTTATCTTTTCGTTTGAATTGATTTCAGTATAGTAAGTAATGTGATTTTCCTTATTAGAATTCTTAGAAATTCTTGCACGTTAAGATTTTCTTTTGTACGACATTGATTTGGTTTTTCTTAGTAATTTCTTTTTTATTTTTTGGCACTCGTCACAAACATGTATCTGTGTATGTATTTGTATCTGTAAAAGAATTTCGTAGGCATTATTGATTTAATTTTTACAGACATTCAACAATTCAATTGTTGATATCCTTTTCGCTTCTCTTTGTGTGTGTGTGTGTGTTGATATGACTGTTTCTTTTTTCAAATTGTTATTTATTACAAAAAGAAAATATTGTTTAGGGGTTACAAGTTGAAAGATTTAGGATCATTTACGGGTTCATCACATTTTTTTAAATTTATAAGAAATTATATTTAAAATGTTTAAGTTTTAAGCCAAAAACATACATAAGATAAGTTAAAAATATCATTAGCTTTTTTTATTTACCCAGATATTTAAAGGATTCTGTTCATGAATTTTCTGCTATTGCATTTTATATCTTATGAATTTGTGAAGAATTTCTTTCACTTTTATTTTAAGATTCCATTGAGCTTTACATCAAAATTTTTACTTATCTTCAGATTCTGATACTAAAAGAAGTGTTTTAGGTACTGATAGTTGATTATTTTTTTTGGGTCTATTATTCTCTAAATCAAAATAGTTTCATGGCATTTCAAGGTCTGAATAAACATTTTATTAAAGAAAATTCCTAAAAAGGCAAATACAAGATCATCATTAATACTCTAGTTGATACACCCATTTAATATTTATACTCTTAACGCAGTGTAACACACAGAAGGAGACACTGGAGACCCCATAAAGTATAAATATTCTTGAACAGCGCGACGAGACGAGTTGATCTAGCCATGTCCGTCTGTCCGTATGCAAACTAGTAACTTAGTTTTTGAGCTAGAGAGTTGAAATTTTACACGGTGCTTTATTTTTACCATACGCAGTACATTTGTCATTTGAATCAGGCAAATCGGACCACTAGGTGGGGTACGCCCCATATAAACCGGGATCCAAATTCATACTCTTATTAGAATTTTTGTTTTTTGTTTTTTATACTATCGACTTGAAATTTGGACACTATAAGCGTCTGACTCATATCCACCAACCTTATAATATATTTCAAAACCCTAGGACTACTAGCATGGGCGTGAAGAGTATTAAAGCTTCGGAATAGCCAAAGTTATGTATATTTTCCCTTCAGATATTCTAAATTGTAGGTAGTTGTTCTGGATTTTAATTCCAATGATTGAAAATTCAATGGTTAATTGTTTTGTGTAAAATGAATTCTATGTGATGAAACATTTATAAGCTTTATGATTTGAGTCATGCATTTAGACAATATGACGATGATAACGATATACATTACATATTCAATATCATTCGATCATTTTCAAATAAGCATATTACTAAAACTAATTGAAAAGCGGCAGAATAAAATACATTTTATTGATCTGATGAGTATCATCAATAGGTCTTTGCTAAGAAGACATAGATCTATAAGTTTAAAATCTTTAAAACTTGATAAATAGAGAATGATTAATACATATGTATAACAATCATGTAACCAATTTAATAATGCATTACATAAGTGAAAATAGAATTTAAAGGATCTATTGAAATGTCAAAAACATGTACACTGCCATCGACAAGCGATTAGCACACCCTAACATCCACAGACGTCAATCTAAATGCATAGCATTGAACAACATAAGTTTAATATTGAATAAAATATAATATTAAATAAAATTTTCTATATTCTAGTTATAAAAAAACAAAAGTGAGGACAAGAAGCTACTACAGGAATTAGTAGAATAGACTAAATTTATTAATCATTTCCAATTGAGTCATTCAAAATCACTGTACAATTCCTTTGTCATATTATAGGTGAGAACAGAAAAATCTAGAAGGCAATTTGTAATTTCCATTTTTTCAACTTTTATATGTTATTTTTTAAGCAATAAAGACCTAGGAGTAACTGGTTATTAGTAACAGAGTTACAGGTTCTAAGTATATACATTTACTCGGAGTTCAAAGGGTTCAAAAATGTAATCAATGAAACCACAACAAGCCCATGAAAGGGTTAATTTTTATAAAAAAAAAAAAAAACCAACAAAAAGGCTGATGTCCACTAAAAATAATCAATTCAGAATAAAAGTATTTATTGGGTTGGTAAGGAAAACGGTTTGGTATGTAGCATTTGAAACTGTTAATTGCTTTCAGGAACGCAAAATCAAAGACTTGTAGAATCTTAAGATATCCACAGTTCTAAAGAATAAATTGGTAAAAAAGTAGAAAATTAAAATGTCCATCAACATCATCGTCATCATCATTTCTATATTCCATTGATTGCTTAACAAGCCATTCAAAATTTGTTTTATATTGTACAAGAAACAGATATTGTACATATGTATTTTGGAAATGAATTTGAACGACAGATACTTCTTATAGTATAGCAGCAATATACTGCGTAAAACCATCAGCAAAAAAATATAAGTACTACGTAAAAAGAACAGAATGTTTTAATTTTGTTTTTTTTTTTATTTTTTTTTTTTTTGAAAGATTAATGTATTTTGGCGTAATAATTTTGAAGCTTTGTCCACATACATTTTCATAATGAACATGCATCATCACAGTCCCAAGTTAATATTATGAGGTGAAGGTCATCAAACAAGACAAAATTCCAACGAAACGTGAAAACCAAACCAAACCAAACCAAACCAAAAACAAAAAAAAACATAAACATTAACATGGAAAAAAAAAAAAGAAAAAAACAGACAAAATTGAAATTCTGTTCGTGATGTTGATGACGAGGTTGGTGTTCTTTTTTTCTTTATTTTATGTTAAGGTTTTTTTTCTGGCTCATCGTCTTCGTCGTCGTCGTCGTGAGTTGTATAAGAATAGTTATGTGTATAAAGAATAAATATTGTATCTCGTACTACGCCATATTAGGTATGACAAATTCCTTAGAAATAAATAAATAAAACAGCAAAAAAAAAGCTAATACAATTACATATTTGAGTGAATGAATGAGTGACTAAATAAATAAAAGATATACTCGTAGTTGTACAACAATGAAAATTGAATAAAAAAAAAAAAACGACTCCCAATATAAATAACATAATCATCAGGAGGGCAGCAACAACAAATAATGAACATATGCTTTCGTGTTTAACAAAACAGTTTGAGTTACTGTTACGCACACATACATATATCTATCTATTTATATTTATGTACTATATAACTGTAGATACTTTTGTATATACGTACATAGTATGTAGTACTATATTAGTGAGTATATCTGCAAATAAACAATAATCAATCAGAAAATTATGGCGCACGCCACTAAGGAATACATAAGTCTCGAAAGTATTTGCGCTTTTTCTATGAACATAAGCCAACGTCATGGTTCAAAACAAATAACAACAAAAAAGCCAAAGAAGGTAACCACTTATGTCAATATGATTTCAAGGAAAAAAAAAAAAAGCAAAGAAGGTACAAACAAAACAAAAAAAAAAAAAAACATACACAAGAAAAGTCAGTAAATTTGGTCTAACAAAAGTTTAAATACTCTTCACATACATAACCGTTTTGATTATATAATATAATATAAAAATGGGGAAGAAAGAATTTTAGGTTTTCAATGAGTTTATTATGACATCTTTAGTTCTTTAATTATTGAGTGCGATACATTTATCATTTTTGTAATCTTTTGCTTAATTATACTTATGTGATATGACGATAAAATTATGTCTTTCATTTTGTCATCATTCACTTTAACACGTTAATTATCTTTAAGACTTTTCTTTAAAAGCAATTGATTGTTTAGCCATTAGCTTTACATATGTTTCCCTTTGTGAGCTTTTCTTAGATTTATGCAAGTCTGATGAAGTTAGGTATACAGATTCAAAGAAAAGAATATTTGGAAATTCTTTGGAAATCCCTTCTGGGAGTTGTATATCTCAAAGCATCTAAGGTATTGCTAGGCATGCCAAGAAACAAGTGAAAAGGATGGTTAACATTTTGTCTTATCATATCCTTTGTGTCCAATTTGTGTAACCATTCACTTTACTAATGTTCACTACTTCTTTATTCTACGATTAGTATCTTTCTCAGAGAGATTTAGGCTATTGCTATTCCTCTGCTTAATATAGGAACGCAAAGAGTCAATCTGAATCAAAGTAGTAACTGAGGTTAAAATTCTTACCTATTAAATAAGTTGGGAATTGCCTTAGACTGTAATCGTAAAATTCTCTATAAAAGTGATAATAAATTGTAACAAAATGTGAAGGTTCCAATAATTTGAAAAATACATTTTAAACATCTGGTTCACGCAATTGCTGTTTAATTGACAAGAATGGTTTCCAGAAAGGCTAAAGCCCAAAAAGAAGAAGTTGAGGTCTCACTGGGCCCACAAGTGCATGATGATGAATACGTTTTCGGTGTCGCTCACATCTATGCCAGTTTCAACGATACTTTCGTCCATGTTACTGATTTATCTGGCAGAGAAACCATTGCTCGTGTCACTGGTGGCATGAAAGTGAAGGCCGATTATGATGAAGCATCATCCTATGCTGCTATGTTGGCTGCCCACGATGTCGCCGAAAAGTGCAAGACACTCGACATCATAGGATTGCACAGTAAATTGCGTGCCACTGGTGGCAACAAAACCAAAACACCTGAATCTGGTGTACAATCCGCGCTGAGCGCTTTGGTTCACTCATCAATGAAAAATGAATGCATTGAGGATGAGACCCCAATTCTATGAGATTCTACACGCATAAATGGTTGTCGTCATGGTCGCCGTCTGTAAGTTCCACCATGTTTCCACCTACATTTCATGTGTATTTGTTTTTGTTGTTGTGTTGTGAAAATAAATGAAAAATTATACAAAAAAAAAAAAAAATTAAAATGAAAGTGAAACTCCTCCATTGGAGTCTTTCAAAATATAAGAATTCATCTGAGAAATAAATACTTATGTCTTACAGAAGATATTTTGATCAAATCACTTTCATTTTATGAACCACTCAGAGACATCACAGAAGACCTCTTAGATTGAAGTGTAAAACTACCATTAAATTTTTGTTATTTAAAATTAAAATTGATCTGAAACTAAAAATTCTAAACAAAAATACACGGAAATAGTAGTTTTTATGCATGACAAACATTTTATTAAAGTAATAATACATTTCAGTCTAAAATGCAGTGTATAAATTATTAGAAAAATTGCACAAAACTTATAATTTCAAAGACTCCCTTATATTGTATCATTTGTTGTCAGTGTGTGTAATTATGCAGAAAAAAAAAAAAAAATACAAAATACAAAATACAAAATAATAATACAAATCAATTGTAGCATTCGAACTAATTATGGACAATTAAGAATCAATATAAATATTCATATTTAACAACATATACTCGCACATACATATGTATGAACAATTGAACAATCGAATGAACGTCGGAGGTACATAAGTATCTATTTTGATTTTGCGGTTTTGAATTTAAAATTGACACACGTTTGTGGTTTTCTTCTGGTGTCATACCATGTTTCTTAGGTTTAATGAACACGCATTAGTTACATGAATCATTAATACAGTATAGATGTGTATGGTATAATTTAAAACCAACCAACACAAGATGAAGTCATCCAGAACAACATTGTTTTAAAAATGTGATAGATACTTTTTATCATAAAATTATTAATTAAAACTGAGTTATTTGTATTTAAGTAAATGACGACGACTGTGTAATTAATTGATGAATTATTTTCCCCATAAACTTATTTATAATTCTATAATTATTGACATTTTTGATTGTAAGGTTAAGGTTAAGATTTCATTATACTTATGATCTTGATGAATAAGCTTTCAGAATATTTTTTAAAGAATTTAAATATTAAATTTATAGACCAAAGGTTTATACTAAATTTAATAGATCTCACTAATCTATTTACTACTTATGTATTATTTATAATAAAAAAATATTAAAAATATCTTAAATTTCTGGGAATCATAATATGTCATTCATTGAAATTCAAGATTAAATGGAAAATCAAAAGAAATATTGAAAAATATGCGAGATACAGAAGATTTTTTGTTGAGAAATCCCAATATGCAATTTAAGATTAGAAACAAAATCGCAAATGATATTGAACACAAATGATTCTTGTGAGGCTACAATAAAAATCAAAATCCTCTAAATTTTTCTCCGTTCTCTGGGAAATCTTATATGCTCATAAAAAATAGTGTTTTAAATTGTTCGTATGTTATGCGGTGCTATACCGTTCATCTGATTGCATTGAAATTTTGTGAATGAGTATGGTTGGCAGCGAGGCTTGAACATAGGATAGTTTTGGTCCCGATATGTACCCCCGTTTATGAGGGGCAACAACCCCAGCCCCTAAAAGTATACTACAAAAAAAAAAAAAAAAAAAATATATATAGACGTGTTAAAGAATATGAATTTTATTAGAAGTGCACTAAGAATTAACAGAGTCTAAAGGTAGAATTAATATTTCCAACATTTACAAGAGAGTGGGAAAGAATTTAAGCATTAAAAGGATTTCTGGAATGTTTTTCCAGATCTATGAATGATAGATAAGATTTGTTAAGAAAATTAATTGAAAATTGCATTGTTGAACTTTCATTACCTTAACTTTTGAAACAAACAATTCTACAATTAATCATAGTATAAAAATTTGTTGTAGAGAACCAACTAAAAAGATTGTATTTCTAGATTTATGAAAAATAGAAAGATTTATTCTTCAAATTAATATGAAGTTTTCTAGTAAGAACTTACAAAATCTTAAATTTTAATACAATTATAAAAAATCATTACAAAATTTGTGCCAGAGTATCAACGAAATAGAGTTTCTAGATATTTCTACAATAGATGAGTTTATTTTACAATATTTATTAAAAATTTCATAGAAGAAAGTTTCATCAATTGAACTTTTAATGAAATTATGCATTTTATAATGAAATTTTAATAAATTTGTAGAAGAGAGAATCAAGTAAAATAGATTCCAGATTATATTTCTAAAGCTTTATGTTGATATTTTTGTACAACGATTAATCAAAATTCCAAAGTAGAAATCCCAACTTTGATTGTAGTAAATTCAATAATTGATTTTATTTTAACATAGTTTTTTGAAATGCCAGAAATATGTTTTTTTTTTCCTGTGTTGTATCATAATCCTCATCAGCATTAACCGCATAACATGAAAATGACACCATAATGTCAAATTCCGCATAACGATATCGATTGACATCGTTTGACAAGTTCAACTAAGCAAAGCAACCCACACTACACTACACTTTCTGTAAGTACTCACATCCATATGTATGAGAAATGATTATTGTTCATTGTTATTAACAAAGTGTATCTGCTGCTATACTTAATTAACGTAAAGCTAAAACTTAATTCACATCTATAGATCATCCATCAGCATCATCGTCATCATCATCATCATCAGCACTATTCATCACAATTATTATCAATATCATCATCATAAGTTCGGTTTACTTTTATGACTCACATAATCTCAAAAAATAGTCACTCAAACAGGCAGTTAGTCTGTCACTCAGTCAGTCAGTCATTCAATAAAAGCATTCAATCATCAGTAGAAACATAACATTTTACTTGGATTGTATATAGATACAAAATTATTGTGTATCCACTGAGTTGAGTTAAGTTAAGTTAAGTTGAATTGCATTGCCGTCGGCATCGATAAAAATTACACGACTTTGCTTCACTGTTTTGTTTTTTGTGTGTTTATTTGTTTGTTTGCGGTTTTAATGCCGCACAATTGATTTTATTTTTTTTTATACAAATATTTCCAAGTAAAAGTTATCGCAAATCATTTATCTTTCGACTCTTTCATGTTGTTGCTGTTGTTATTTCTATTTTACAATGATTATTTTTAATTATATGAATTAAATATTGCAACATTAATTGTTATTGATCATATGCTTTCTGTTTGTGGTTGCTAGCGTAGCACATACTTTGATGTATTATATTGTATCTAAAGTGTAATTTATGCGGTTATTTCTGTTGTTTCTGGTAGACAATGTGGCGACCGACCGACGATAGACAACTGACGGACAGACAACCATTTGCGGCGATTGAACTCGAGTCCGAAGACTTCGATATGGAAATGAAATGGAAATTATTTAATAAAGAGTTGCCAGATATTTTTATAGCTTTTACACTAATGTAAATAGCCCCATAAAGTGATCAGCGTGATGAAGATGCTCGCTCTGAGGTTTTAGATTAAATCTCTGAACATAGTCCATTAGTACTTCGGAAAAATGACACACAGATAGTTTAGACTAGAGCGATTTCCATTCCGATGAATGAACTTTAGTCTGAAGTTTTTAATATAGATGCTTTTATACTTTTAATATCAGTGTAGACATCCTCAAAAAGTACATACTTATAACAGTAACCAGAGCAATCGATCGCCCGTCTGTGAGTATGCATAAGTTTGTAAACTATCCACCTCCAAATATGTTTTTAGTTTTATGAAAAAGAGAAAAAAAATTCAACTATATTTTTACATTATAGAATTGAACGCATAAAAAGTTGAAGTATTAAAAGTTCTCATCATGAAACTTAAAAAAAGAAATCTAATTCTATGGAATAGGCTTAGAAAATCTACAATCAAATTTTCTATGAAAAATTTTAATCTTTCACAAGAATTGATATTTAATGTTATAAGAGGACTTCATATAAAGTCTTATTTAATTTGATTTTCCCTCATGAACATTGTTTAATATGATACTGAGTTAAAATCTATGAAACAATTGCAATAATTTCTATAACATTTTTTCTTCCATTTTTGTATATTAAAGTTATAGAGTTCATTGGAAAAGGTAGTTTGCATGCAAAAATCACTTCAAAATCATGATTTATTATGATTAATATTTCAATATTTTAATATAATTGACTTTCTAAATAAAATTGGAATCAATATATAGAAAAATTGGAGAAGTTATTGTTTCAATTTAAGTATATCTATTTATTTATGTATTTAAAATTTCAATCACTTAATATTTCAAACAAAAAATATTATCTAATAGATTTGTAATGAATGCAATGAAGCTTCTCTTATATCTCATTTTATACTCATAGTTTGACCTACACACACACACACACACACACACACACTTAACCTTAAAAACTAATTAGCATTAGATACTAAATGTATCTGTATCTAAATATTTATTATATTGTATATACTTATAAACTTAGTAATATCGCCCACACATATTACGAGTTAAGTTAAGTTGAATTGAGTATTTTTGCATTGAAATTGTTTCAATTGACAATCAATCAACATCAACACAGAATACTCGTATAAAAAAATAAAATATGCAACATTGTAAAAATTTTAACTAAATGGAGAAGTGACATAATTGCATAATCATTTTGTTTTATACAAATATATATATTAATTTTTTTTAATATATCAATTTATTTATTATTTTTTTTTTAATTTTTTTTATATATTTAGTTGCATAAAAAAAAAATTAAAACGGGTATATTAAGTTTGTGCTGATATTGGTAGAGATAAGGAATTAAGAAATACCCCAAAAACCACATATATAGAAAGGATCAATTTCAAGTGACGAATCGTTCTAGCCAAGTCTGCGATATGCAGTTTTGATTAAGTTCTGAGCAGCAAAGTAGAGTATATTTTAAATATTTGCCATGTCCTCAAATTGCGCCCATATTGTGAAAAAAAATATCAATATATTTTACTTCTTAGAGCATCTTTTCCAACTATCAAACTCAACTCTTAAAAGATGAACGATTTGTATTAAAATTTTAGAAATTTTGCTAAAAGAAAATAAGAATTATTGCAGATACTCGATGACGCTTCATATTGACGCTACTGCAAGCCCCTTAAGAGAAATGGCAGGAATCGCACAAAAAAAAAAAAAAGTCAGAAATATCGAAAGGCAACGATTTTAAAAACTGCACGGCAAATGGAAACTCATATTCTACAAAATAGTAGGTATGAGTACTTAAATGCCACATAGAAGAAGTCAATGAAAGTCTTGATGAGGGCAATAGAAACGTTATTTTCAAAAGTAAGTACAACATTGAAATTTTCTTCCCCAAAGAGTATAAAGTACTCAACATATTTCATCTTGAAGATATTGTTGCACCAGTAAACCCCAACATTCTGAAGTATCTAAAGAAGACTATTGCGCAAAAATGATTCATTCTAAATAGTTAATTTATCACATAAAGGCAAATAGCAAAGCCTCTTCTGCCGAAAGTTGTCTAGTAAAAAATACCCAAAACTTTTACAGTTTCGGAGATATGAGTATTAAATTTATAAAACTATCTTGGATTCAAGACACCCGAACTATTGCCACTTAGAAAAAGCAAAACATTTGCTATTAAGAGATTTTATCAAAATCATTTCTGTCTTAATTATTGATAGTATTTATTTTGCTTTATCATTTCTCAACATTGATTGATTAATTTTCTGAGGGTATTTCATAGTCAGTTGGGCCCCGTCTAACTTATTTTTTAAATGATATAAAAATGCTTGCGTAGGACTTTTATTCTTTTTACTGATTTTTCTCATTCAGGCACTTGAATAAATTGACTTGTGATACTTTTGTCGCCTACTTGGCACAACATTATTTGTTGCTACTGTATCTCCTTATTTTTATTTGTTTTGTATTTTTTATTTAAATTAAATTTTCTGCCGAATGCCATTTTTAATTATGGCAACAAAATGCAGTTCAGTTCAGCGCAGCTCATATTTCTATAGAGCAACTGATGATGATGATGTTTATACTTTATAACAAAAATATACAAATATTAATTACGTGACTTGTAAAATGAAAAATTGCATTTTTATTCATTTTCATTAATATTTCATTTTTATTTTTCATTATTCCTTTTTTTTTTTTTGTTTTAGTAATTTACAAATATGAATGCAAATTACTTTGAGTTTTGTTTAATTGAAAAATTTGTTGCTTTTTGTATTGGCAAATGACTTTGCACAATCTCATTTACTTACTTACAAGACACATCTATATACTCTTAATATGTATCTCCCTATCTTTGTTTGTGTATCTTTAGTGAATATTAATTTATATTAATGTTTCTTTATTCTGTTAGTAATTTGTTTTTTGTTTTGTTTTAATTACAAAATTTCCCTAACAATGAAAGGGAGAAGGCTTTTTATTGTTTAATAATATTTTATATTCTTTATATGTATATATTTTTATATTGCATAAGTATTAATATAAGTAGATTAAATAAACTTGAAATATAAAGTGAGTAATAAGAATAAGAAGAAATTTTCTTATCTATTAAAAAAATTGTTGATTAATCACAATTGAGGGCTCTATAAATCTGATAAAACGGGTGACACAGTCCGATTTGCGCAATAATTTTATTGTTGTGTTTGGTATGAAAAGCCATTTGAAAGGTTTAATCTGTTGGTTTTTTTTTTTTTTTTTCAATTCTCTAGAATATCAGCAAATTGATCAGAATTGAATTGAATTTTATTATATTAAAAAATAGAAGAATCTTTAAGAAACATGACCAAAGCTTAATTAAGTCCTCACTAGGAATATTAGTAGACTACATATAACAATCTTTACTGGACACTGTCGAGAAAGCTGGGAATCCATTTGCATAACCTGTAAGGATGATTCAAACAATCCTTCACAACGTCAACACTGTTTTTTGATGCGGCTACTTAACAAGCCAAATGTTTGAGAAATGTTATACTATATATAAGTTTTGATAAGTTGAAGATGAGAACTTATATAGAAGGCCACCCATTAAGGATTAACAAGCGATTAAGACATAGAAAATAGATATGACTATGAAGAATCTTCGAATCATAGTCAGAGAATTTCAAGTTGGAATATCAATTATTTTAATACTATCTAACAGATCTGGTGATAATAAATTGAAAAATGCAATACAGTTCAAAATCCAAGCGATATTATAATCTGTAAATTGTAGAAATTTCAAATTGTTCCTAACACAAATTAAGGGCAACATCAATGAGAAATTGATTATAATGCCATCGGTTCTATTCTAAGAACATAACACATTTATCGATACAATATTAATAATATACTAATTACATTTGGATTATTTCTTAAAATGGTTTACAACCAATCTTCAATTAAACTAAAACAAATTAGAAGTAGAAACAAGGTTATTTTTTAAGACAAGATTTTTTTTTTAATTTTAAATTTAAAGTCAAGTTCTTGACTGTGTCTCTTCATAAAAATATTCAATGTTAAACTCGTTTAAAGGTAAAATTGACCTCAATTTTTCTAAATGCAAACACGATTAAATAGAAAAATCAAGAAAATAATTTAAACAATTTTAAACGACTATTGCCAACTGATTGATTTGATAATTAATTAAAATTACATGTTGTCAAACATGATTACAATGACACCAACCAATGATGCATTCAAAATCAAAGAAAGCAATCAGTAAGAAATAATACTTAGGAAAATTTAAAAAAAAATGTATATATATAAAAATACAAATAAAACAAAAATGCAAAGAAATAAATCAATTAATGAATTATAAGAAGTGAAAGAAGAAGTAAAAAAAAAAAAATAAAATTAAAAAAAAAAAATAATAAGAAAATAAAAATTAAATTATAAGAATTAAATTTAATTATGTGATGAAAATTATTACAGAATTTAAGAAAAAGTATAAAACAAATAAAATATATAAAAAACATATTGCCAAGAAAGGTTGATATTATCTTTTAAACAAATTGTGGTTCCCAGATGATTTTCAACGCTATTGACAAAATATATAAAAGGAACGCCTCATATATTCGATTCGGAATGGTGGGAGTGGTTCTGATATAGAGTGGGGTGTATTTGCACCCTTGGTACTTTAAACTACGGTTTATAAGTTCAAGAATAAACATGCGGGAGTGTTGGACAAGAGTCTCCCACTGTTTCGGCAGAACATCATTCATTATCATTTTTAAGTTTTTTTGTAAAATAATGCAAGAATTCATATCGACCGCCATACAAATTCCTTTTTCTTATCATGCTCTGCCAAAACTTTGGACAGGACTGTGCGATCTCAAGATCTGAACCAGATCGAAAATCTCTGAGGAATAGTTATTCATCGAGTTTACAATGAAAATAAGAACCACAATAGAGTTTGACAAATTAAACTTGTAATTTTGAGAGAACGCGAGGAAACTCAGCCAAATACTTTTGGCAAACTTAAATAATATTTCCATGGAAATACGATAATTTGGTTTTTAAAACCCAAAAAAAAAAAGCCTTATTTAAATGTCGATAAGATTTTTGAAAGATTATCTCAATGATTTATACGATGATAAGCTGAACAACCAAGATGTCGTATAATTTTGTTAAAGAAACAAAACATTTAAATTTTTCTCATTTTTAACAAAATTTAAGAAATTTAAAAGTCTAAAGTTTTTAATAATGGATCCTTTTTAATAAAAAAAAAAACACTCTTACTTAGTTCATTTAATTAACAAAAAAAAAAAAGTGGAAAAACATTAGTTGTCTTTAGGAAAAACTTAGTTTCATGACTTTCAGATACTTTTTAATTTAATTAAACATTTATCATTTAATCGTTTTATGGTTTAAAATTTATTTCAAAATACAGTTCAACAAATAAAGATTTTTATCAAATTACAGTTAACAGTTTATTTGGATTATATTATAACAAAAAAAGATATTGTATCTCAATCATCTGTTCATATGAATAGAACACTTAGTCCAGAATATTTAACATCAAAATATTATTATTCTAGTCCCTTGGTTTGCCAACAACAATGATGTATGATGAGTGACTCCACCCTACAGCAAAAGTATTTCATTAACAATGCCAGCGATTAAATAAAATACACATATTAATTTCGAAAAATATAAGAAATTAAAAATTTTTTACAGAAATCGAAACCGATTCTACTTTTTTGTTTCATGAAAAATGAGTAGCCACAACAATAAGAAATACTATAACAAGACTCAACAAACGAGTAGAAAACAACAAGAAAAAATAAAAATAAAATGCTGTTAAACAGAACACGTGACGTTGTCGTCGCTGGAAGTTGACACAGAAAAAAATGAAAAAAATAAAACAAAAGAAAAAAATTGCAAAAAAAAAAAAAACCAAGTACAAAAAAATATAAAAAAAAAAATAAAAACGCTTGACAACAATCAACTTATAGTATGACTGAGTGAGCACCGAATGACATATTCACTAGATACTTTTATCATATTCACTTAAGTAATTGTTTGGATTCCTCAACAACAAATTTAAAAAATGCAATAATGCAAAAAATGGTTACAAAACGAAAAGAAAAATTGACAGAAAACAAAAATTCATTTAACGTTTTAAGATAAAAAGATACATCTTTTTTTTTTGAACGAAAACCAGTTCTGCTTTATATTCTAAAAAAAAAAAATCGTTTTAAAAAACAAATTTGTTTTGTTTGTAGTTTGAAATCAAATAAAATGCGGTATTTTATTTATAAGAAAAAGAACATAAATTAAGTTAAAATAAAAAAAAAAACAAAGCAAAACAAACAGCAATAAAAATAAATCATAAAATCATATGACTATTGAGAACCGGAGTCAATTCGTACTAAGAACGGATTAGAACAGATGTTGGACCTAGAATACACACACATACAACTATTGTATTATGAAGAGATAGGAGAGATTTGGAAGAAAGAACAAAGTTTAACTTAAATGAAGAATTAATAATGATGAAGATTTTGTCGATGGCGGCGCTTGCTTTTAATTAACAAATTCATTTCATTTTGCAAAATAACAACAAAATAATAATAAAATACTACAAAAAATATTTAACAAGAATTTGTTAATTTCTCTATTTTTAGCATGTTTTGCATGACGCTTGACACTTTCTTTGAAATTTCCCTATGAATGCATTTTTGTTTCATTCAAAATAGAACCGATAAACAAGGTTCTAAAGAAAAAATCAACAAGAATTGTTTACCTTTCTCAACCAATTTATTTATTATGAGAAAATAAGACAATTCAGGAAAGTACAATAAACTGTCTCCAAAATAGCAAGAATGCATAAAGAATGCATAAATCTTTTATTAATTGTTGATTTTATGTAATCTATACATATAATAAAACAAAGTCCCTCGCCTTGTCTGTCTGAACGCGATGATCTCAAAAACTATAGAACAGATTTTCATACGGTTTTCATCAATGGATCTAGTGATTCATGATGAATGTTTAGGAATTAGAAAAACACCCAAGGAACAGCCAAAAAAAATCTAAGAAAATTGAAAAGAGTGAAGTGTTCAAGTGGGATGCATATAAAGCTTAGAGATATATTTTAAAGTCAATCAAGTCGCCTTTAACAAACAACTCATCCAATCTGAATCAATTAATTTTTTGGGGAAAGAGAGGATATATTTTCCAATCCTTTTATGTTATATACAGATGTGCTTATATTAATTGGTAATAAACTCATAAGTAGGAATTTGTGTATGTGTTTCTAGGGAGCAGGACTGTAATCAAGCTTAGTCAAATACTATGTTTGGAACAGTAAAAGCGAGAATACTGTTGATCTATCAAATCATAGAATTACAACTAACATTTGAAGTGACTTATTGTGCATTTTGCCATCAAGTTTCATATAATAAAACAGTTCTCGTCTCTTATACTATGTACACACTAGGCGAAAGAACGCGAACGCGAACGCATTCGTTTGCTAGCACTACAGTTCGCTCAGTCCCGAAATACACGTAAAGAATGTATTCTTTCGTTGCAATGTAGACAGCAAACAAACGTTCGCTCTCGTGCGTTCGCCTATTGTGTACAAAGCTTTATATTATTTTACATGCAGCGACACAAGTCAACTCCCTTATAGACTATCCAGCTCTAAGTAGAACAGTAGTTATAGCAAGCGCTCTTTGGCTCCTACTTTACTGACTCTATTGGCAATAAATTCTCAATTGAATCACTTTGCTTACTTACGCACTGAAACCGGAAAAAGTCAGACGTTTATTTCTCCTTTCTTTCCCTTATTTTTGATAGGGTGACACAAAATAGTATCCACCTCAAAATAGTGTTGCTTAAAGCAAACTAGACTTCGTTGTGCAGCCGACACAATCGACCGCATTCTAGAAAAAAACATTTGTTTTTTTAAGTGCCAATAACTTCTCTGTAAACAATGTTCTTTGTGAAAACTCTACTATCACGTGATAAATGGCCCTGGCATACAATTGTCCGTGACTAAACACAGGCTGTCTTAACAAAATTCCAACTTTTTGAAACGTTTGACTTTGGGATTTATTTGTAGTCATCCTAAAAGCTGGAATGATTGGAAATTGAGTTATTTAAAATTTGAACGGTAAAAGAGTTCCCGAATAAGTCAAATGAATACGGGGAACAAAAATTCGAATATTACGCGCTACACCTGTTAACATCTCGCAATCTATTGAGTTTCGGTGCATTTGTTTTACGCGTATGCGATTTCCGTTAACTGATGCTCATACACACACACTCACACCTACACCTTAACTTATCACTGTTTTGACTCTTTCAATCCTCTCTATTCTCTCATTCTACTGCATTCACAACATCATCGGCTGTGTGTTCTTGTTGTTGTTGTTGTTGGAAAGAGGTTATCTTTAACACCTTTTTACACCTAAACCTCAGGACATATTTTGATAAAATAACAGGGGTTTAAATTTATCAAAAAACACCTTTTAATTGGTATATTTCTTTAAAAAATCAGTTCAGTGGTTTAAGCAGGAAATGGGTCACAAATCAATGTTTGCCGTTTAATTATAAAAATTTTAAGATGAATGTAGAAATACGTATATTCATATTGAGTTTCTAAGTTATCAAACCTAAAATCAGATTGAAATGTTTCTATGCGATGGTAATATTAATTTCAGTAACAGATCACAATAAACAATAGTTTTATTGTCAAAAGGCATTTTCAACTGAAAATTACCATCACTAAATCGGGTGATCAAATTCAGACACAATGTGAATGGCAAAAATTAAAATGTCTTTTGCCAGTCTCACTTGGGCTGCACTCATACTTGACTCGGACAGCGCTGCTTTGAAGGTTTCATATAAAAATCATTTGATTGCAGCTAAACAATTCTTAACCTCATCCCAAAAACGAAAGTGTCCCTCAATTTTTTAAATGAATAATAACATCAAACGTATTTATTTCAAAGACAATTTAACAAAGTTGTACTTCAAATGAATCAGACGTACATAAACTATAATATCAGAGGATAGATGAAGAAGACAGTCAGCTAGGCAGTCCTTCAAATCAAATTCAACCTATCAAAAATGGCATTCAAATAAATACTAAGTACTACTTACTAAATGGGTGTCTTTTTATTGGATAATTAAGTCAATATATGTCATTGTTTTGTCTTTCCTTAAAAATGGACAAATTATTAATTGTGGAATTCAAAACAGGTGCGAAAATGTTATAAATTGTTTGGGACTTCTAGTTTTGTTTTGACATATACGTTGTACTAGCAGTACGGCCAAGTATGACAGGTTAAGTAAGAGAAAAACCCATTCGTTTACAATAAGTTTTGAATAATACAAAATGGCAAACAAACATATGTGGGCGAAAATGCGTGTGGTATAAGAGAGACAATTAAAGATACAATAAACGAAACAGCAGTCAGTCAGGCGTAAAAAGTGCGCGTGTATCTCTGAGTGGGTGTCAAAAACGAATGTCTTTAATGTAATGTAATCAAATATACGATAAGCGTCGCCTATAGTGTGACTGAATTGGATATGAGATATCTACCTGTGGGAGGGTTGACCGGTGGTTTAAGACAACATTTGCAATGAAAAACATTTCAGAATAAAAAAAAAAAAACAATTGCAAATAATTGATTCTACTATATAAGTAATGTTGATAATCATTTTGTTCTCAGATATTTTTTTTTTTTTTATATTTTTATTATTATTATTCGTTTTTTCTTGCCTTGCCTTGCCTTACCTTGGCTGGCTGGCTTAATAAACTCCCTCTAACCTTTAAACAGTTGGGAACCCAGAACAAAGTCTATGCATAGTACTAACTGCTGCTGCTGCTATTGCTGCTCTGCTCGATGCATTTTCATTACTAAGTATATAATTATTTTTTTTTTTCCACATTTCTTTTTATCGCTGAAATTCGCACGTAAATTCCACATACATAGAAATCTCTTTCTATTAATACATATTCTCAATAGACTTTTGAATTGACTTGACTTGAAAATCAATGTCGTTTGTCTATTTAGTACTTTCTGGGAATTCGAACGAAACAGTTGTAAAGAAAATCGGGGAAAATCGCTTGACATAATATTAAAGAATAAAATAATAATTAAAATTTATATGTATTAAAATTTTTCGAATAGAAATTAAATTAGTTTAGTGACGCCCTAAAGTATGCTAATAAATCGCAATAAACTCTTAATCGTCTCAAGTGGCGCCTTGCTTTTTGGGATAATTTTCGGTTGGGTTGCCTTTCCGAATATGTTAAAGTTTATGATCAAAAAGGTGCCATAAATAAATATTCAAATTAATTTTAAGAATTTGGTTTTTTTTTTTAAGAGAAAATCTTAAAATATTTTCAATATTTTTATTCATTTCCAAAGCAAGTTACATTGAAACCCGGCAGTGATATACGTGATCTCTGGTCAAATACACCATTTCCTTTGCATTTCTATATTTATATTTTCAATATTACAAACCCCGATGAAGTCGAAAAAGGCGGTAAGCCACATTTACAAGAAGTTGGTCCATTTGTTTTCGAGTGAGTGCCATAGTTTTCTTTGAATCTAAGAAATCAAGTTATATATTTCTATTATTAAAATATCCCAGTGAATGGAAGGATAAATACGATTTAGTGGATGATGTTGATGAGGATACACTCTCATTTAATATGAGGAATACTTTCATTTTTAATAAAGAAGCTTCTGGTCATTTGACTGGCGAAGAAATTATAACGCTGCCACATCCTTTGATGCAAGTAAGTATATAGTTTATCCGTGATTTTTTAAAGAAGACAGAAGACAAGACAGTAAATTATCTTCGTTTCAAAGAAGCTTTAGATTTGTGTGAAGATGTGGAGCAATTCATCTCATCATTGTGTCCAGGAGTGGGCCTAGTATTGTAATATTCATATAAACTCTCACCCATACATTTAGCTTATATTGATCATTTCCAAATGATTTCAAATTTTGTATTTGAAAATTTTTAAAAATGTAAATGATTTCTAAACAATAATAGTTACAGTATCAAATATGGGTCAGATAGGTTCAATTAGTTGGTTAAATTAAATTTATTTCTGCCCATAAACTATTTTTTTTATAAACACATATTATTCAATTTAGCAAGTGCTGGGAAAATAAAATAACACTTTATGATATAGAATTAATTTTTATATGGGGTTTACCTCTTCCAGTAAACTATACTTCCAACATATTGTATAATGTATGTACGACAATAATGTCTTCAACAAATCTCAGCTCAAAAGCTTAAAAAATCAGTGTCTAAGTTCTCAACATGGACTTCACACAACGCAGACTTAAAAGAACTCACACTATGGACCTGACTGATAGTAGCTAAACTGGATTTTCGGGACCTGTGATTTTTCCTTAATGTCAAGACATACATATAATTTAGGTTAATTTGTTAAAATTTTCGAAGCGGACTAAATACAATTAAAAGCAAAAAAACAAAAAATATATAAAAAAAGACTAACTTTGGCTATGCCGAAGTTGTAATATTCCGATGGTCTTGAATTTATAAGGCTGGTGGCTATGGGTTAGACACTTATAGTGTCCAAATTTTAAGTCGATAGTACAAAAAACAAAAAAGTTTTTCTAATAAGAACTTTCATTTGGATCCCAGTTTGTATGCGGGATACCCCTCCTAGTAGTCCGAGGGTCTTGAGGGTCTTTCAGTTCGATACGTCAAAAAAAAAAAAAACTGTTTCTAATAAGAACATTAATTTAAAAGGGGGTTTGTATGGTTGACCGATTCGGCTGATTCACGAACTTGACCGATGTCTCCTTCTGTGTGTTACAAACTTCATGACAAACTTATAATACTATTCACTAACGTGAAGAGTATAAAAATATATATTTGTTATAAAAAAACAGAAAGTCGGATATCCTGACGTTCTGGGTTCTTTTCAGTAAAGAGATAATTTTTTATTGTCCCTCTGAGTCATGATTCTCTGCTCCAGAAACATTCCGAAAAGGAGATACAATTTTGTAATAAGATGGAATACAGAGAGAACTTGAGAACAAAAAAAAAAAATTAAGTTGATTTTTAAATAACAAAGAACTTAACTGAACAACATTTTGAAAGAACTAATCCATTCGGAAAGGACAAATCTACAGTATTTTTGAAATGGATTCCAATTTCCATTTGTTTAAAGAATTTTGCAGAAACAAATTTGGATACCTATTAAAGAAATTATTTCTTTTCTCATCATCAGCCTCATTTCGTTCTATTCAATTTTCTAGGCTATGTTAAGTTGAGTTGAGTTCGTTTAGGCCAAGAATTTGGTCCATAAATATTCACTGGAAGGAGTGAATAATGCACTCCTGGGCTTTGTTAAATTGAGTTGAGCGCACTTAAGCCTTGATCCATTATGTTAACACTGGAAGGAATAGACCATGTACTTCGACAAGTCTATTTTTCTACCCTACCCAGAGTTTATATGCATCCTTGACAAAGTGAGAGAAGCACCAACAGATTGTGATATATAATAAGTGTCCTAGTTAGAAAGAAAACTTATAAATTATTTCTATAACATTATAAAAAAAAGCGCATCTGTATATTACCTAATAACTTCCCACATTTGCCATGATGACTTGATTAACAATTACAATAGTCAATTTCTATAAACACTACTACTATAAAAAGAAAATCTGTCAAGAAACAACAATCAAATTAGCTTCAAGTCATTTAAACATTCCTACACATAAAGAAGAAAACCCCCAACTAAAACAAAATGTTAACGCGCGATTCAGCGTAGTTAATAGATTTATTACCAGAGACAAGACTACAAAATTATATGACTTTATGAATAGCAAATGTAAAATGTAATTATTTGAAGGTCTTTGAAAAAAAAAATCGAATAATTTGCATAATAAACTACTCAATTTAATTCAAGTGACGTCTATAATTTTTCTATAATTTTTTTTTGTTGAAAACGCAAATCAGCCTATTGGTATAACAGTGAAACGTGAAAGGGCTGCCATGATGGAATTGGTCTCAAAAGCCATTTCGTTAGTTTTTCCGGATGCAAAAGCATTGATAACCGTTAAATTTATGGATATGTTTTTTCGTGGAATTGACGTCGATTGTTCTTCGGATGAGTTTGCTGCAAAAGCCCTTTGTACGGTCTTCTATACGGGGGAAGTTAAACAAGCCAAGCAAGTTAATAACACGCACTTTCTATTTTCATTTTTGGGTCAGGTATGAAGTATACAATATTTTCCATCTGGAATTCAATTTAGAAATCATCTGAAATCATCTGATTTTAAAGGCAAATCATTCGGATGCTGGTCGCTTTACGGTTTGTCGTGGTGTTAAGAACTCTAGAAAACTTGGTCAAGTTGTACGTTTTGCTGATGAACCTGAACAAGATATTTGGCCTGGTGATGAATGTAATAAATTTGTCGGCACTGATTCGACTATATTTGCGCCGGGCATGAGAAAGGAACAAGGTTTATGGGCCTTTACACCAGATTTATGTCGTTCACTGGGGGCTCTTTACTCACGTAAATCATCATATCATGGTATGCCTGCAATTCGTTATACCATGGACTTTGGCGATATTAAGGGTGATGAACGTTTGCATTGCTTTTGTGATGATCCCGATGACCCAGAAACATGTCCTCCCAAAGGCACTATGAACTTAGCACCTTGTGTTGGAGGACCACTTATTGCTTCATTACCGCATTTCTTTAAGGGTGATCCAAAATTAGTAGAAGCTGTTGATGGTTTGCATCCAAACGAAAAAGATCATGGGATATTTATTGATTTTGAATTGGTAAGTAAGCCCGAGTTATGAAGATTTTATTAAATTATATTACATTATATTTTTCTAGATGTCTGGCACCCCATTTCAAGCTGCCAAACGTTTACAATTCAATTTAGATGTTGAACCTGTCGAAGGCATAGAACCCATGCGTAATTTACGTAAACTAATAATGCCCATGTTCTGGGTGGAAGAAGGTGTCGCCCTTAATAAAACTTTTACCAATATGTTGAAATATACACTATTTCTGTAAGTTCCTTATCATTATCATCATCAACTGGTTTTAAGACCTTTAATTTAATTAACTTTAATTGTATAATTTTTGTAGTGGTTTAAAATTTAATTCGGGGCTACGTTGGACTCTTATCACTTTATCTATATTGGGTCTCATGTCAGCTGGTTATTTATTCTATCAGAAAACTGATAGTTTGGATATAACTGTTCCACCAAAAATACTCAAAGAAACAAATAATAAAGTTTCTGATGTTGTTGAGCAAAAGAAACAAACGCCACAACTACAAGAAGTTGATCTATCGAATTCAAGAGTTGATAATACAGGACGATTTTAATATATAAACTCATTATAAATGAAACGAAAAAAAAAAACAAACAATTGTTGTAGTATTATAGTAAATATTAGTAGTGTATTCACTTGTAGACTGTTTGAAATATAGTAGATAAGCACGATGATTTAATAAAAATTTTAAAGTTCCTTCGTAATTATTATAATCACAATAGTTTTGTTTATCAAACTTATGGTACTTCTAAGTATTTTAAACTATGTATTTGATTTGAATTATTGCGTTTCATTAAAAGACTCAGAAAAGAAAAGCAGTTAAATATTCCGACGGTGAATTAGATTAGACCAATTCATAAAGGGCAAATATATTATAAGTTTCATCAGAGCGCAACGAATAAGATGTCTTGGCCACGTAATGAGAATCAATACTTCGAGAGCGCAGAAGAAAATTGTAGATGGCAAAGCTTTCATGAACAAAGCAAGATCAAGATGAATCGACAAAATAGAAGAAGATATGAAAAAGCAAAAGATTAAAAATTAGAGGGAGATAACAAAGGACCGAGTCATATGGAGGTCCCACATGCAGCAAGCCAAACCTCGAGAGTTTTTTTCAAAGACACATGAGTTGTAGTCTAATTTCTGGACATGGTTTCCTTTCCTTCTGTATCCCTAAAACACTCAATGGAAATTAAACATTGTTCAAAGTTGCAGTGCTGAATGCTTTCTTCTATGAGCTCTAACTTGAACTAAGCCGTCTTGTAATTTACTGGTTCTTTAAACTGAAATATGGATTTTAAAAAATAGATAAAATTCAAATGATATGGCTTCATCAGGAAAATTAGATAAGATATTAGCATGGAGAGCTATGACAGACATTGGGGTTTAATACAGACAAGTAAGAGATGCCAATAGAAAAAGAAGCCTTTACGCAACCATATTTCTCAGTTACTCGACTTCGTTGTCCTCCTGTAGAATAAATCAATCAATTCTTTTTTATATTTCCACACCTCATATGATTTGATTTCTTTTAAAATTATTTAAATTATCTATGGAATTTTTAGTTCAATTTTTTTTTTTAATTATTTATTTATATATCATAATTAAATCTAATATATAATAATACTAAACTTAATACTAATTTTAACGAGTGATTTGCTGCTGGGCTTTTTTAAAAATTATTTATGTTTTATTATCTATTAGGCGCACGGGAATGAAGGCAAGAATTACTATGTATATTTATTTTATTTTGTTGATGACTTACAATTCAAAAATAGAAGTTTGACAAAGACTGACTTTATATGCGAAATTTGATGTACCAATTTTGATTGATTCTGTAGGTCGATTTTGATGAAATAAACGGTATATGTTACTCACAATAAATATTCTCATCTATCAGTAATTTGAATTTGAATCCAATGAGTCACTTTTATGTGATGTGCTCACAAACAAACAAACAGATAGACAAAGTCCACAAATTTATTCTATACAATAAATATGTGATATAGATAGATAAATGAACTTCATGATATCTGGGGATGCGTAAATGATAACTAATAAATAATATGCAGCATATAATTTCACAAAAATTGCCCGATTATTAATTTTTGTTACTTTCAACAATATTACAACATTTTTATTCTACTTTACTGATTAAATGATATTTTGAATATGATTTCTAGTTTCTAATTATTTATTACCGTTTATACTTGCAGTAAATTTATTTTACTAAGAACTTTTTTCAATACTTTTGTTTCTACTAATTCAGTTAAGTCAATTGTTTTGTGGAATTTAACTAAATGAAATCTGAAATTGAGTATATAACTTTCACAATTTGTCTTAATTTATCAGTTTGAAAATCTCTAATCGAATCACCTGACTACACTAATCAACCTTTATTGACGCAAACACAATCACAGAGCAGAAAAATACAATCCAACACGCTTTGACAACGACGTTGTAAAATCTCAATGAACACGACAATGATGATCATCAGGCTGTTGATAATGATGTTGATGATGACAATGACGGTAAGTAACTGACAAGTATCTCAAGCAGAACTCAAGTCCATATAAAAAAAAAAAAAAAGGCCAACTAACATTGAAGCCATTAAAACGTGTTTAATGCATGACAATGTGGATTACTTTAATAGATTACTACGTGTACAATTACAATTACATTTACAATACATACTAGAATTATAGTACTAAGTATATTGAAAAGAGTTTCCAAAGCAAAGCTAAACATTCTACAAGAAGAAAACTCGTGATTCTGATTCTGAATCTGAATGACTTTTCTTCTCACTTAATGCATTTACAATAATTCTATGCTTCACTGCAATAATAGCAGCAACATTGTTGATGAAAGATGATTATACTTAATAATGATGATGATGATGACAAATGTTTGCAATGTTAATGACTTTTAAAAGCTAAAAGAATTAATAAATAAAACATAAACATGAAAAAGCAATAAAATGTATCCAAGTAGAATAAAACAAACAAAGATAATTAAAAAAAAAAAAAAAAAAAAAAAAAATCCAAGAGACTAAAGAGTTGATAGAACTTACTATACTTAAGAGTAATAAAATTGTGTATTGCAATGTATTGAAAAGTATCTCAAGAATACGAAAATGTTTTGCAATTCAGATAAAGTGCAATTTCATTGTTTAAGTAAACAGAACAAATAACAAAAAAAAAAAAAAAAAAAAACACAGGGAGAGTGAGATGTGTTTCTTGTTGAAGTGTTTACTAAAGAAGGTAAGCGCAAAATACACAAATGATTTCGATCTTTTATGGCTACTGTTGTTTGCCAAGTTGACCTAATTATTGAACTGACTAAGTGGAGTGAAGTGATGTGATGTGTTAACTAAACATGGTAAGAAAGAAGCCTTAGTTTACACAATATTAACCATGGGAAACTCAACTTATGATAGCCTCGATAATATCGATAAATTGATCTGGTAAGAATTAATAGATAATCTATTTGTACTGCAATGGGACAAATTCTAGAGAAGTTGTAAGAAGGAATGTTTTAATAATATACAAAGTAAGATAATACAATATAAGATGTAAGATTCATAATCCTAAATAGCGTTGTTCATAGATGAAGTAGATGAGTCTATGTCTGTAACACGGATTGCTTTTTAATGTTCTGTACCCAAAGGGTGAAAACGGGACAATATCACTAAGCCTACGCTGTCCGTCCGTTCGTCACAGAGGTCTATCTCATGAACTGTAATAGGTAGACAGTTTAAATTTTCATCCTGTTTTAATCCTGTTTTTTTATATTTCGGGATTAGACAATATAAACAAAATTCAGACTTCAGATTGATTTGATCTGGCAACACTAGGAAAACCTTGGACAAAATATAAAGGCAACCCTTTGCCAGAATGTAATGGTAATGGTAGTACGGGTTAGGCTAAGGCTTTTGAGCGCTGCGACCAAATTGATCTATTGTGCGCTTAAATATTTAGTGTACTGCTGAATCGAACCAGCCCCTTCGGAAGGAGCCTTAGAAGGTCTTCATTTTCTAGTAGGTTTGAACCTAGGATTTTGTGTCTCCTGTGGCCTAGTGCATCACAGTTGGTGATTAAATGTTCCTTGGACTCTTCCTCATCACCGCAGAATCTGCAAGTATTTATGCTAGATATTCCTATTTTATATAAGTGTTTATTGCAGGCGAAGTGGCCTGTTAGTGAATGAATTTATTTGTTACCTTTTGAATCTTAGAACTATTAACCAAACAATCTCTCTCTGTGCTCAAAATTCTGATATAAAGAGATTTTTCTCACCTGAAGCAAAGCAGGATGCATTCCATTCACTGAAGGAAAGTGAGTTAGTGTGCCTAAACCTTTATTATTGAGGGAATCTTGAATGTTTCTTCCATAACTTTCAAGGAAATTTAATGCATTTTTGAAAGCTTTTGGTTCTTAAAAAAGCTAAAGAATTAATAGGCTTCATGTCAAAAAACAAATTGAAATTTCTCAACGACTATAGACTTATTTATTTATTTAAATTTCATTGATTAATAACTTTGAAAGAAATCTCCTTGATCATCTTAAGAACTAAACAAATGCATTACATTAGATCATTTAGGTTGATATATTTATTTGCCAAAACTTGGGACAGTCACACTATAAATTAAACAGATCAGAAGAGACTTTGCCTCATGGGATGAAGCCCCTGGTTAGATGCTAAAACATTCTATCCTTTTTTAAATATAAATAAATTATGATTTTTTCACATACTCTAAAGACATTTATCAATTGCTCATTCCAAAAAAGAGAGTTGAATCCAATCAATTAGTTCTTCCAACTCATATTTATAATTGAAGTTAACCAAGCTTTGTTTGCTATATTAAGAACTTTTGCTGGATTTAACTTTCTTTAAATGGAATTTATTATCATTTCTTTTAACATTTGTTTGTTTGTTGTTATTGCAGCATTTTGTATTTTCTGCTTATTTGCAACAACGGAAAATGCCATTGTCCTCAAATTTCAAGTGGCAGCCATCAGCAACAACAATAAAATAAAGACAAATATAAAAAAAAAAAGAAAAAAAAAAAAAAATTAGGAACAGCAGCCAACAACAGAAGAGAAGAAAGCGAACAGAAAACAATTGAAGTGCATTCACACAACAACAATAACAACACAAATAACAAAAAAAAAAAAAATAATAGTTACAATAAGATATACAATAACAATAACAACAACAACAACAACAACAATAAGGGTAATAGTGACAATAAGAAAGAAATTGTAGAGTTAAAATTAAAAGTGTTTGTCTCTCTGGTTCGTTGGGTCGGTCGTTCATTCGTAACTTTTACTTATATTTGCTGACGCCATCATCCATTGGATCATTGGAAAAAAATTGTTTCCTCAATTACAATTTCACACACACACACACACACAATCACACACACATTCACATAAATAAACAATAGATACATATTCACATAGATACACAACAAATACTCTGAGGAACAGCAGCAAATGACTACTGACTGTTACTACTTACTACTACGATTGTATTTTAAGTTGTCATTGTCTGTTGTTATTATTGTTGTTGGCATTTCTAGTTCATTCGTTGACAATTGTTAATTTTTCGCTTTTGTGCTAAAAAGTTTTGTAAATAAAATTACAAAAAATATAGAAATATAAAAAAACGGAAGAAGAATTGCAATTGGCAACAATATTATTTTATAATGATAAAAATAAAAATTTTGAATATTAATAAAATGAAAATCAAAATTTAAAGTAGTTTTAAATAATTTAAAAAAAAAAATTTAAAAAAAAAAAATTAAAATAAAAAAATTAAAATCGGGTATTTTTTGTTCAAGATACCTCCGTATCTGCCTTTTATAAAATAAACTGCATTATGAACTAAACTCATATTCTTTAAACTCAATAACTGATCATTTTTTGGTTTACAATGAGTTGATCGGTTTTAATTATTTGAAATCCTATTAAGTCATCTGCCAAATCAGCAGGTTGACATGGGTCAAATAAAAGGGGTTTTGTTGGTGAATTTTATTAAGCAGGCGGTTGAAAAAATATAGAAGCACTTAAGGGACAACTGCTTAATTGGTAGACATGCCAGTAGACTATGGCCAACCCACAACAAAAAGAGTAGGAAGAAACAGTAAATTATTTTCTATAAAGTTCCCGGCTCTATGGATAAGAATATTGAAGACTCTTGGATCCGCCTTTTTTATTAGCTTTTTAAAAATAAGTATCTCAAATATGGCTAATAAAAACCAATACTCTTATTAATGATACAGGAGAATTCATCGAGGATCTAGCGATATAGCAAATAGCACCAGAGAGACATTTTTATAACTAAGGAAGCTTTGATTTTGGCAGCCTCTAATCTTATCTATCAATTCTATATAATTTTCTTGGTTTTCTGCATTTAATATTTTGTATATCATTAATGACACCCAAGTAATCAAAGTTCCAATGCACTTAAGTAGATGATATTAGGATTGACTACATCTTCAAGAAAGTAACTAGGTGGCAACACATAACAGCAGTTTACTAGGCTCCAGGCTAAAGACAGCAATACATAGACATTTACCTATTTGAGACTCGCCATAAGCCCAATTGGGACAAATTTAATATAGCATAAGCAAGCATTGATTTCTCCCAGTCTAAGTCATAACCTTTTTTTTTTTGTATCTTCTAATATTATAATTAAGGACTAAAAAAAAGGTTAAGACCCTTACAAACTATATAATTATTTACCCTTCGCACAAGTGAAAGAAGGAGTTAACATAATACTACGAGCCTCTAACTTAACGTATAGGCTGGACGATCATTGCGACGGAGACGAGATGAGTTACTTGTGTTAACAAGAGCTCTGTCTAGTGGATTAATATGCTGCACAAGTTTATTTGCATAGTAATGTTTACGCTTCGAACATTCATCTTTTACCAGCGGTACATTAAGATCTTGGTGGATGTCTACATTTCTGTTGTACCAAAGAGCGCCTCTTATTGTTCTAAGGATTTTGGATTGAGCTCTTTTGAATGACCTCAACATTACTAGCGCTTGCAGTGGCCCTCTGAACCGTATGTCCAAATTGGTTTAATAATGGAGTTATACAGAAAAACCTTTTATTCAAGTCGCAGACCAGAACTTTCTGCCAAGTGAGACACCTATCTAGGTGAACACCAAGATAGGTTACCTCCTGGGTTTGAGGAATTCTAGCTCCGTTTAATGATATACTTTTATGATATACATATATTATAAATTTGTGATAAGAAAAATGGAAAATATTTTGAAATATGGAACTCTTAACCTATGGTTTAAATAATCAAAGTCCAATTAAACATTATTATTATCTTATTATTTATGAAATCTAATGTAATATTACTAAATCAAACTACAAACTTTAAACTCAATAACTATTAGGTCCCAGTCTTTGACATACTAGTAACACAATGTGGTTGGTGCCTCAATGTCTAAAGTCTAATCAAAATAAGTAAGTAAAACTAAATAACATTCTTCATTTGATGTAGCGTTGATAAACGATTAAAGATATCTGAGACGACACGGCGATAACAATATACACATTCCTATTATATATGATCTAGACAAGACATGTTTGTATATCAAATCAATTCAAGTAAAAATATTGTCGAGTTAAAGCTCTTGAGAAATGTTATACTTATGAATGATGATAAGCATTCATACTACTTACTAATGCGAAATGTGAAAAAAAAAAACTTAAGTGGCGCACGCATATTTTTCATGTTTATTTATGATAGATAAATTATACAAAGAAATTCTAAGAGTAAAAATTTTATTAAAGAAATAAATTAATAAATAAAATAAATAAAAATTTATTTTCATTAACATGATGAGGCAAATTTGATGTGCATTTTGCAACATCATGAGTGTGAAATTGCATTCTTAATTTATATATTTTGTTTTTTTTTTTTTAAATAAATATTATAAATATAAACACTAAATTTATAAATAAACCGGAAAGTTTAGAAACAAAAAAAAAAAAAAAAAAAAAAACAATACAAATAAAATTTTTAAAATCAAAACAATAATTGAGAGAAGAAAATAAAAGAAAATTAAAAATCATCATTTCAACAGCTGATTAAAAACAAATCAAATTTATATATATACAATATAATTTTTTGTTGTTCTTCAAGAAAAATTATTTCAAACGAAAATCTCACAGATGGAAATTCATATATTCATTTTCCTTGTATTGTATTTTGTTTTCATTTTTTTTTTTTGGCAAAAGTTCAAAAGTTTTTGTCACATTTCTTGAAAGAAGCCTACACCTTTGGTGATGTTTTTCTTGTTAAACACATTAAAAAAATATAATTACATATATTGTAGGAAGAAAAAATATATATAAAATATATGTAGTAATAAACAAATAAATAAAAACACCTGCAATACTCTATGTATATATGTATATTTGTACATATAAAAATTGCAATTCATTGGGAAATTTCCTTAATACAAAGTATATTGTAAGACAATGTTTCAAACTAATTAATTTGTTTGGAGAGAATTGCATTAATAAATCATGTCACAAGCTTAAATATACAAGATTTAATGTTAAAATCTAAACTGTTGATGTTTCAAAACACAAAACAATATTTCATTAGAACTTACAACTCACAAGAAAATATAGGCAACAGGAAGTAATAAAATTAGTCAGATGATATACCACTTTCATCTCGATAGACGTAAGTTTTAGTCACTGAAGCTCATGGTAACAATACTGCAGACTGCTGAGAAATTTGGTTATGTATATCTTGCCCCGATGAATAACTTACATCTTGATGGACTGAAATTCTCATAGCTAGAAACTTATAATAAGATCACTTTAAAACTTTCTTATTAAGTTAGCACGACTAAATGGAAAGATTTAACTGAAAACACTCAATACGAGGAAATGAAATGACACATAGTACGAGTACAGTGGTGAGAACTTCAAACATATCTAGTCCAGGTAGACAGACAACTCGAATTTCGATGAACCTTATTTTCATTACTAGAATTATTGATAAAAAAAAACATTCATATTAAATTCGAAAATTCATTTCTCAAAGATAAGAGACGAAATTGGAAAATTAAACGGAAAATATAAAGTATGATTTTTTTAAGCTCACACAAAGAATCTTGCTGCTTTAGACTTTAGTTGGTATACCCGACAACTCAAGAGAACTCTGTCTTATATCTGTCATTCAGAGACTCTTAATTGTGGGATCTTTATCTGATCACTAGCAATGTAGCATATATCTTTACTTTCTACTATATTATTATATTTATAAAACAAAGTTGAAAAACGTTTATGTTTTCCTCTAGCGCCCGTAATTATTAATCGAATCGAATTTGAAAGCAGTTTCCACTGGTGTATTGTAGCAAACTTTCTGTAACATATAACGTTAAAAATTAGTGGATCAAGATTTACATATAAAGCTTAGTGACATATTTTCAAATCAATCAAGTAGTCTTTGAATTCTGAGTGGGTACAGCTAATCATATATAAAAATTAATGCTTTAAATTGTTCGTATGTTATAAGTTGTCATATCGTTCATCTGATTGAATTGAAATTTTGTAAATGTCTATGGTTGGTTCCCGGCTTGAACATAGGCTAGTTTTGGTCCCAATATGTGTCCCGTTCCCTAAATTTGGGATATTTAAACAATCCTAACCCTTAAAATTATACTACAAAAAATTAACTAAAATAGCACTCCAATTTTCTGATACTCAAACTGTGCTCTTTGTTGATAGAATATAGTGATGTCAAGAAAGGAAACAACCCGTGGGAAGCAGGGTCCGGTACGCTAGTAATTTATAAATACATTTAACAAAATATATGAATTACTGGAAATTAAAAGTAATTTTATTCTCTTTAAAAATCCTTAAAACTAAGTATTTATGGTCCAGTATCAAGACATCCTTCGCCTTTATGAATGGTTTTCTCCCTCAATAATATAATCAATGAACAAATTTAGAAGTTTAGATTTGCTAGGCTCCACATGCCGCCAATCTTTTATATCTTTAATTTAGAATCCCTGAAATCCCTGTTTATTACTAATAACATATTTAATTAATTATCTGTAGAGTTGATGGTATATTTAAAAAAAAAAAAAAAACAAATCTATAATATTGAGAGATCTCTAAACCTCTATAAATGTTCACTCTTTTGATATCCAACTAAACCACATTTTTTTCCTGCTTGAAATGCTACAAAAATATTGTAAGTAATTATTTCAAGATCACATATCACATATTTTTGTACTAATCAAAATGCCATTAACATTTAACCCTTAATGGTTTGTTTAGTCTTATTGTAATTGCTTATCCGATTTAACTTAACTTTCCATAATTTTGCAACTGCGTCATATTTTTTCATTTCATTTCATTTATTTTCTTCTTGTTTATCAATTTCTTAAATAAATTATTTAAAAAGTCATTATAATTTATTTCCAGTTAAACCAAATCAACAAAAATCGAGTTCAACAAGCGCATGAAAGGCCTAAAAAGCTTAAAATATATAATAAAAAAAAAAAAATAAAAAAATAAAACAAAGCAACATGAACTTATCACAATAAATTATATGCAAACAAATTCATTATTTATTTAAGTTGAATTTAATAACATTTAATTTTTTTCTTAATCTTAATTTTTTTTTTTTTTTTCATAGAAGTACAAGTACAAGTCTAAAAATAAAAACTAAGTAATAAAACACACCATATTATTGTATAATAAAGACAGAAAGAAAGAAAGGCAAGGAAGGGCAAGTGAAATGTAAACTTAGACCCTCGACTCTGGTTCTATTGATAACAACAAATTGCTAATACAAAACCAGTAAGGGCACTTTATGTGCAGGTAGTTCTAACTATTAAATACCCTTTATCAACCAATTATTTTGATGTTTTATAGAAAGGGAAATGAAGCCATGTAAGCAGGTTTTTCAAGTTATGCGGATCTTATCCAATAAAACATTTTGAAATATCGTTAGAGTATTGTTCTTAAGAGTTCTATTTCTAAGAAATTTTGAACTTATCTTATGTTTTTTCTAAGTATATCAGGCAACAGTAAGATAATAATAATAATATACCTTAAATCGATTTCAATAGAAACTTTTAAGGGTTTTATTTTTCTATTGTAAACTTGATTTGTCTGAGAATTCAAAAAAAAAAAATATTCATACGAATGTGTTTTCTTTTCTTACTCTTATAGCTTTCAAAAAGAAGGCATCTGGGTAGTCAGATGAAGGGACTTTGGCCATAATTGTATGTATTTCGATTTATAAAGGTCTATTGTGCTGGGCCATGTTAAGCATTTAGTGAATCCAAGCAACTGGAACATTGTTCCGTATCTGATTATTTCTGAAATATCCTCTGTCTGGGTTTAGGGGACACTCCTTCTGAGTGTTAGATTTGTATAATGCAAAATGATATTTGCATAATCTTAATATACCCTCCTATTTAAGTACAGGGTACACAGAAATAGTGTTCAAACAAGTGTAAATAAATATACCTACTTATTTACATTTTTTATTAATTATTATGAATCACTTTGAATTTGTTAATATATTCTAATAATTACAAAGCTAACTTGGATATAACTTTGAAAGAAAATAATAAAATTTTCAATTTTTTTTTTATTTATAGAAACACAAACAAAAATAGAAATATAAAAAATGTAAGGCATAAATAAATGTTAAATGACAAGATAATTTTATTTCATTTTTCATTTTCGACCATCAATTGAACTTTATATCTACAAAAAATACGAGTACCTTCTATGAATAGGCATTCATTAACTTGCATTATTTATAAGTTGAATGATTCATTAAACAAATTCAAGGTTTGTTTGTACAATACAATAAATGAAATTTAAATATTAAATGACATGCGAACTTTAACAATAAAAGAATGTTCGAATGAAAATTTTGCATTCGAAGTTATCAGTTTTTTTTTTTTTTTTTTTGGAAATTGTGAAAAAGATTTTAGAAACAGTACCATTTTAAATGAAGATATTCATGTAACTTTATCATCTCAATTTGTATAATATTATACGTGAAAAATCATAGAAAACTTTGTCTTGTAAAGTTATGAGAGTTTTAGGTATCTTGTGAATAAATAGATATTAATCAAAATTTGAAGAGTTCTTTAAGTTCGAGGATATAAATTTTATACATTACTTAATATGATTTTCTATGTATACAAAGTGAGAGTAAAATAGATGAATTTAATGAAGATATTACTACTTATACTCTCAGTATGATTATGAAGAAAATATTCTTACTATGACTTTAATTATATGAATTCGAATACAAATTTTCTGTTCGAATATAGAATGCACAGTTAAAATGACATAATTTGACCAAACTTTTAAAAGTTATTAAAAAGTCATTACTATCTATTTATTTATTTATAAATCACTCAATTTATTTATTTATCAAAATTTTTAAGTTGAATGTAAATAATACAAAAGAAAATTGAAACACTTTAAGAATGTTTGGTTTTTAATTTCAATTTCAATAGTTTCAGATTACAACATTCTTTCGGAAGAAGGGTTATAAGCAAAAATTAAAGATTTTTCAAAGGTCTAAAAGGTCTACTGAAGAAGAAGGAGCTCATTAGTTGCAGGCCTTAGGTAGCCTAGACTATCGGTCATGACGATAATATCGAAGGCAAACACTGAAGCTAAGAGCAGACCAAACCAAGCAGCACAATTTGACGAAAGGCTTTTGGGTGAAGATTGATTATCTTATCATATCTAAGAATCTTCTGCATCACTCACAAAATCATATATAATGAAAGGATACAGATGTTTTACGTAAATTTCGAAAAGAAAACTGTTGTTTACTAACAGAAAGAAAGTATCTTATGTGACAAAAAAAAAAAAAAAAAAAAAAAAACAATTATCATTTAGAATAAATTTAATTTTCAATTGAATCTCATTTAAAATGAAATTACTTTACTTGTATCTTATAGTATATACGATATTTCTACTATTTGTCTGTTTCTCTATCTACACAAATCTATCACATATGTCACATAGCAAAAAACACTACAGCACTACTACTTATCTTTCAATTCATTTCAAACTACTGACATCAACAAACAATTTGTATTGAAAAGTATTGTGTAATCCTCAGTTTAAATACAATATCTAGAACCCCACCCAATATACGAGTATTTTGTTATACTACATATGCATATTCAATGTTATCTTAAACTATTTTCCAATAAAAACAAATATGTCAAAATATAATAGAAAAGTTAAAAAAAATTGATCACGTTTAGTTATTATTAAATAATATTTATTTTCATTATATTTTTCCATTTATTTATTTATTTATTTTTTTTTTTTTTTGCATTGATACAAATAAATTTTTTTTTTCTCGGTTTTATTCTGATATTTCAATTGAAACGGCATGACTTCGTTTAGCGATAAATTTTCTCAATTCAATTCGTCGCAATTACTTTGCATAGATACAAATTCACTCACACACACACACACACACACACACACACACACACACACACACACACACACACACACACACACACAGATAATACAATAACAAAAATTTATTGTCAATTGTTGCTCATTTCTTTTGTTTGTGTTTTTATATGTAAATAATTCTTGTATAATAAAGATATATAGAGAAAATAAAGGCCAACAGCATATCATTTAAATCAAATTTTCTTCAATGGTTTTGTTGTATAAACAAAATTATTATTTGTCTCCATAAAATGAAAATGACAAATAAATGAACAAATCAAATCATGAGCGTATTAAAAAGGGAGGCAAAGTTATGGTAAATGTCCCTTTTTCTTCAAGAGACAATCTAAATAATAAAGTGTTAAGTCATCTATAAGAAATACATGGCATGCGCCCCTTTTAGACTGTAAAGATTTGTGATTCCCCCTAGGACAAAAGCTGAGAACGTCACCCATGCAAACAAAGATAGTTTTTTTTATAAGAGTTTTTTTTTTTTTTTTTAATAATGTTTTTAATGCTTATTTTTCCAATTTGAAATTAATTTCCTGAAAAATTATTTAGGCCTTGATAAATAAAATTTTTTATATTGTATGAGGAAATTACTAATGGAGAAAAAGTACTTAACAGATCTATACACTTTCAGCATTGTTAATGATGAAAGAGGTGATGATTTTATTTTATCAAATAACAATGATCTTGTCCTAGGCCTTAACAACTTATCACCCACATGACCTACAACTCAGGTTCTCTGAATCGTAGGAAATTAATATATATTTTATTTTTTTTTTATTTTTTTTTACCTAAAGTTCTTGAAACTGTTTGTTTGAGATCTTGACAATAATACTCGTATATATCTTTTATAATGTATGAGAAAAATACTAATGGGATATATACTTAACAGATCTCGACATTTTGAATATTCTCAACCAAAGAATTGATCTTTAAACTCTTGATAAACATAATAAAGTTATACAGTAAGTAGACCCAGCCCCCATACATTATACAGTAAGTAGACCCAGCCCCCATACATTAAGGGCCTTCACAAACGTTAACATTTTTTTTTTTTACTCAACACTTTTTTATTTATTTATTTTTTTTATTCTTCACTGGATATTGGATATTATTAATGTGGCAACGTCCTAAGACAAAGAATAGGAGAAACATAGAATAAGATTACAAATAAGTATGTTGAAGGATATAAAATAAAGTCAGTTTGTACTCAGCTACGCTTATGTCAATACATTACATTAACTTTGAGGGCCTTCACAAACCTTCATTTGTCCGTTTGGTATTTTTATTTTTCTCTTCACTCAGATAAGAAGAGCCTCAACTTTTTTCATTGCCCGGCCCCCGACAGACCTAAATGTGGGCCAGACAGTAAGGTAGATCAGATTATTGGAACCCTTGTACCATCCAATCATTTTGAAAGACGGATAAGAGTGAAAATAAAAATTAATATAAAAATTGTATAGGCAAATTTTAACATATTTTATGTTATACCTTTTGCAAGCAATAGATGTTACTTGTATTTTGTGTGTTTTAGGGACTTATCCCATAGAAAATTTCGGGGTTGGAACAAGTAATTGGAGTACTAATATATATTAAAGATGGTTATCTTTAAAAACGTAAAGCTGAAAGTTATTTTGTTTTGTAGAAATTTCACAACGTCATTACTATTAAAATTATATATTATAAGGAAAATGACAATCGGACAAATAAAAAAGAGATTTCTTTATATAAAAAATTAATGGATTTTCTTTAAATAATTTTTAATATTTATTTATTTTCCATTGTATTCTGAAAAAATTCTACTTATGTATGTATGAGGAAATTACTAATGGGGAAAGTACAAGACATTTTGAACATTTTTAATGAAATGATGATGATTTCGATTTATCAAACATAACATATGTCAAAAAAATATCCAAATAACAAATCTTTAAACACTTGGCAAACATAATCGATTATCGTATAAGTACTTTTTCATCATTCATTTATTGTCAAATAAATACAAACCCAAAAAATTTGATAAGAATTTGACCAAGAGACTCGACTCAATACTGATAAAATTTGACAGCAAAAAAAAAAGTGTTTTTGTTATTATTATTTTCTGATAAGCTGAAATTTTTGGCTTTTGGCATCACAAATTTTGGCATAATAAACCGAGTGATAGATAGTCAATATATGATAGGATTTAGTTTAAGTACAAAGTATCATCATTTTATTTATAAATATTTAGGCTAATTTCTAGCCAAGGTAATCATCTTTATTATTTTGAAGATGAAACGGAAATTAATAATAAGAATAATTAGATTGCCAAAGTAACCTTATAAAAGATCTGTTTGAAGAGAATCGAATAATTGGAAAAAACCAGGGGTGAGTGCATTGAACTTCAATGAAAAGAAGATTATGTTGAAAAATAATAACTTGGGTATTCATTCCTAAAACCAGGACTATTTTAACTACAAGACTTAATATGGTATAACCACAGGGTCTAAGATTTTTGGTTTTAGTAATTTTAATTGATGTTATATATTTCCTAATTATTACTTACGAAGAGGGAACCATTATCTTTTTTGTAGCCTACGGTTATCTATCATTATAGGTCGGTCCTTCCAAACACCGGTTGTTTCTTATTGATCGACCCTCGAACACAATGACCATTCAAAAACTCCTTACTCTTTTTCCAATTTTTCGAATACCTTATCTCTTTCCTACCAATTTATACAGATCTCATTATTATTGATCTAGCACTCATGAACATTAAAACGTGTATTATCAGGAACTTAACTCATTTTCAGATGTGCCGCATTCCAAATTATTAAGTTCTCTTATCTCTATTAGTTTAGCAAACATTTACACTGCCTATTTTTATTATTTACATGTGTCTATCATCATCATCATCGGACAAGTTCATGTTTTATAAAAGTATTCAGTCAAGTTCAAAAGAAAACTATTCTAACAACTTAAATGAAATGAGTTCAAGATGTTCAGATGAAAGAAGAAGATCTATTTTAAATTGGAACTGTTGTACTACTGACTGATAATATAACAGTATGGATAGTGTTTAGGCTTATAATATTCTGAATAATAAATTAATAAAATAACACGTGTTAATATTTTGTATTTACATACATATATAAATAAACAAATATGTATGTATTTTTTATTGTCATTATTTTTGATAGGATTTGTCCGAAAGTTTAACGGTTAATCTAAATTTAGAACAAAAAAAAAAAAAAATAGGAGAAAAGATTGAATGGATGGTTTTACCATATGTACGAAAGTCTTTCAACTAAAAAGTTGATAATAATTTTAACAGAAATTTCTGATAGAATCTTTGGGATTCATGGGATCTGAAGAAACTTAAATTATTGGATGATGTTGTGTCATTTAGCACAAATTACACTGAAATATCATATGTATGTATGAGGATTACCAACTGTTAAAAATATAATATTTTGCTAAAAAACTATCAAACAGATTTTCATATGGTTTTTACCCATGAACGGAGTGTTTCATGAAGAAGGTTTAGGAAGAAAAAAAAATCGGAAAACCCCAAAGAAACAACCAAAAAATCAAAAAGAGTGAGGTGTTGCTAGTGAAATGCATATAAAGCTTAGAGACATATTTTAAAATCAATCAAGTTGTCTTTGTCATATATCTCATCAGGTCAACTAATCAGTATCCACTAATTTTTTGGGAAGGAGAGGCAGAACAACGTCTGCCAGGGTTTCTAGTTTATGATAATTTAGAAAGTATTTAATTGGTACTTAGGAGTCAACATACCAACTTTTCGTAGTGGATAAGTATTTAATTATAAACACATTACTTTTGGGAGTTCAGAAGGTAATTTGTTGGTTCTTATTGTAATATTGAAAGTAATGACCTGGTAATTCTACTTCTATCAAATTTTAGTAATTAATTAAATTATTATTTTTTTTTTTTTCAATTACTAATTCATAACTAATCAGATTTCCTTACTTTCAAACTAATAAGCTTACAAATTTCGTTACAGGGTATTGATGATAAACAAAAAATTCAGTTGAATTGAATAATAATAATAATTTCAAAAAGTAAATAAAATATAAATAAAAAACAGGAAAAAATTGTTTGCAAAAAAAAAAAAAAAAAACAAAAGTAGAAAAGTATAAAAGTATAAAATTATAAACGAAAAATCTGACAATAACCGTCATACAGAAAGGTCAATTTGTGTGATTTCTATAGCTCTAGAAATAATAAAAAAGATTTATAAAAAAAAAAAAAAAAAAAATTAAAATAATTATTTTGCACACAATATTTGAATGAGTAGATACTCTCTTTATGACAGAGCATGTTTTAAATAGACAGACTGATAGATTGACTGACGACTGACTGACAGATAGACCGTCGGATAGACAGACAGACATTCATTATTATAAGGTTTGTTCATTTGAAACGCGAAATAATCAGCATAGATGTACTACTAGTAGAACTTCTCAGTTGAAACGCAAACGTTGACGTGTTCGGTGGTACAAGTATTTGGGATTAAGTCAAAAGTACCTATAAGTATTGTATATGGAATTTTAATTGGGAAAATAAAAAAAAAAAAAAACACAAATTAATAATGACAAATTTACTAATAAAATTCTTAATCAGTTATGCCCTATGGCAATGGGCTGTGATGGCAAATGAGGAGGAAACAACAACATTAACACCAACAACATTAGATACAACAATTGATGAAGATTATGTACAGGAAGATGAACATGTCAAACAACTTGTTAATATCTACACATTATCCGAGCATTGTATTAAAGACCACTGCAGTGGCTTTCAATTTGATAATAGTAATGAAATAGCATTCTTTGATCTACAAACAGAAGTGCGTATAGCTCCGGATGGTGAAACCTATGATATTGGTTCAGGAATGTCAACCAATTCGGATACCCTGGTCTTTGAGAACTCAAGTTTTGTCAATTTTCCCTTACATCTATTCTATGCTCTGGAATTAAGTGAATTGGATATACGAAATTGTAGTGTGGAACATGTAAGTTGGGAGGCTTTCCTGATGGCCAATAAATTGGTATTACTATTATTATCCGATAATAAGATCAAACAGGTCGATGAAATGACCTTTAACTATGCCAGTGAATTACAATATCTTTTCATGAGCTCCAATCATTTGCGTAAATTGGTTAGTAAATCTTTCAATGGTTTACGAAATTTACGTCACTTGGATTTAAGTGAGAATTTCTTGCATGAGCTGCCGGTTGGTATTTTTGATGATTTACATGCATTGCAAGAGATAAATCTCTCTGGTAATCGTTTGCGTATTATTGATAATGCATTATTCGTACATAATTCAATGCTTTTGACCGTGACATTGAAAGCGAATCGCTTGCGTGAGTTGGGAGAGAATGCGTTCCGTGAACAAACGAAACTGGTAGCACTCGATGTATCCAATAATCAGAAGCTTCAAACAATTGTACTTAATGTTGCTGTAGCGCGTTTCCTCTTGGCTGCTAACTGTTCACTGTACCGTGTCAATGTTTACGGTTCAGTGACAAATGTCGACTTACGCGATAATCATATAATGGAATTGTATTTTTCAGAACCCGAAGTGCTCGAGACGCTTGTGCTGCGCAATAATGCACTCTTGCAGATCGCTTCCCTTTCGCGTGCTACAAAATTACATTATCTCGACTTGGCAGATAATCCCGACTTGGGAGATTTACCTGATCCCTGGCAAGCAGAAGCCCTAACACGTTTAGATTTAAGCAATACAAGTCTGAAAGTGCTACCAATTGCTTCTATAATAACATTACCACAATTACGTAATCTCAATGTCTCGAACAATGGCTTACGTGAAATAAATCCCATGAATTTCAAATATCTGGATAAATTAACACATTTTTATATTCAAGCAAATGATTGGAATTGCTATAGTTTAAATATGTTAATGGATTTACTCATCAAGCCAAATGGCATATCTTATACAATCGATAAATTTGATCTGGAATTTCCTGGTGAATATATCAATGGTGTTGCTTGCATGTATCGCCTTGAACAGGTTGATGATGATGATGATGATGATGATAGTAATGAAAATGATTTAACATATAATAATCAAGATAGTAGTAGTACTATGTCAACGGCATCTTTAAAAGATCTCGAAAAACAAAAATTAAGTATGGATCCTGCTTTGGGTGAAATTGCAGCCATGCGTCTTGAAATTAAAGCAATTGTTGGCTTTTATGATCAGAAATTTGATCGAGTTTTTCAAATGTTAAATGATTTAACAGCCAAGATGAGAGCAATTGAACAAATGAATAGTACAATGTGGCAACAGGTGACCATAAAGGTTTAGGGAGAGTAAAAAAAGAGAGCAAATATCACAAATAAAAAAAAAACAAGAAAAATTTTCTAAATATTTTGAAAAGAGAAACAACAAAACAAACAAACCAAAAATTTGAAACTAAAAAATAAAAATAATCAATTAAAATACCAAATTTTTATTTATAAACAATATAATGAAAGAAGGACCAACATTCATATTATTTATTGTAATAAAATTTAAATTTTATTTGTAATAATAATTTTAAAAACCAATTGTGTGAAAATTTAAGAATTTTTAAATAAATTATTTAATGAAAACTATTTATATTCTTAGTGAATTTTCTAGTAAAAAAATTTTCTAAGATCAGACAAAAAAAGAATATCAACTCGAAATCGATCTATATATGACTTCCACATTGGTTTATCTATTGATCTGTTTTAAATAACAATTCTTAGAAAAAAAATATTAAAAAAACTAACTTTGGATATGCCGAAGTTGTAATACTCTTCACGCTAGTGGTCCGAGGGTCTTGATGATCTTTATAAGGTTGGTGGCTATGGGTCAGATACATATAGTGTCCAAATTTTAAGTCGATAGTACAAAACATAAAAAAGTTTTTCTAATAAGAACTTTCATTTGGATCCCGGTTTGTATGGGAGGTACCCCTCCTAGTAGTCCGAGGGTCTTGAAATTTACGTGGTTTGTGGATATGGGTCAGAGGCTTATAGTTCCCAAATTTCAGTTCAATAAGTAAAAAAACAAAAAACTTTTTCTAATAAGAACTATAATTTAAAAGGGGGTTTGTATGGGAGATACCCCTCCTAGTAACCCTAGGATCATGAAATTTATACGGTTGGTGGATATAGACCGGAAGCATGTAGTGTCCAAATTTCAGTTTGATACGTCAAAAAACAAACAACTTTTTTTAATAAGAATAATTTTAAGGAGGTTTTCTATGGGAGGTGGCCCCCTAGTGGTCCGATTCGGTTGATTCACGAACTTGATCGGCGAACTGAAGGACTAGGAGTGCGAACAGACGGACATGGCTAAATCAACTCGTCTCATCGAGCTGATCACAAATATATATACTTTATATGGTCTGCGATGTCTCCTTCTGTGTGTTACAAACTTCATGACAAACTTATAATACTATTCACTAACGTGAAGAGTATAAAAATAGGCGGAGATTGATGGCTCTTACAAATCAAGATAATTTATGACAATCCTCTTAAAGTGTGAATTAGAATCGGATATATTCTGTTGTGATATCACTAGAACTATCCATTGCAACGCCAGATCCTCGTTGAATCCATCATGTAGCTTATATGGAATATATAATAATTACTTGTTCCAAAGTAATTTGAAGATACGTTTTTTTCTTTTTATACAGGTAAATGTTAAGCAAAAGATTTAGAATTTAGTATACAAGTACAAAGACATCTGACGGTTGCTTTACAATCATGGACATTAAGACTCTATAAAGAATAATAAATCCCGTCTGAGCAGCTGTTTATATGTAAGAAGTAAGAAATGTAAAGCTATGTAGACACTGTCCAGATTACAACGAATGAATGCGTTCTTTGCTTGTATTTCATGCATTCGGGATTGTGCAGTGATGTTCCGCCTCCCGAGCGAACTCTATCGGAAACAAACGAATAAGTTCGCTCTTGTTTGTTCGCATTCGTTCGCCATAGCTTAAGAGAACCAGATTCTTTATTTTATGGTAAGTAGGTGTAGATTAAAGCTTTACCAAGCTTCTACTCATATGTCACATATGCCAATATTTTCATAAAACAAACATTTTTAATTTGGTACATTATATACCAGAAGCTTTACGTTAAAAATTGGTCTGCCTGATCATATAATTTTCATATCAATTTGAAAAGACGATTGAAGTTAAGTAATTTAAAGATATATTAAAATTTTATTTCTTATCTATCCTTATCATGGTTTTTAATTCGATAAAATACTGAGTATGACGGCATTAAGTATCATGAGCATGTCAGAGCGACTGTTTATAGGAAAATATAATAAGAGTCAGGAAGCTGAAATTTGATAAATACATTCAGCGGCAGCCCTTGAGTAGAGCGAGTGAATCGGTCGCTCTAGACGCCACATGGCAAGGGTCGCCAAACAGCCAAATTCGAAAAACAATTTCCAGTTAAAAGCGCCGAAGTAGAATTTATATGAAGTGAAAGTATCTACCAAAGGGCGCCGAAACACAATCTAACTCTACCTTGATCAAGCGCTTAGTGATAGATTAATGTAGAATGTTTGTCGAGCTCCTACTTACTTATATCACTTTATGAGAACATCTTGAGAATCTGAATATTGAACATCTAACGCGGAAATTGTTTGTCCAATCATTTATTCATTTCAATATAATTTGGGGGATATTTGTTTGAAATTATCAATACCAAATCAAAATATGAACTCCACAATGTTTAACTATGTCAAACTGTAACCCAAGCATGAAAATTCATCGAAATTCTAGTATTTTATTAGGTTATGTTCATTGATGGTTCAAAATGTTATGACTAATGTTGTTTATCAAATGAATAGGGTTTCCGTCAATCGGATCTGTTTGGCCATTAATGCTTTAGAATTTTTTAATTTTTTTAAGGGAAAAATTTGAAAAATTGATTTTCTTAAAAATATTCTACTGACTTATGTAGTAAAATAAAAATATTTAAATATTGTAAAATGTGAAGGTGATTTAATGCTTGAAATTTTTTGTTAAAAATGGAATTTTACAAAATAACAAAATAAATTCTTCATTTCTATTGAAGAGCTTTATCAGAATTTAATTTAATATTTATTTCAAGGTATTTTCGAATACAATACTTTTCAATTTGAACAAATATTCATAATTTATTTAAACTAACAAAATGTAAAAACAAATAAGAGAACACAAATAATATTATGTTAGGTCTTTGGACTTATTAGAAATGGATTTTTTTTTTTTTTTTTTTTGTTATTGTAGACTATTTTCTCTCCACTATTTTACTATGTACATATATAGTATATTGTGTGTTTGTATATATTTTGCTAAATTTATTTGTTTACAATAAACAAAGTTTATTTTCGATTGAAAATAAATACAAACAATAATTTTTAGCAGAGACCCCATAGGTGGTTTTTGTTGTACTCGTTTTGTATTAAGCAGACAGACTGATTTTCAAGTTAAATAAATAGTAATACAAAACGACAGATATTAGCAAAATATTCAATATTCGTACAATAGGAAAGATCAGTTGGAATGGAACGAAACACACATAAATATATACATAAGTATAGACGAATTGAATATAAAAAAAGGCCAAGTTTAGTAAGTAGTGAGCGTTGTTTATATGTGTCGAGTTCAATAAACTCTAATTTGTATTGAAAGTCAATTGTTATGTTTTGGTTTTGCTTTCGGTTAAATTTTTATTTTTCCTCTTTTTTTTTTGTTTTGTTTTTGTTTCTGTTTCTTTTTCATTTAAGTAATCATCATTATTGCGATGATAATAATGATTGTCTTGATTTATGGAAGACACATATTTATATTCAAAACAAAAATAATAAAAAAAGATGAACGAACCAACAAATAATATATTTTTCTTTTTCAGTATTTCAAATAAGCAAAAGAACATAAAAATAAATTAAGAAAAAATAATAATAAAAATATATTAAGAATAAAAAATAAGTATATTATTATGTAATAAAAATAATAATAATCATAAAAGAAACCAATAAAAATAAAATATAATATATATATTAAATAATATAATTATATAAAAAAAAAAAATAACTACAAATTATCACATTAAATAAATCCAAGAAAATTTTCAAAGAAATATACATACTTATTTCAAATTTCTATATTTCTAAAATTAACTAATATTCTCAGTAACTTAGTACTCTTATTCTTTCAGTAGTCCTTTAAAGAAAATTTATTTATTTTTATTTATTTATATTTTTTTCTTATTTATTACATCTTACTTATATGCGTGGCCATGACTACTGTGACCTTTGGTCAATCAAACAAATTTTTTTTTTTTTAAATAATTTTTAAAGAAAAATCTGAGCTCATTTAAAGTCTTCTAGCTATTATATAGCTATAGTCTCAGACAAAATCATCCATTCGAAATCTGACTTGACTTGAATTAAATTAAAATATTCTCTCCTCACTATTACCAAGGATTATGAATACTGGACAAATCGCTCACGAAATCGTGTTATCCAACCTTTTTGATTCTCACATTGGAAAAATTCGCGGTAAGTTGGGCACAGCATGTGGAAAGGAAAGAAATTTAACGAGCAAAAAAAAAAAAAAAATTAAAGAAAGAATTTTCAGTTTCCCCTCTGTTGTCACTTTGAGTGTGTTTGAGTCACATTGAGCCGCATACAGACTTTACATGGACCACGTGTTGGACAACGCTGTTATACTTATCCATCTGAGATCTTTCATTTTAACTAATAACAAAAAAAAAAAAAAAAAATCAAACATTTCTATTCCCTTGCATTTCTAAACTTTAGATTTTATTTTTTCTTTTTTTTTCTAGTTTCTAATATTTAAAAAAAATAAGTAAACAAAATTTAAGTCTTTTATTTTTGTCAAGAAACATAATAATGATGCTTATTGTATTGTCATCAGAACTAAATGTGTATGCATAATTTCAGCTCAATCGGATGTCAAAAAATGGTCCTAATTCAGCTTGCCAGATTTGAACCTCGACAGAACATTGTGACTTAAATAATACCCTTTAATAAAAGTTACTAATAAACAATGTAACAACATAACTAATTATTATAAAATATTACCTAGAATTTTTATGAAGGCTTGAGAACGCTGAGTTTAAAGCGCTTGAGTCGTCGTATTAGTCCATCGACCTCAGTTAGAATAGAAGCTTCTTTATTTACATGATTTATTAGTCTGTTTTTATGGGTCACTGCAATTTTTATTATTTCTGTGTTGACAGATTTCAATATGAAGTTGTGAATAATTTTAGCATTTCTGCAATACCATGACACTTCAATAAGAACATTGTTTTGTATATTGTACAATTATATTTTATATGTTTCGACTAGCACATCCCCATATCTAAGCTTCATAACTCCATACTGGTTTCATTAATTATTATTTCTATGGATGACGCTGATCAACTACCCATTTATGACTCAACTCATGTTTTTTAGTTAATAATGAAAGATAAGTAAAATTTTAGTAATGGGAACTCATGAAATAATCATGTTCAACAAGTAATGGTAAAAAGAAAATCTTTATTAGATAAGTTTTTCTTTTAACTTAGAAAATTTACTTGACAATGTTTTCTTCTTACTTCATGAAATGTTTCCAAGTTTTTTATAAATAAAAAAAACTCTTATAATAAAGAAAAAATAAAAATTTCATAACAAATTAATTCTCCAGTTATATATCTATTAAATATATATTTTTTTACCTTACGACAAAAATTACTCATAATAAATCAAATTGAGAATCAAAAAAAAAAAAAAAAAAAAATAAATAAATAAATAAAAAGAAATATACAATAAATATTTTTTTTTTATATTTTTCATGTTTGTCATACAAAGTCAAACCGCACAGTTGACCCAGACCCGCACTAAACACCTTTTGGCCATAATTTATTTAAAGAATAACATATACACATATGTATCTCGAACATACAGATATAAATATGTATACAAAATAAATTAAATACTTATATTTAAATTTAGTCATTTTTGAAATGTAAATTTCGAAAGGTGAAAAAATTAAATGAACGAAAAACCAAACTTTGAAATGTTAAAATAAATAATAAAAAAAAAGAACAAAAACCAAACCAAAGAAAAATAAATTAAAATAAAATTATTAATATATTATTTTTTAATTTTAGCTTATTTGATTGTGTATATTTGTTTTTGCAATTCGTAAAGAAATATACAATATGTTTATATTTTCTTATACCCGATTATTCGGTAATACACAAAGTGTCCAGAAAGGGTGTCTTTGGACTTTGTTTATTCTGGGACAAACTTTGTGTTAACTTTTGTTATGCTTAATAAAATAAAATTATTCATTAGAAAACTTGAAATAAGTGTACAGAAATTTTTAATGATAATCTTTTAGGTGATCCAAATGACATTGAAACTTCAGAAATAATTGAAAAATTTACAAAATCATGACAAATGATTGGAGAGGTTAAAGTGTGGACATACAAAGCTATTTATGTTTGGAATTTTTTTTAACATAATATAGATACTTTTTTGAGTCGTAAAAGAAATTTTGATTTATTATTATACAGCCAAGATGAAGGAAGAGTCAAAAGTTCATGAGTTCTACAAAGTGAGTCAACTCCAAAGAAGGCGAATACCACAATTTGGATTGAAAAAGTGATGACTCTAGTTGTTTAAAATGCATTCGATATAATTCTTATCAATCAACTTCCATCAATGTCGATCACTACACTGCATTATTGAATCATTTCAAAAATATTTTAAAGGAAAATTGTCCATATTAAGCAAACACGAAATTACAGTCAAAATGTAAAAAATTCGTTTAAAATTGTTTCCCAATGAAAATGTTCACTAGACTTCAAACTCTTCTTCTTTCTTTGTAATGAAAATTTTTGAAGATGCTATGAGTTTTTTTTGTATTTTACTTCCAACTAGATACCCGGGCAGACATTGTCTTGCCTCTGCTTCCTAATGAGATGTTTTGACAAAGACGCGGTGGGGGACTTTGTTTTATAATATGTACATAAGAATGTAAGGATATAGACTTCCAAACCAATTAAATTGGTTAATAGGAAGGAAAACAACTATCAGAAAATAGCACACAGATATCTACATATGTATAAATGTACATATTTTGAAGGCTTCCAACACATTTTATTATTGAAAATATAAAAAAAGACTAACTTTGGCCATGCCGAATTTGTAATACTCTTCACGCTAGTGGTCCGAGGGTCTTGAAATTTATAAGGTTGGTGGCTATGGGTTAGACACTTATAGTGTCCAAATTTTAAGTCGATAGTATTATACAAAAAACAAAAACGTTTTTCTAATAAGAACTTTCATTTGGATCCCGGTTTGTATGGGAGGTACCCCTCCTAGTAGTCCGAGGGTCTTGAAATTTTCACGGTTTGTGGATATGGGTCAGAGACTTATAGTCAAAAAACAAAAAACTTTTTCTAATAAGAACATTAATTTAAAAGGGGGTTTGTATGGGAGGTTCCCCCCCTAGTGGTCAAAAACTACCAAACGGATTTTCATACGGTTTGCACCAATGGACTAAGTGATTTATGAGGAAAGTTTAGCAAAAAAGAAAAAGTCGAAAAACCCGAAAAGTGAAGTGTATTAGTGAGATGTATATAAAGCTTAGTGAAGGAGAGGCAGGACAACTAATGTTCTATAAAGGAACATTTTATGTATTTAGCTTGGGATACATTTTATATTTGGATCAATTAATAAATTCTTAATTCTTTCCTCACTATTTTCTTGGGACTTCAAAATGATTTGTTTGTGCAGGATATCTGATTTTCGATTCGAACTATCCTTACCAGTTTTTTTCTTCTGATATTTATTGATTCATTTTGTTGCCGCAATTGATGATTTACTTGTTAAAAATATAAACAAACAAAATTCCCATCTTTATTTATTTTTTGTTTTAAATTAGTAAAACTGCCTTAAACTGCTTTAAAGTTCTTGACGCCCGATATTTTCTCATTAATACTTTAAAGTTTTTTTTTTTTTTTTTTTTTTTTTGAATGAACAAATTCTTTTGTTTATTTATTAATTTATTTTTGTTAAACAACAAACAACCAACCAACCAACATATGATTTGTTGCTAATAATAAATTTTTGCTTGAATGGAAATTTGTTTATTTCAAAATTTCGCAACTTAAAATTTTATTGGCTTCAATTTCTTCTTTTTTTTATTTTGTGTTGTTTTTTATTATTGTATTTTTGTGTTGTTGTTATTGGTAGTGGCGGATGTTCCTTAATTATCGCATTTATCTAAATTACATTGTCAACATTTCTCACTATTTGTATCATGCTTTATATCATTTATTTGTATATAGTTTTAGTTTTTGCTTTAGTAATAACTAGAACATTATAACCGATTGTGGGATACCCTCTACTTCAAAAATCCTGTCACAGCTTCAAAAAATATTATCAACAATTAATGATTTTAATGTCTGGGAACAATAACCAAAGTGTTGGGTTTTATTTATTTTTTTTTTTTTTTTGTAAGAAAGGCAATAGATCGAGGTTGAAGAAATAGTTTCAATTAGATATAAATGGGTCAGGAGAGTAGTTTATATATAATTTTATATATATAATTTTTAATACTGATATCTTCAAAACTATAAAAGTTATAGGTTCCAGCGCTAGGACTAAAAGGTTTTGCTATTAGTCATTGGATAAACGATTTCTCTTTCTCAATGAAAGATGATGATCATTGAAAAGTTTGAAATTAACATCTCCAAAATGATGTAAGTTGCTGGCAATTTTTTTCTAAAGGACTCAATGTGGGAAGAAGTGAAAATGACCTTATCATGGATCTAGACTTTGTTTTAACTCTCAATTCTGAGCAATATATATATACACCCAAAATGTCTTTTTACACGGACTTTTTTACTCAATTTTGAAATAACACGATTTACAAATTAGACGAATACATTTTTTTTACACGAATTTTTTGATGTTGCACGAATTCAAAGAAAACAAATTTTAAGGCTATTTTTTTCCAGTATACGAAAACAAAATACAATTAGGGGAATACCCGAATAATGATTTATACGCTTTTTCTTTATCTCGTTGTTCTTCAAATTGAATTTCGTGTTGAAATGTTCAATTCGAAGGCAGCAACATTTGTATTGCTCATTATTTTTTATTACAAATAAAAGTAATATTGTGTTAAATATTTGGTAATATAAAAGTTCGATAAGCAATATTAATACATTAATTCGTTGTTATAAACGCAATCTTCAGTTTTGTGTAACTGGATATCAAGAATTATACAAGGAACTTAAAAAACAAAAAAAAAAACAGCTGCTAATAACAAACTTTCTAACAAAAAAAACCAACAACAATAGAAATTCTTCATTTCAATCATTTCATGGAAGAATTTGATGTATCTTTAGATGACGATGGTCCTGCCCATAATAAACGTGCACGCTTGTTATCAAGTAGCGATGAATAGTTGCGCAATCGACTTTTATTACTTATTTAAATTTTAATTTTTATATGATACACCTATTTTTACTGCATAGTAAGTTTTTTTTTTTGTAATAAAAATGAATTATTTCTTGTTTTATAAATAACATGGATTTCATTTTTACTATTTACGCACGGTTTTTGAGTGAAAATTTATATAGATTTTCCAACTTAGACTATTTTTTAAAGTTTTGGAACATATCCCCAAATTTACCATATGTCGCATGTATATTTTTACACGATTTTTTTTTTGCACGATTTTCTAAGGAACGTATCCACCGTGTAAAAAAAGAGAGTTGGGTATATATTAGGATAGGATCCTATATCTCTTATAGTAGTTTCCTAGAATCAGGCGCTAGGATAAACAAAATAGATGATATGATTCAAATAGTCTATTCACGCTGATAATTTTTCTATAAAGTTTATAGGGTCTTACTCACTTTCTTACACTCTGTTTTTACACAAATTTAATGTCTTCTTCGTAGGTGCTGAGTATAAAAAAAAACTGATATTTAAAGTGTTTATTGTAAGTATAATTTTAAATAGAATTTGTGCTTGTAAACACACGTTTCACAAATAAAAAGGAAAAATTAAATATATCATAAGAATAATAATTTTAAATATAAATATTTATAACTTAAATAAATTGAGTTTTTCTATTGTTAAAACAAAACTTTCAAACAACAAATAAAACCAAAAAGATTTGGTTAAATCTAGTTTCAAAAAAAGAGAGACTTTTTAATGTCAGTTTTGATTAAATACTACTGAGGGTGCTACACTATACTATAAACAAGGAACGTGCTAAAAGGGTTTATCTATTTATTTCCTTCTAAAAAATATTTTAAGCAAAATTATTATTTTAATTTTAATACCATACAAGTTATAATTTCTTATAAATATAAATTTCTCAATCATTAGAAGTTTCCAGAAAGAGAGAAAGAAAGTGATAGAAAAAAAGTTTTAGTTTCTTAAGCAACAGAAATTCATTATACAATAATTATTGCGTCATCAACTCAATGATCTCACATTCACTTCATAGTCAAGGTTTATTAATCACTTACACTTTGATTATATGAAATACTATGAAACTTAGACATATGTGCAAAATGAAGGGGGGAAAGTAAGAAAGTTATACATAAAAGTAATGCATTATTTTTTTAGATTTCCAATATTTGATTTATTTGTTAAGAACTTTGTTGTTCCAATAACTTTCTGGAAGACAATAAAAAAACAAGTCAAATTTTCTTTTCAAAAGTTCAGCGAACATTAAAATATGTATGCCAGAAAACAATGATTTGGTTAAGTAAAAATATGGAACTTAATTACTTCACTGATTTCGTACTTGAATTGGTGGTAGATTGAAAATTGATAATAAAATGAATTAATCATTAGATGTAAATTAAAATCTTAAATATATAATTGATGAAGGAATGAAATACTCTCTCAACATTGAGACAGCTATTAGTATATGTTCAATCTCTCGGTTAATAAACCTACATTCTAAGTAGTTCAGAGAAGTATGTTCAAATTTTGAGAACTGCTTGGAGTTAAAATTTTCATACTTAGTACCTTCGGGTATGAAGTCTAGGTTAGGTTAGGTTAGGTTAGGTTAACGTGGCAGCCCTCCGATGAGAGGCTCACTTAGGCATAAAAACATTATGGCCCATTGTGATACCAGCAAAGTGTTGACACGACACCCCTTAGTCCGGTGCGGAGAACCACTTGGATTCCGAAATGAACCTAGCTATGTCCTTAATTGGTAGGAGTGATAATTCGGTTATGCTGAAGAGGAGCATAGAGCCTAAGTGGTTCTGTCTTCTTCTGGCGAGGGATGGACACTGGCACATCAGGTGAAGCACCGTCTCCTCCTCTTCTTCTGAGCCGCAGCTACGGCAAAAGTCGTTATGCGGAAGACCAAGTCTTCCAGCATGTTTCCCTATGATGCAATGACCCGTTAGTACGTTTATGGTCTTGCTAATTGAGGTTCTACCGAGATTGAGCAGCTAGCCGGATCGCTTCCTGTTCATGTAAGACCAGGTTTGCCTAGCTATACTGCAAGTATCTTCTTCTACCCAGAGAGCATTAGCTTTAACTTGGTAGAAATTCCTAATAAAGTGTTTCACTGTAGCTAGCGGAAGTATGAAGTCTAACCAGGGAGTTTTTTCCATGAGTCCAAGGAACTGGTTTCCATTCTGGTCAGCGTAGACAATCATTTTATGGGAGTAACGTGGTGGTTTTTGTTTTTCACCCAGGCAAAGTTGTAAGCTCAGCGAGGAGTTGAGTTATACAATCCTATGCAGTGACACATAGAACGGCAAAGGTCTAAGATAGACCTCAATTCCAGATCAAGGACCATTCTAGTAAATCGTAGAACAATTCAATATCAATTTATTTATTCACAGTTTTTAATAATAATATATACAATACATGTTTGTGAGTCTAAAATTTCTTATTAAAGAGTTCAGGATTCATGCCTTTTCTACTTAGGCATATATAAAGAAACACATAACAGTAAACAGTTGATACTAACACAAGGAAAGGGGGAAAAATTTACAACAAAAACCTATTGAAAATTTGATTATAACTTAAAATTAAACTTAAGGCGCCATGGCAGATGTTCACGTTTAACCAAATCGACTTTCATTCTCTATTTACATTTGTACCAAATGTGGATCTCTAGATTTTTCTAGTTTATAATTCATTTTATTTTGGTAATAACTTATTAGAAACTTTACTCTTTATGTTAAGATATCTCTAAATTCGAATCCACTTCTTTAACAAAATAAATGACATTTTTACGTGTGTTTTGAGTGCCATTAAACTTCTCTAAAGAGTATCCTGTTTCAATTACAAACAATAAAGGTTTATTTGCCTTGGATGTGATAATAATGATTACTGAATTTTTTTTTTTTTTTCTTAGAAAATTTAAATTAAAGCAATTTTGAAGCAATGAGAAAAACAGAATATAAGCAAAACTGAATGGGTTTAGGAAATTTTAATAAAGTTAAAGAAATATGTATTAAAAAATATAATTATAAATATATTTACTATAAACTTGGGGTCAGTCATATCAACACACAAAAAATAAAGGGAAAAGGAAAATCAATAAAATTAAAAATAATTTAATAAAATAAAAACCAACCTTTTACTGAACTTTGGATGAAATCAGGCACTTTATTTGTTATTAACTTTTAAGATTTTTCTTTTTGTAATTTGTAAACTTTGAAGAATTTTGTTGAAATTTTTCAAATTTTTATTAATATTTTGTAGATTTTCTTAAATGATTTTTCACGTTAAACAAAATTTTTTTGTATCTTATAAATTATTTTATTTTTCTTTTCACATAAATTTCAGATTTCTTAAGGGAATGGAGAAATTTTATTTATTAATTACATATATATATATTTTTAAACTAATTAAATTATATAAATTAAATAATTAACACTTAATTATGAATTTTTTGTTTGTTTCATTTTTTCTTTTTTTTACAATTATTAAACACAAAAAATTAATAATGAAAAAAAAAAAAAAAAAATCACCAAAAACTGTGATTAGATTAAGTCACTCACTCAATTAACAATTGTTCAGTTTTTTGTTCTAATATGATATTTTTGTTGTTATTATTATTATTTTTGTTATCAGAAATTTCAACACGAAATAAATCAAAAGTTGTTGACGCGAGAGAATAAATAATAATAAAAAATTATAAAACAAGAAATAATAAAACAGAAAAAAAAAACACGAAAGAAATTGTCTAAAAAAGTTAAGAAAACCACAAAAATATAAAAACATATAAAATGATCGATAAAAATGCAGGCAAGCAATCAGACGCATAATCATTATGAAGTTCTATTAAGTCATACTTAATTAAGTGTACAACATAATATGAGGGCACCAGAAGTTGGGGGCTTTGTATATTATTTGTCATGCACACAATAATAAATAAAATTAAAAAGAGAAGAAATACAAGAAAATAAAAGAAATATCGAGAACAATGACAACACACACACACACACACACACACAATGAGAGAAAAATTACTTAAAAATTAATTAAACAAAGAAAAAGAATACAGAAAGATGAAATTGTAGAATACAAAGAGGCAAACGATGGAAAAATTGATCGCGTTGTTCAAATATTTTTTCTATGTAGTACGCAGTACAAAACAAAACTTGCGGAAGTTTTCGAGTGTCCATGACAAAAAAGAAACCAAGAAATTTATAGGAAAAACAATAAACAAGAAGAATATGGAGAAGAAGATGTTTAAAAGCAAGGGGAGAGAGAGAGAGAGAGAGAGAGAATGAGGGTAATTGTTACTTTTTAAATAAAAATAGTATGTAAGTACTTTGTAAGTAAACAGTAAGCAAAAGAGTAAAAAAGGTTTAGAATAAACTGTTTCTTATTGTAACAACAGCATTGCCAGTTATAATTTATAAGGAAAGATCATCCAATTGGCTTTAGGAATTTTTATTCTAATATTTAAAGGACAAAGTTTTCTGATAATTTAAAGGAAATTTTCAATATTTCTACAAAATTTAAAATACTATAAATCAAACTACAGAGGGAGAATCTTGTGAATTTTTCCTATTTTCAACCACTCATGGAGAATCTACAGATCATAATTGGAGAAAATAGATCTCTCAGAATCATAGAACTGTCGATTTTGTAATCTGAATGTTGAAACACGACATTCTTTGCCTACTATTGCCTGGAAAAGATTCTCAATTCTACTTAAGTAGGTGACTGCTGAAATAAAGATGGCAAATAAATCTAATAAATGTATTAGAACATGATCGTCAAGTATCATTAGATATTCAACTGTGGCCACGATTAATAATATTCAAAAGACTAAGCGTAACTATAAAATAGTCAAGGCAGAAGATTGAAGACATCCACGATATAAGGACATTTGTAAAAGCTGCCGAAACAAGTGACCGTGGAACATCTTTTGTATAGTTTTGCCTGGCTCATTATAAAATAAGATTCAATGCATTTAGACTTACATTTCTTAGCAATGGCTCAGTAATCTTTCAAATCAAACTAACAAGAATCTTTAGTTCGATTAAAGGTACAGAATGTTTTAACGAGACTGTGATAATACATAAGTATGTGGGGTAGCTTTTATGTTATCGTACTAAGTCTGCTTTTATTTTTTTCTTTGGCAAACAATTCATCTACGCTTGACTAGGTTAAGTTGGTAGTTGGTATCAAGACCAGCTCACCTTTTATAACCTTTTAAGGTCCCATTGTGATGCCATATACACAATGTGTCTTATTCCCTACAAGCATAGCTGATTACTTAACCTAAACCTAACTTCTTATAGCATCTGGCAATACAAAGTGATTCCTTAAACATTCCACATGAAACAAGTTCCTAGGCTTCCGGAAAATAAATAAATATGTAAATCATAACAATTAATAATAATCTTAAATTCTTCTCTTCCTTTCACTTCTCCCCCTGTGTTTGTTGTTCGCTTTGCTGATTGTTATTACATCTTTGATATTTAATTTAAAAAAATAAAATAAAAAATAATAAAATAAATCAAACAAAAAATTAATAGGCACTCAATCGAATCAGTTTCACGCTTTTGAATTATTTATTATTATTTATTGAATACAAAAACAAAAGTAAGAAATTAAATGAAAAAATAAAAAAAATGAAAAAATCAACAAAGACTTTAAGTTTAATAACAAAACAATAATAATAACAACAACAACAAATTTTTGATATTTATATATGTGTAGTGTATGTGTGTGCGTGTGTATGTGTGTGCGTGTATATATGCATGCGGCGTTATATGGGCGAATGGGAAATTTCCATTAGTTTTTGTTTTTGTCACAAACGAAATGAGTTGAGTTGAGTTGCGTTCAGTTGAGTTGAGTGAGTGCGCAAAGAGCTTTAATAACTGTCTCTCTTTGCGTCTGCCCGAATGCCACCCTCTCTCACAATTTCTTTATTGCAGATGTGCACCTTTGTTGTTGGGAGGCTGTGCATATTTTTTGTTAACTTGTAAGCTGCCAATAGACGCACAATATTGTTAGGCAAATAAATGTAGAGTGAAAAAATGTGGGCTCTTTTTAACTAAGTATATCAAATATTAATAAACAAAATTTGGGTTTTGGCACTTGAGCTTTGACTTTTAAATGAAATGAGTTGTGCAATATACTGTGCAAATTGGGTATAGACTATCAATGTTATTGACTTTTTGTGACATGGTGAATGTGAAGTTACATCAAACTTTACTGAATTTTCATTGGCATAATAGAAACAGTAAAAGTGAAAAGATCGGAAGTGTCACTTTTAGTTTGTCGGTATTTGAGAAATTATTTCAGTTGCTGCTTATTTGGTAAACATGTTGAGTGACACCATACTTTACTGGGTTTTTATTTGAAATAAATAAACTTCTTTGTTATCATTTGGGGAATTTTTGCAATATTATCACTTCATACTGTTCACATTGTACACTTAACTTAATATTTTACACAGTTGCTATAGACTTCAATCTTAATGAACAATCTTTTTATAAAGATTGCTTAAATTGTTGAATATTGCCTCTAAATACCTCTTCTTTTATACGAATTGGATACCTTATTATTTCCAACTACCCAGGAAGAATCTATAGATCATGTTGAGAAAATAGTTCTCTCAGACACTTAGAATTGTCGATTTTGCCAACAGAATATTGAAGCATTCATTATGAAGAATTTGTCTGGGCAGAAGAACACCGAATAAAATGTTCATTGATTAATGCTCACTAAGCATATTCATGGACAACTATATTTATACGCCAACTTATTAAAGATATGTTGTGTATACAAAATTAGAACAGATCTCAGTATATTTGTAGGGTTAGTTAAAAACTATTAAGACTTTATACGGCTTTTCGGACAACTTTAACGGAATGACTTTAGACAGGAAATTATTGTCCTTCTACGGCTTTTCAGTCAATTTTGCCCCAAACTATGTTAGGGCGTAGGACTATATACTGGGGATATATTGCAATATCTTTCAGTTATAATCATTTGTTTATTTATTTCCTTTCAATTTTGCGTAAAAACAATCAAACCCAACTAGAACTGCTCATTAATATTGTACGTCTACTGACCGCTTAAAGCACGCAATGAATTTGCACTCTTCCAATAAGCACGCACTTTGAACTCTCTGACGCACAATTGCACTCACTCATCGCACACACACACACACACACACACATTTCGCACTCAAAACTCTCATCACTCGAACGCACTTAAGGAACTTGCTCTCACTTAATCACAATAGAGGCATACAAGTAGTTAATCCTCATGCATCTGTGATCAGCTGTTCATATTTTTTATTGCATGCTACTTTTTTTGTGCATCGTGTATTTTTATTTGTTTTTTGCTACTCTTCTTTTACACTACTCTCTTGTGGTGGAGTGAGAAGTGATGTATGATGTTGTATGGTGGAGTTTAGTTTATTGCAGCGCGCGCTTTTTTTTCTTTGGCATATAAAAAATTGTCTGGCAATTTTATAGTAGAAAAAAAATTCCTATTTGTTTGTTTAAGTTTATATTTTGCGTTTGTTATTTATTTTCATTTTTATCAGTATGAGATGATGATGATGATGGAATGGAATTTTATTTATTTAATACACGACACAATTTGTTTATTATTTGTTATACATATAAGTATTTATTATTTTGCATTTTATATTATTATATTTTTTAAAATATATTTTCCATAATATTTTGTATAGAATTTTATAGTATTCTTAATAGAATTTGATATCATATTTCCTCTCTTTTTTTTTTTTTTTGTTGTCATTTTATTTTATATTATTTTCCTTTTATTTTTATTATTATTATTATTTAATCCCCATTTTGATTTTTTTTCTTGTTGTTGTTTTTGTTAGTTTCTATGACCAACAAACATAATTAAAAGCTTTTTTTTTATGTAGCTTATCAATTTTACCGCACATTTTATTTCTTTTTCAGAAAAAAAAACCTTAATTTTTTGTTATTCCTTTTACTGCTCTTTTATCCCCGACTCTTTCTTTCTTTGTTCCCGCTTCTGAAAGAAGTTTTAATTGTTGGAAGCCATTTGAAGGGCGTTTATTTTATCATAGCACAATAATTTTCTTAATTTCTATAAACAATTATTTTATTTCATTTAATTTATAATTATATTACTTTGCAATTTAATTAGATTCTTGTTGTTGCCTTTCTTTTTGAGATCATCAACAGAAGACAACAACAATCAACTCACAACTTGTTGCGCCAAATTTTAACAAATTTTCTTCTTTTTTTTCTTTTCTCTTCTTTACTTTATTCTTAAAACATAAAAATTACACGCACAATAGATGAAAACACTTAAATGTTTGTATAAACGATTATAATTTTTGTAAATTGTTTAAAACAAAAAAATTAAAAGCGAAAGCGCGCACGAAAGACAAAACGATAGACGACGAATGTACAAAACGACAAAACGAAATTTTATAAAATTTAAAACAAAAATAAACAAACGTCCTCACGTTGCAAAGTTTCACGCAATACAAACAAAAACAACAAGATTATCGCTAAACTTGTCCACTGGGCAATTCGAATGTTGCATGTTCGATGGTGTTTGATGGTGTTTGCTAACCAACAATCCACAAACACACTACATAACCCAAACTAGTGCTTAATATGGACATGACTATTTTCTATATAACCGGAAATCAATCTAATTTTCTTAAACATATTAAAAGTATTGGTCACTTTAGCACAAATGATAGAAAGAAAAACAATATATTTAGAATGAGTCTTCTTCACTCACACTTATGGTTAAAGATTGGCAAGAATTCGCCACAAGCTTTGTTTTGTTGCAAGTTGGCAACACTCTTTCATTTTTGTTTGAAATATTCAACAAGTTATTCTAGTGACTTTAACAAAAAGCTCGTTGCTATGAAATGCATGACGCCGGCATGAAAGCTGCGCGCGCATTGAATCAGTTGATTTAAGTATATTTAAAGAGTGGTAGGAGAAAGATATACGTATAGAAAGAGAGAGCTTCTGAGAGAGATAAGATACCCAAACAACAGCTGTTGATATACATTTTTTGTTTACAACTTTTTTTTGTTATTGTTTGCTATATAAATTTTAAAGTTTTTATTTCTTTAATAATTTTTATTTGTCTTTTATAATTTAATAGAAGTTAATACGCTATAGTACGAAACTGAATATGGGTCGAATACGGGTCCTGAATAAAAAATTAGCGGAGAAAGGCCTCATCTCGAACTTTGCAAGGTAATTCAAAAACTTCCATTGCCTAAGCAAAGTACTTAAGAATCTTGGTCATGAAAACTCAGATGAATTGGCCAGAAAAGGAGCTGCCAACGTACTCATTGGACCAGAATCATTCTGCGACCTGCCTTGGAGTTCCACAAAAATAAAATTAAAAGGAAGACTTAATAGTATTTCGCACAAATATTTGTTGAACGAACAAAAATGTTAAAGCATATCATATATCATATCATATTTCATATCATCTAGCTCTCGTAAAAGAACACAAGAAGTACTGAGACTTGTTTTTTCCAACAATTTGAATTGGCGCTCTGATTGCAGAGGTTTTATTTACCCAAAGAGTTGATGCAGGTTTTTGCGTTTAAACCTTGTTTTCCAACCATTTGGATGTATAAGGCTTGAAGAATCACTATTAATATGAACACTTAACCTTTCCTCATGAGACTTCGTATAGTAATGGCGACTGAATCAATGTCAAGTTCACGATCAATGTCACTGGACGTAGCAGGGTGAATTCAAAGCATATCTCAGCACTTTATTCTGAAGCATTTCTATTTGCATTATGTTACTGGAACATGAGTAGCCTCATAATTGGATACCATAAGTCCATAAGTCCGCGTGTCTATCAGCCATTACATATTTCTTAATTATACTCTTCACGGGACTGAAAAGTATTATAAGTTTGTAACACACAGAAGGAGGCATCGCAGACCACATTATTATTATTATTGTTGGGGGATGTAGCACTGCGACCTATAAGATCTATTGTGCCCCCTTCATGGACTTAGAGTATTTCTCCTAGCCCAATACCCTCGATGAATTGTAGTATTGATCCTACTTCACAAAGTCTGAATTCGTCCTCGGATATGGTGAATTCGCCAAGGTGCTTGCTTCTCCTGCGCAAAAGGCAGAGCAAGTTCCTATCACATGTAGTGCGGTCTCATCATCTTCCCCGCAGAACCTGCAAAGACCATTAGACGAGATTCCCAGTTTTGTTAGGTGGCGATTTAACCTACAATGTTAATAATCCCTCGCAAACCACATAAAGTATATATATTTGTGATCAGTTCGATGAGACGAGTTGATTTAGCCATGTTCGTCTGTCCGTATGTTCGCAAAAATAGTCTCTCAATTTTGAGCTAGAGAGCTGAAATTTTGTACATAGGTTTCTTTTTACCAAACGCTGCCGGAATCAGTGGTCAGAATCGGACCACTAGTCGGGTAACTCCTATACAAACCCCCTTTAAATTGATGTTCATATTAGAAAAAGTTTTTTGTTTTTTGACGTATGGAACTGAAATTTTGAGACTATAAGTTTCTGTTCCATATACAACAAACATATAAATTTCATGATCCCAGGGTTACCAGGAGGGGTACCTCCCATACAAACCCCCTTTTAAATTAATGTTCTTATTATTATTTGTTTTTTGTACTATTGACTTGAAATTTTGACACTATAAGTCTCTGACCCATATCCACAAATCATGAAAATTTCAAGACCCTCGGTCTACTATGCGGGGTACCCTACATCCAAACCGGGATCCAAATGAAAGTTCTTATTAGAAAAACTTTTTTGTTTTTTGTACTATCGACATAAAATTTGGACACTATAAGTGTCTCTCCTTATAAATTTCAAGATCATCGAACCACTAGCTGGGGCGTGAAGAGTATTATAACTTCGGCATAGCCAAAGTTAGTCTTTTTTTTATTTTTATTTGAAGTTCTTCTTTATTGGGCTTAATTTGCTTCAATTTCTATGTAATCAATATATAAATCCAACTGACATTGAAGATTTTAAAAGGAACATTCTTATTAAATAAATAAATATAAATAAAATAAACAAAATACTTTCGTTTTTTTCTTTTAAATCAATCGCATTAATGCACATATTCATCATAAATGTCACGCCAATTAATTTTTCCAATTAGTGATCCAATTAAAATTACAAAAACAATTCAATTTACTCAATATAAATTACTTGAATCATCATCATCATTGTCGTCAATATCATCATCATCAGTGTTAAAATCTTCATAAATATGCAAACCGCAAAACAAAAAAAAAAAACAACTTCAAATTCAAGAACAACAACAACAACAACAACAAAAATTCAATGAAAATTGCGCAATATGGAAAACAAAAAAGAAGAAGATGATATACACAGCCAACACCTAAAAAAGGGTGGTTATACTCCAAATGAAAAGACTTGATACTCCTATGATACATAAATTTAGTGCCAAATGTGTTTAAAATGTCATCATCATCATCAACAACAACATCATCATCTTAAAGCTGAAGGGGTGATTAGTCTACAAACACTCGTGTAGTCAGATGTAAATACTGAATTAAAAGTTCCTGACTAATAAATGTTTTTAGAAAATAGAGGAAAAAATTGAAATTGTTATGATAGGATGCCCAAAAATGTAAAAACAAGGCTGGAACGCTTTTCCTATCCATCACAAATATAGTTCCCACCATGGCCTCAATAAGTCTGTGTAGTGAAAGATTAATATTATGCCTTGACACTTCAAACTTTTTTCTCTATAAGGGCCTATTCATACATATATAACGTCACACGTTATGTGTCACTAAGGGGTTCATAAGCTTTGTGACGTCACATAGCAAAAAAAAATTAAAATCTTTAAAAGAAAAAAAATATTACCAACACTATCCTTAGAGACCCACATATGTATATAGATCCTTAGTAGAAATCCTAATAGACAAACATTTGAAGATAAGAGAAATTAAAATATGTGTATGTGCAAAATATGTGACGTCACACCAGGGGGGGGCGTTGTGGTTTGGTTATCAGAAATGTGACCATCTGTGGCATAGGGAAGAAAGGTGGGTAATAAAAAATCATAACATTTGTGTGACGTAATATGTGGATGACCCCGTAGGCGGGAGTCAATAATGTTAATGACATATTGCTAAATATTTAATTGACATCAGAAACGACTCGCAATTAACCTGTGGAACTTTTCGGATGCAAAATGGGATAAATTGAGAAATATTTATATAGAATTACAACAAACATAACTTGCACTCTGATTTGTACACTTTTATGGACAATGAAATTTGTTCTATTTTCCATAAGGATTCGATGACCTCATACATCATATATTTTTTTGGGTGTTCTGCAATTATGATGCCTAATAATCCAAACGTGGTTGACGTGGTTCGACTTTCTCATACTTTAGCTGACTTGTCGGAGAATCGTGATATCAAGAGTTTGATTTAAGTTATTATTACACTGACAATAAGATAAGATATCTAGGAAGAACACAACAAATTATTCTATTAAGGATGAAGGTTTCAAAAATACACTGCCTTAAGTTTAAAGGAAGAACATACATAAGAGGGGGGACCAAAAAAACGGGAATTACGCTGTGGTGGGGAGGGAGAGTGGGGGAACCTATTGTTTGACCACATGTCCGTTAGTGTCACGCCATCTGCGTCAGTGTGAAAAGTTGTGTCGCTGTGAGTGCATCGGTTCGCCTGTGAAATTTTTGTTTAGTAAAACAACTTTTTACATTTCGGCGAAAACGTAATGGCAGATTATCAAGAACAACGCACGGCTTTGAAATTTTGTGGGGAAATCGGCCGCGGAAACTATTGTAATGCTTAAGACTGCTTATGGGGATGCTGCGCTAAGTAAAACCAGAGTTTACGATTGGTTTTCACGTTTTAAAAATGGAGAAATGTCTATTGAAGACCAACTTCGTTCAGGACGCCGCTCAACGTCAAGAACTGATGAAAACGTCGACAAAATCAACGCCCTCGTTCGTGAAGACCGTCGCCGAACCAAAACAAAAACCGAGGTGAAACAAAAATCGCTGGAAGGCTTAAAGGACATCCCGATTAGTGAATTTAAAAACTGTTTTGAACAATGGAAGAATCGTTTGGAGAAGTGCGTTGTGGTCAATGGAGAATACTTTGAAGGTGATCAAAATTTGGTGTTAAAATATTAAGAAATAAAGAAGTTATGATGAAATTCCATTTTTTTTTTGGGTCCCCCCTCGTATTTATTTCTTTAATAAATTTTATACCCACTAAAGTGAAATCAACAATTCCCTAAAAACAAACGAATAAACTTAGTGTGGAAAAAAGGTAAAATTCTTTCAAATACCATAAATGTCATTGAGAAATATGAACCTAAGCTACTCAAGGTAAATGGAAATTTCTAGTGGAAACCCTACACTCACTCATGGTAAATAGAGGTGGAGTAGAGTAAATAAGAAACAAAATACTAAAAGGTATATAAAAATTAAAACTCTTTAGTCATTATGATCTAAGTTCCATGGAAGGGGCAAACCTTTGTTGCCATCACCATAATCATTTTTAAATTACTTTTTTTTTTACTATATAAAAGTCCAATAAGTTAAGTAGATTTAGTGCTGCTCATGTAGTAAGAAAAGAAGATTAGAGAAGCTAAATACCGTAAAAGAATTTCCGTCTTTCACTTAATTAGACAGAAAAATGTGAAATAGTGACGCCATTTCTATTTATTTATTTATTTACTTAGTCGTCTACTGACTTCAATTTCATTCAATACAAAAATTTTCTTCTTTAGTTACTCTATTTTTTGCTTATTCATTCACTTAAATATTCACTTACTCATTCATTCATTCATTCATTCAGTCATTTATTCATTTACTTATTTCACTCACCTGCTCAATGTCAAAATCCCATTCTGGTGATGGAGAACGAGCATTCCTACTTCGTCCCACTGCTGGTGGCGTGCCGTGTGGCTCCTCTGGTATAACAGCGAAACGACCACGTTGCAATATGGGCGAAATGGCGCCATAATTAGCTATAAAGTGTAAATTTAATTTAATTTTGTAATTATGCCAAAGTCATCAGTAGCAAATTGTCTCTATGTCTCCCTTCATCCAACTATGTCTTCTTTATTCCATAATTCTATTTTTACACTTACATGTTGGCATCAAGCGAAAACGTCCCAATGTTGTCTCAGGTGGTCCTTGTGTTGTTGCACCACTACCTGAGCTGCCAGCCGTAATGCGAAAACGTCCACGCCGTGCAGCGGCTACTTCCTCATAGCCTCCACCACCACCGCCACCACTTCCACTATGCATTATGTTTGTTTGCTTTATATTACTTGTTCTCTGAAATTTCTGGGTTTTCCACTTTTTTGTATAGTTTCTTTTCTAATTCTAATTTAACACGTTGCAATAAAAACTGTAAGAAAAATGGCAAAAGAAAAAGGTCATTGGTTAACATGGCGTATACGTAATATTCAAAACATGTAAACTCCGCGTGACTTCTAATCCTATGCATGTCTTTCCCTGCCTTCTACTCTCATTTTGTTCTCTACTTTCTATTCTTTCTTTCATTCATTTCATCATTTTTTGAAAACAAAAGAACCATAAAAGCAAAAAAAATCGATTGAATGGCAAAAGTCAAAAATTACATTTATAACTTTCTTGCATGGCAAAAACTTCTTCATGGAAGCATCAAGAGAATAATCGTCCATACTAACAACACCCATCCATGATCCATGATGATGGTGTGAATGATAATCATGTTTTTATTGTTATTTTGGTTTCGTTTGCTTTTGCTTTTTGATTTTCTGAATTGTGAAAAATGAAACACGAACGAAATGTATTAATTTAAAGCCTTTCCACCATCACCATGATTCAAAACCATGACGCAAGTTTGCCGCCACACAATGGCACCAACTCCTCCTCAGATGGAATACATTCAAAAGTTATAACAACCATTACAACTATGTTTTGACATCCACTTACTTTGTATTTGTTTGATTGAAGAGTTTAAGTGCCAAAGTAAAAAAATATGTAGTAAATTGAAGAACCTTCAAATGAATATTAAAGGCAACATAGAGGAGTTTCTAGAAAAGAGTAGACTTACTGAGTATCTAAAAGAGTTTGACAAGGCAACTAAAAGCTTGGTTATGCTAGAATCGATCAGCAGGGCACCAAATACTGGTGGAAATGTTAATGTCCTTCGTATCCATCGACACAATGCTTACTAAATTTCAGACTGATTCTTAGTTTGTGAATGGTAATCATTTTCTCATGAGAAAACATGAAACAACTTTTGTGTTTTTTACAACAATTGGAAAACTTTGAGTATCAAGAAGTGAATTAACTTACCTTTGAAAATAGAAAACAAATTATGAGATCAAAATAGAGTCAAGTGAAGCTTATGGAATCTCTTCATTTTCATTATAAATTGTAAAAGCTTTTTTAATAAAGAATCATCTCCTTGGAAATGAAAAAAAATTCACCATAAAGTCGTACACAATCGAATAGTGAAAGTGCGGGAGATTGAAGAAGCCTTAGACATATTACAAGACACAGTGAATTCAACTTTGCAAAAGCAATTGAATTGGTTTGAAAATACTATCGCCAAAATAGTTGCCAAATTGTGAGCGTGACTGCTTAACGATTTTAAAGAAATGCTTAGAAATAATTTAAATTATATATACTCGTATATATTATTCCTAGAGTTCCATGTTGGAACATAGGGCCACAGTCTCTTCACTTCATTCCAGCTGAGGCGCATGGTAATGGTTTCCGACTCTAACAGTCGTCTCCAGGTGTTCGCTGGTCTTCCTCGTCTAAGGCTTCTTTGAGGGTTCCAGTCATTCGCGGTCATTGTTAGGTCATCGCTTAGCCTGCGCAGAACGTGGCCGATCCATCTCCATTTTCTTTTACTGATCTCTAGATGTACTGGTTTTTGCTGGGTTCTGGCCCATAAGGCGGCGTTTGAGATTATATTTGGCCAGTATATTTTTCTTAGTCATCGGTTTATGAAGACTTGTAGTGAGTTTATATCGGTTGCTGTAGCATTCCACGTTTCGCACTCATATAGTAAAGATGGTTTGACATTTGAATTGAATATTTTCAATTTTGTGCGCTGTAAGCCGAATGCCGCCGTTGCCTTTTTTATTCGGCTTTTGATGTCTTCGCTAGAACCGCCAGTCTCCGAGATAATGCTGCCCAGGTAGTAGAAAGATTGTACCTCCTCCAGTTCAATGCTTTCCAATGCAAATTGCGCATTGTGCGTATTTTGTGTGTTTATACGCATGGCTTTGGTTTTCGGGATATTGAACGCCAATGATTTAAAATAATTAAAATTAATTGTTACATTGGCGATGAAGATTCACATCGCATTGATACTGCATTACAGTGACACCAGAATAGTGTGTTGGTTCTCTTCATAATATTGTTTACCTTTTCAAATGTTTATTATATTTCCGCCTTTGCTTGAGATAGTTTGGAAATTATGGGCTTACCAAGAGATCTTCGCACCACCATGAAGCATGTGAATTATATTCATGACCAATGTTGGGCCGACAAAGACTACAAAAAAGCTCATTTGGGTACAAGATGGAAGGTCGACCCCTTTGGTCACGCTAAGGGTATTGTGCTTGAGAAGGTTGGCGTTGAAGCCAAACAGCCTAACTATGCTATTAGGAAGTGCGTCAGGATAAAGCTCATTAAGAACGGCAAGAAGATCACCGCTTTCAAGATCATGAAAATTGGCAACGTTTCGCTTTTGGCTCTTGACAAAGAGAAGAAGGAACATCAAAAATGTTGTTAAATGATTGTCTTTTTTCATAGACTTGGTTTTGAAAAAATAAATATACAACAGTCCTTATGGATTCGACCGATAGAGGTGGCTTCCTTGTTATGGATTGATTCTTAAAATGAACAGTAAGTTTAATAAAACGAACCATGATTTTCAAAATATATTCGCATAATTTGCAATCGTTGTTATAGTCTAAGTCCATTGTCATCATGACATAATCAAATGGCAAAACATGCTGTCCACATATCAAACACAAACTGACAGTTACGAGAAATTGAGTTGCCAATTTAAAAATCAAAACTCTAAGAAACAAACTTTATAATTCCATGCTCAAAGCAAAAGATTAATGGCGATTATTGTACATCAATCTATACATCTATATCGTACATATTGTATTATAAAACAAAGTCCCTTTTCTGCGTCTGTCTGTCTGAACGCGATAAACTCAAAAACTACTGAATGAATTTTCATGCGGTTTTCACCAATGGACAGTGTAAATCATTAGGAATGTTATAGGTGTATAATTTATTAAGGTTTTGCAGATATTGGCTGAAATATCGCGGGTTTCGCTAGTATCCTTATACAAAAATTATGTAAAATTTGCATTCCAAATCTAACAAAAAAAAATCTTTTGATCGACGACTCTTCTTTGTATTTAATTTTTGTATAGCATATTTGGAATATCTAATAGAAATTAATCAATTAAACTTTTTGCATTCAATCGGAAATCTAAACACAATAACTTCTAACACTTTCACCATAATCTTTTGCTATTGCAAACTAGTTTCTTTTAAAGAATATTTTATTTTTAACAATATTAACTTACCACTGATTAAAAAATTCTTTATTTTTTGCAAACAATAATCACTTTTTGCTTAGTAAGATAAATGGAAGTAATTTATTTAAAAAAAATCACATAAAATTTTAAGAAAAATTTTAACTTTTAGATTTTCACTATTTGTATGTCAATATTATTTTTTAAATATTTATTGTCATTTAATAATTTCAATTATTATATATTTTTTTTTTTTTTTTATTAATTTATGTTTATTATATTAAAATATATTGAATATTCTAATTATTTTTGTATAAATAATGTAAAATTATTTATGTATTATTTTTTTAAATAAAAGTAATCTTATTAATTTGCATTAATTATCATTAACTTTTCTATTTATTTTCTTATAATTTTAAATTTATTTATTTTAATCAATTTTCTTTTTAAATGATTTTTTAAATATTTTCGTTTCTAATTTTTTATTTATTTTTTTTTTTTCTAGATGAAAAATAAATTATTGTATTTTTATTGTAATTTATTATCTCATTTTTGTTGTTTAGATTTTGATTTTAGTTTTGGTTTTTATTTATTTTCATTATTTTTTTTTTTTTTTTTTTTTTTGGTATTTATATTTATTGTTTAATTATTTTTTAAATGCGACGCACGTCGCAGTCAAAGGAATACACGAGAAACATAAAGAAAACACGCACAGTTTAATAATAAAATTGAAGGAGGATGAGAGCGGAAGAGAGTAGAAGAGTAAAAAGAAGGCACCATGTTCATTTTAACGTAAAACGAGAAAACGACAAAACGCACAACGCGGCGTATACGGAATGCAATAAAATTTGCATTTAAATTTATGCGCCGGGAAATATTTTCATTTTTACACTATCCTCCTTATATTATTATGTTTTTAATTTATAATTTTTTATAATTTTTTAAATAGTTTTCTTATTTAAATTGAACGAAAGAAGAAAGTTTGCATAACACGCACGCACTGCACAAAGAAATGAATGAACGGGAAAACAAAAGAACCTTAAAGATTCACCGCGCAATGAATGAACAATTGCCAAAAAAAAATATATCTTTTAAAGCAAAGAATCTGTTTTTTTTCTGTAAAACAATTGAGATATTTAATTTTTATTGATTATTTTCTTTTCCTTTTGATTTTGGTTTTTGTTTTTATTTATTTTATTTTTTCACTACACAGAAGCACACACTTTTTGTAGTTGTTGTTGTTGTTGTTGTCATCATCAATTAATGTAACTGTAAAAATATAATAATAAAGAAACAATATTTAACATTAATATTTGGTTTATTTTTTTTTTTTTATTTAATTCTATTTATTTTTATTAATGAATTTTATAAAAATTGTTTAAGTTTAGTTGAGTTTCCCAAAGCAAAATCTAACAAATTCTCTGTGCTGATTGGAATTTCTTACTGTGTGCTGTGTGAATATGAGAAACACTTTATGCAATCTGCAGCGGCAACGACAAAAACGACGATAAAATGACAACGATGGGCCGCTTGCCACCACAATTTTTATTTAGTGAACGACAGACCTACGAACTAAGCAATAACGCTGGCCACAGACATCAAACATATATGACAAATTTGTTGAGATGTCAAGGAAATTTGATGTGCTGCTTTCTATTATGTCTTTAGAATAGAAGAGGATATGTTAAGAAGGGGAAAACAAAGAGCCAAGTCCCTCAGTAGCATTTACATCAGACTGACTTTGAAATACTATGCAGATGGTTTTTGAAAACTTTAATCGTTCCAGCAGTGAATTTGCTCAGTTTCGTTGGAAAGTCAGACTGAGAATATCATCGATGGTTAATATTATGTTACAGATGAAAGACAGACAGTTTGTCATCCATTGTCATTTACCCAATGATATTGGACGAATTGTCTTTAGTGAAACTTACTCAATGGAACTGTACATTTGATGTGTATGGCTCATTTAGCGAGCGAGCAAACGAACTAGCGACCGAACGAATGAACTTACAAAACGAAGGCAACAGCAACAACAATTTCACTAAAAAATTTCAAAATTGGCAAAATACAAAAGTACACACAAACAAATAAACAAAATACAATAACAAAGAAGAAATGCATGCGCTGCGTTGAGCTGCTTGCATGAGAGAGGCGCAATATCAAAATACAGTAAAAAAAAAGTACAAGAATACCAAAACAAATAAAACTTGCACAAATAAAGAGACTGAGACTGAAACACAGAGACAGAGAGAGAGAGTGAGAGTGAGTGTAGTTTGTGTAGCACAACACAAAAATTCTATGCAATTGAGAATCAAGAGTGTAAAAGCTTCAAAATGAAGGGAATGAGAATAAAAGCAGGCATCAATCAGCATGTGCTCAGTTTATTCATCATTCGCCTTGGCGGCCGCCGCTTGCATTTGTTTTTGTTTCTGTTACCATTGCAATTTGTTGTTTCTGTTGCTGCTGCTGCTGCTTTGGGGTTCATTTACTTTGTTGAATTGTTTTCATTTTTATCTTTTATTTTGTGCTTAAAAAGAAAGCAAATATGAAAACAAAACAAAAATATCAGAAAACCAAAGCAAATAGCAAGAATAACAGCGACAACAATAACAAAACTGAAGATAAATAAACAAATGAATGGATGACAAAAAGCCCGACAGACGAAACAGAAAGCGCATTGCAGGCAAGTATCCGGAGACAGCTGAGTTTTGCCCAATGCAGTCGCGAGTGTAAATAAATAACACAAGAGAGAGAGATACAAAGAGAGAAAAATGGAGATAAACAAAAATATATGCACGTACGTATGTACTTATACAGAGAGACTGAGTAACATATCATAAAAGGAAAGAGTGAGTCAGTGAATGCATTTAATAAGGCAAATGTTTTGATGGTGAAATGAGTAAGAAAAGTATTTAGATGAGAGGAAAGGAACTGAAAGGAGAAACCGTGCACGTTTTATTTGTTTATTTTGTATTATACTACTATTTCTGCATTTCTTGTTGTCTCATTGCGTGACTGCGTATGTGTGTGTGTCTGAGTATGTGTGTGTATGAATGAATAAATAACCAAAGTGTGAGCGTGTGAAAATATACCGTAAATAGTTTTTTCCTAAGCTTAAGAAAGACTAAAATAGAACAAAAAGACAACAATGTGAAATATTAGAAAAAGAAAATGTGACAAGGCGAGTTATAGCAAAGTCACTGAAGGACCAAGGGTGGATAGAATCTTATTCCTCTCAAAGTATCCTTCATAGCTCTTTAGCAGTTTCTGATATTCATAGACAAATACAAGACATTTTTTCAAGACTGGAAACTAATACTATGGAGCTAGCAGACAGTAGGTGGGCGAATGAACCTAGTTGTACTGTTGCTAAGACACTCTGGTCTTGCTACCAACCAAAACGGACCTCCAAGTTCCTACATTTTCATAAGAAAATGATTCGGATGATAACTATAGTCTTAACAGGACACTGCGGAATTGATGGCCTAAAGGATGCGTACCAAGATTTCTGTCGAAGCTGTGAAGATGAAGAAGAATCATGGAGTATACAACATCTTCTCTGTAACTCCCTTGCTCTTCTTAGAAGACGTACCCGTATTCTCGGGAAATCGTTCTTTGAGGAATTGGGCAGTTTGGCAAAGGTGCCACTCTCGCTCTGTTCGCGGAATCTTCAGGTTGGTTTTAGAGGTTGAGGGAGATCTCTAGGGCCAAGGACCAGGACCAAGCCCTGTCAGATGTTCAACCCAATTTCATATCCCACACCGACATCCACCAACCCCCCCATTGTATTCTCTTCATGATTTTCATCATTCCAAAATCAGACATCACAATGGGGCGCAAGGCTTCTTGGTGAACTCGCGTGTATTCGCGAGCGGCCTGTCTAACCTAACCTAACCTAACCATCCTCCATGTTTCAAGAAAAAGGGTTCAGCCATCGAGAACCAATTTCTGTAAGGAATTTCAAGATTACATCTATTTTCATTTCAGTTTAATATTCACAAATTTCCGGGGATCATGTTTAGTTTAGCCGCTTATCCACGAAGATCTTAGTGAATGACAATTACTATTAATGATTAATAAGCAGCAACAAATTCCTTTTAAATAAATTAAATGTTAAACAAAATATACTTAAACCATAGGTGACTAGTATCTCAAAGAATCATCCAAATATTCTTAGAAAGCTCAAAGTTAAGTTGATGTTGATCTTTAGGACATCGTAAGTCACAGCTAAGTTGAATCCTTAATGGATATCTTAAGAAATTTTAGTGTTATATTATCATCACTTGCGGTTTCTAATTCAAAAATGTTCACGTAGTAAGACAATTGATCAATGGTCTTAATGAATTCTTAAAGAAAACCGCAACAGCTTAAGGGAAAAGAATGAATATGGCGTAATGACATAAAAAAGAGCTTAAAACAGAGAAACCTATAAACATCTAGAAGACGCCTTAAATCATCACAAAAGGATCAATAAGCAAATCAATTGCTTACAATTTATTTTAACGCTATTTCAATTAAATTGATTCTTTAGCTTCATCATAATAATCAATAAGCCAATGATTCTCTAAAAGTGCAGAAGCAAAAGGATTAATGAGGATAAAATATTTGCAAGCAAATCATATTTATTTTTCAAAAGAGATGCAATCATCTATAGAAAATGCCGCAAAGTATGCAACAGAAAAGAAAACAATAAATAATGAAATTTAAACAATTTAGATGCACGTGTCGTATACATAATAAGATTACGTTGCATTAATTTTTCTTAAAAATTCTATTATTTTATTTCATAATTATACAAACTATAAAACAAAGAAACACCCATTCACCAATACAATTCATTCACCTACTTACTAAACTTCGCACAACCCAAAAACCCACCCAACCCACACACTTGACAACTAAAATATCTTTGACTATTACTAAAAACTGCACGTGAGCGTAAAATAATTGCCTGTCTATTTAAATGCCAACAAGGATTATGAACAAGAACATCATCATCGTCATCATCATCATCATCAACATTGAGTCAACGACGATCGGGGATGAGGCATGGACAAGTCATCAGCATCTACAAGTAAATGAGGCAGCAGCAACAACAACAAGAACAAAAACAAAAAAAAAAACAAAAATTAGAAAGAAATGAAAAAGAAAATGAATTTGTCAACTGTCACAAAGAAAATTGTAATAAAACTGAAGACGAAATTAATTTCAAAAGAAAATTGCTACGCTTCTTTGAAGCCAAGCTACGTTGACATGCAACAAAATGAAAACAAGAAATTTTATTATTGTAAATAAAAACGAAATAATGATAATCATCATAATGATGATGATGATGAGGAGGAGGAATAAGTGATAAAATCTTAGAGAGAACCAAAAGAGATGAAGTGGTTGGTAGCAGATTGTAGAGGCTAATGAGTGATTGCATGATGCAATGATATTTTTACCAAAAAGAATTTCACAATTGTGGGCGTTTTTTTTTTTGCTCATTTTAAATGGTGAGTGAGTAGAAGAAAGTCTATGAAATGTAATGTGTGTGTGTGTGTGTGTGTGTGAAAGGGAGATAGATTAAATACACATGAGTCATCAAAAAGCAGCAAATATAAAAACAAAAATTAAAAGAAAATAAAAGCGAAAAACTTAAATTTAAGCAGACCGCGTGGCAGCAAAATGACATTATTATTTTTATTTAATTATTATTTTATATTTTTTTTTTTTCATTTTTTGAAGAATTTTTAAGAAAATTGTGATGAGTTAATATTTAGGAAAATTTTTTAAGAATTTTTTTGTTTAGTATTTTTTCTAGGTATACAAAACTATTGTAGGTAATGATATTTTTATTTTGCGATTATATTTAAATTCATAGGAAATTCAACATTTGATTAGAAAACAAACACTAAACGATTATTCATTGGAGCATCAAATAATGGTTGATAAAATACATGACATTGAATTGAAATTCTTGTATCTTATTATATTATATTATACTATACACTTATAAGAATAGACTTTCTAATTACTCGGCAGTTCTGATGGTGTAGAAAATTCTGGTAATTTCAATCTACGCAATACATTTTTCATAATAATTTTTCAGTTTTGCTTCCCATTGGCCATCAATGTTAGGCAGATTAAGCTCATACAGATGAAGTGTTGATAAAGTATTTGGCAGATCTTTTTGTATTTATTGTCATTAGGAACATAAAATTCATCTGCTACCTCTCTATGCATATCAATAGAACTTTGCTAATCCTGATCAATTAAAACTGATTCCATACGTATTACTTGGGAATCCGGATTATCAAAGACATGCCCACCTATCTATTTACATATATTATAAAACAAAGTCCCCCGACGCATCTGTGTGTCTGAATGCGATGAACGTAAAAATTACCCATCGGATTTGCTTACGGTTTTCATCAGTGCACCGAGTGATATATGAGGAAGGTTTAGGAAAAAAAGAAAATTCAAAAAACCACAAAAGAACAGACAAAAAATCGAAAAAAAAATCTGAAAGTGTGAAATGTGCAAATGAGATGCTTATAATACTTAGAGAAATATTTTAAAATCAATTAAGTTGCCATTGACAAACATCTCATCAAGTCAGCCAATCAGTATCCATTAATTTTTTTTTGAAGGAGAGGCAAAACATCATCTGCCCGGGTTACAAGTTTATTATAAAATGTAGTCTTCATTGCAAGCTGCCTTGTCATTCTAAGAATGATCAAATTGACTGCCTTTCTTTACCTGTTTTTATAAGCATCTTCATGTTTATCTTTTGGTTCATTGCTATCAACTTCTTTAACAAAAAACTGCAAATAATTGTCATTATTAGGCCCAACAATATAGGTGTTTCATTTTAATGGATCAACAACAAGGGATCTGGATTAGCAAATTAGTGCTGGGTCTGGATTACAAGGGAGATAATAGTTTCAATTTTTTAACTCTGTCCGGATTATAGAAGAATCCAGCACTCGCTAAGTGCTACTGTAACATCAAAAGTGTTGTCCCAAAGAGGCACGTTCTGTATCGAATAAATCATTTGAGGCAATTAAAACGTAGTCTTTGAAAGGCTCTATAATTATAATAATATTTATAGATATGACTTGACTAATACTTAAAACTGCTTCAAATCTTCTTTGATCCATCTTAACGATTGGAATATGTTTTAATACAATTACCTTCGTCTTAATAGGAATATGAACTGTCAAAATTGAAGCATTTAAGGTCCAATGATTTGGTCTGTGCGTAAATTATAAACCTTTAGGATCACTATTTTCAATGTTATACTTACACATTTATATAGAAGACAGATGATGATTAAATAATTCTTTAATTTGTTGATCCCTTGAAAGTGTCGAAGAGAAATAAATCTGATGAATATGATCAATGGTGGAATAACAATTTTTATACAAAATTAGTTAATTTCCCGGAATTTTTGTTCCAGTGAATTGTCTTTTCTGCTCACTAAATAGGAACAATATATCAAATATCAAACAAATGTCGTTTGTTGATCAACCCCATTTGATTTAGTCAATTAACTTTTAAGGTCAATGGGTGTCGTGTTTAGCTAAAGTCATTATCCTTTATTAATAATTTATTATGTATTCCTTACTGTCAACTAAACAACCATACAATTTTTAGTTATAATCACTGGTAACATTATAACAAAGACTAAATGATTGAGGGACTTTGAACTCATTTCTTATTAATTATATATTAAAAGATATCGTGACAACATGAAGTCACAAACTGTAAGAGAAAAAATTATTCAAAAAATAATCAAAAGCTAATAATAACTAAGGGCGCTTCTTCGAGAGGAAACTGCTAACAATAACAATGGATTACAAAACTTTGCTTACATAAACATTTATTTATCGTCATTATTATTCTTCATTCCAATAAATTCAGCAAAAAACTTGTCCTCTTTTTCTTCTTTTTTGTTTTTCACTCAATTTTAATTCTTTATTTTTTTTTTTTTACTAATTTAAAATAACTTAAACAAAACATTATATAAAAAAGATATCAAACACGCCAATAAATGACAAGAACTCAAAAAATAACAAAAAAAAAAAAAGAAAAAAATGGGTGAATTAAAATTTATTAATATTAATCAAATGAAACAAGTGCTTAAATTGCTTATTATATCATTCACATATACATAGATATAAATAGGTTTATCACTTTGACATGATATTTGCAAAACATAAAACTGGGGTGTCACATAAAATATACAATATATGGTAGTAGTGTATGCATAACAATCATGAGCATGCCGAGTAAAATTGAATGGACCTAATGAGCCCGCATCCGTCTGTTTACTCATTTGTTTGTTTCTATGCAAATTACTTCATAAGTTTTCGATTTAATAAGCGGATATTTGATTCACACACAACATATTTTCATACACAGATGTCTTATGCCTTAACCAGATTTGATTAGATTATTGGAAGAATTAGTTCCCATATGAATAACAAATCAACCTCAATTTATTTATTTATTTTTTTTTTTTTTTAATCAATAAATATTTTAATTTTTCTGTTTCTCTGTGTTCTATAAAACAACTTAAATTAAACTTATAACATTTACAATACAACTTTAACACAATAGTAAGTAAGGATAGAATAATTAAATTAATAGGATCTATTAGAAAGATCGACAGGATGAGGTCTTCTCAACCATCTCTCCACTCTGACTTCTCCCATTCTGCGACGCTTTAAGAGACGCCTGGCTTAGAATGTTTGAGTGATTTTTCAACAGTTCCATATAATTATTGGTCTTACGATTAATCACATCGCCAATTTTTGGTATTTTTAAATCGTTCTCAAGGTTCGCCGTTCACATAAACCACGGAGCTCCTTGTCTTGGCCTGTAGTACTCTGATCTTTGAGATGTTTGATTTCGCTGCTATGCCGTAGACCTGCAATCTGTATTGCCAAACAGATGCAATTATTGCTTTATAAATATGTACTTTATTTTTTAAGGATAACTTATTCCTACTGTTTAGGAACCAATGCAATTTCCTAATTCTCTGTCCAAGCGATTTCGTGATGATTGAAATATACGTTTTCAATGTTATCCGCCTATCCAAATACACACCCAGGTATTTCTAGCCCGAATGTTGCTCGATCAGTTGGTTGCCAATGAAGACTCCTGGACAAACATCAGGCCGTAAGGCGTACGTCCCATTGGCACATTTCTGTTTGTTAATGCCAATGTTCCATCGTCTTGACCAGACTTCAAACTTGTGGAGGTACTGTTGGATTATGGGTGTCCGTGGCATCATAAACGCACTTGTTTCTGGAGAAGATGGCTGTATCATCTGCAAACGTGCCAATGATGAAATCATGAGGATCCCCTAGCGATAATTTTAAGCCAGTGAGCAGTTTTACTTTTAAATTTTTTTAAATTGGAACATCAAAATTTTTAAAATTATCTAAAAATTTAAGCAATAACACAACATTTGATTAATCGGTTAATAATTTGATATAGTTTTCATTTAAGTTCGTGTCTACAAAATCGATTTTCTATGCGTTTTTATATGAAGAACTTTTGTTTCCTTAAAAATATCAAACAATACAATAAAATTGTATTAAATTGATACAATAATATTTCTTTATAAATCATCAACGAAGATGTGTGAAAGGTATTAAAGTTTCAGTGGGAATCGGAAGAAATATTTTGTTTTATTTACTTATACTCATAATATCTTATTTTTATGACTTTTTAATTCTGAAAGAGAAACGCAAAAAAAAACAAAAACAAAAATGGAAAACAATATTTCCTATTGTATGAAAAATTATATAGAAAAATCATTTATACTTATAGTTTAATTTCTTTAACAAAAATATCTATGAGCAAATAAAAATGTTTAGCACTTATTGATTTCATCTTTTTTTTTTTTTTTTAAGAAAAACATTTTAATTTTTCTTATTTTTTATTAATGTTGGATATTTTTTAATTAATTCTTTATTTCATGCAATTTGCACATCAATTATCTATTTGGGGCCGCCTGTGTATCCATGTATGCAAATCGCTTTAAAAGTTTCGGAAATATTGAATTTTATATCAGAGAAATTCACTTTAAAAAAATCTCAAAGAAGAAACATCGATTTCTGAAAGGAAAATAATAAGCAGAATTATATTGTTTTACTTTTTCTTATTACTTTCCATTTAAATACTATGAGAACCAATAATCGAATCCACCAAATATTTCAATTTGTTTTCAATGTTTCTTTTTTTTATTAGAAACCTTTTCTATTTTCTCATTTGCCTCTATTTTTCATTTCATTTTGAAATTTTTTGACACCATAAATAATTTTATTTTTAAATCAAAGAAGAAAACTTCTTATGTGTGACGCCAAAAAACTTTCTTATTGTTGATATTTTTTGCAAAATTAATTTAATTTTTGTATTTTGTTTTTTTTTTTTTGTGTTATGAATTTTATTCTTTTCCTTCTTCTCCTTTCGTTTATACTTTTGGTGGGCGCACGTCAAAACATGTGACCGATGACATCATTTCATTGAATGGATGACAGATGGGTGGAATGGGATAACCCCCCTTTGAACAGAAAAACAAACAAACTAAGAATGCCAACGAAAAAATAAGAAAAGTCTTTTTATTTCTTTTATAAACAAAAAATTATGATTTATAAATAGAAATATTAGTTAGGTGAATGAAGTTAAAGACTTTTATAGGCCCCATAAGATGAGTTGAATGTAAGTAATTGGATGGGTAAAAGATAAGAAGTGTTGATTGCGTATTTGATTTAATTCATTCACTATTGATTGACTATTGACAATTGTTTGCCTTGAGGAACTAGAAATGGGTGAGGGTAATGTTTGATGAGATATAGATAGAGCAATGATAAGAATTTCAAGAAAACTCGTGTATGTTGAAGTTATCAAAGAAAGTTTGATAATTTTGATTACATTTTTTTTCAATTTTTTATTTTAATCTATTTGCAAAAATCAGTTAATCAGTTGATTAGTTTTATGAGTTGCTGTCTGTAGTGGCGATTAAACTTTATTGTCAGCATTTTATAATAGATTCTTGGTATACTTACTAAGCTATCTAAAAATATCAATGGTTTATTGTTATAGATTACTTTTAATAGATCTATATGACATTCCTAATGGATTTTATTTCCCTGTATTTGAAATGAAATATGTAACTGGTAGAACAAGAGATTCAATTGTAAGGCACAAACTTAGCCTGTGCAACTAATTGCTACTTAGCTTTGAAATCTAAAATTGAGTTGCTACAGAGATTACAAGAATCGAAGATTCATTAAGGCTACCATCATTCACCAAGAACAGTAGATCACAATAATAAAAGACAAACTTAAAAAAATCAAAATAATACGTTTTGAGGCTCATTGCAAATATATCGACATATAACTGCTCGATTCTAATTGGTAAGCTTTCCGTCTACAGGGAAAACATCCTTTCAAATACCTTGAAATTAAAAAATAAATTAGAACGTCATTACTGAAAATTACAGACTTATGAGGACTTATGACTAATGAACTTATTGTCCTTGAGGATTGTAAATGAATGGAAATGATAATACAAATAAATTAACTTAAGAAAAATAAGTATATACAATATATTTAAATTTATACCCCATAAAGCAACTGTACTATTTAAATTTTCATTAACAGAATACTTTCAATTGAATTGGATATTTTTTATAGACTCATGAGTACATGGCATACTTAACAAATTGAATGTTCAGAATAGAGAAATTTGGAAATTTCTAAAGGAAGCCTTTGTTCAAATAATGGACGAGATTAGCTGGGTAATGTATGATGATAAGGAACTTCCACATAAATCTTTGATTAGACATATCTCTCGATATACACAGTAGATAGAAACGTTCTTGAGAAAATCGCGTTTATAAAAAAAAGGTATGATATATAAGTATTTTATTGTATTGATGACTCATTATTCAAAAATCTATATTTTATAAAGACTACTTGATTGATTTTAAAATATGTACATACATATGTTACCAAGCTTTATATGCAATATTTGATCTACAAATTTCGATAGATTCTGTAGGTAGATTTTGATGAAAAATACGCTATATGTAATAAATAATAAAGCTTTTTATTTTTCGGTAATTCGAATTTGAATCCAATGAGTGGCTTTTATGTGATGCGCGCACAAACAGACAAAGTCTACGATTTTTTTATATGTAAAGGTATAGATTAAGTCATTATTTGAATGTAGAGTACAATATTAGTAAATATATATCAAAAAATATGAAACATGACTATTTATATATTGATAAAATTGTAAAAGTATTTCCATGTAATCATTACACAATACTTAATACAATTCAAATTCTATGTTAGATGAATTAGAAACAATTTCAAATCGACTAAAAAAATTTACCATGTAAATTGGGTGAAAACTTTGATGTTTAAACGAGATTTCACAAATTAATTCAAAATGTTAATTAACGTTAATTAATGTGCAAAAAATGGAAGAGAAAGATTAGTTTTTGATCAACATAAAAACTTGAATAATTGTATTTTAATTTATGAAAGATTTGAATATTAATTGGATAAATTTCTTAGGAAATTATGAATATTTTAAAATCAATTTTATCAATTCTATTTAAGAATTAAAATATTTAGTTGAGCACTGGAGAATTAAACTCATCGGGGAAAGCAATGACAAGGTGATTTAGCTCCAGCCCTTTTCTAATCTAAAGTTCATCGGGGGACATCTTAAGGATGAAACATAAATATTATTTCAAGTCATATATTTTCTTGCCACGTTTCTCCAACTCCTTCCGTCCCATAGTCTGCTAATATACAATAGTTGAGGAATAAATTGTCAAATATTGTTTACTATATTGAGTCTATAAATATCCCTTCACTTATTGAATGTCCATTAGATTGTGTATCTACTGTAAAAATATAATTTAGTATTTCTTTATTTATATGTTTATATGTCAGAGCTCGTTTGACCAGTACAAAACTCATCATTATTATACGAATACATACTATCATCATCATCATCCAAAAGTAAGACAACAAAAAACGAAAACGAAAACAAAAACAACCTTTCAAAAGGCCGCTTAAACAAAAGCGAAACGAATAATGATACATAGATAGATAGATAGACAGATAGATAGAAGAGACTTGCAAAATGCTGTATTAAATTCTTATCAAATTTGAACTTTTGCAATGAGCTAAAATGAAAACGAAATGAAATTGAAATAGTAGATACATTTTTGTTTTGTTCATGTGTATATAATATGTAAATATTTATTTGAATAATCATGTGGATTATAGTAATTTGATTTTTTTTATTTTTGTTATTGTTTTTTATATAATTTATTATTATTATATTGTTAGTGTGACTTTTTGTTTTTTTAGAGAGATAACAGTCGCAATTTTATAGAGCAAAATACTATGAGTTACTAAGACCGACTATCTTTATACAAGGGATTTATTTATTTTCCCATTTTTTATTATGTCTTTAGTCTCAGGCCTTATAAAACATATAAAAAAAATGAATCATAAATCATTTGTGTTTAGGAATTTTTTTTTTTTTTTTTGTTTCTTAATTTTTATTTATTACATTTATTTTTTCTAGAAAAATAACAAAAAAGAAATGAAAAAAACACCGAAAAATTAAATAATAAAAACAAAATAAAGAAAATGCGTCAAAGATAATATTTTTTATAAAAAATAAACACATTCATTCACATTGTTTTCTTTTTATATAATGAGAGAAAATTAAAGAATATACATAAAAGAAAATTAAAGATTTGAAAAGAAAAGAAAATATCTTAAGCAGATTTTAAATGGCTTCTGACTGAGTTGGCATACGTCATTTCTAATAAGAACGGAAATGGCGCGAGCGACCAAACGACATGATGTGACTGACATGATAGCACAAAAAAAAACAATAAAGAACAGGAATAGACGACACAATACAATACAATACATAATCATCATCGTCATTATACTACAAGAGAGAGAGAGAGAGAGACTCGTCATCACATAAATTTTGTATATTACAACGAAAGTAGGAACAACAACAAAAATAATGATTAAAGAGAGCAAAAACAACAAAAAAATGAAATGCCGGCAAAAATGTAAGAATAAGAAAAAGAAGCAATAGAAGCAATAGAAAGGAGAAACATAACGGCACAATGTATTTTGTATGATGGCGGAGACGGATACAACAAAAAGTGTCAGGAGCAAAGTCAAAATAGAGGAAGATGTCAACCACCATCGAAGGAGCACAAACACTCTCAGCCATAGAGAGCAATAAATGAGAGAGCGACCGAACAAAAGAACTAATGAGAGAGCACATGTGTTAATAGAAAGAATGCAAATCCAAGCAAAAACTATGAAAGGAATATTTGGTAAGGAGAGAACATTCTAATCATTAAGTGTTAAGTGAAGCAAAGCATGTTGCTAGTAAGAGTGCAAGTCTAGGTGGGGAGAACACTTTTACTTTACTCATTGAAGTAAAAGTAAGCAAAGCGAAGCATGTTGCCAGTATAAAAGCACATGAGTTCATAATTCTAATTGAGATTTTGAGAGGCGAATGCTTTTACTTCACTTGTTCATGCTAGTAAAACCTAGCACAGGGCACATGTGTTGATAGAGACAGTTGCAAGTAAATGAAATTGAGAGAGGAGAGCGCTTTTATTAATTTATGTAAGTTAAGGAAAAGCATGTTGCATTTGTTTGTATGTGAGTTACCTATGTATATCTTTCACTCTCCCTCTTAGGAGCAGTCTAGTATTTTTATTATCTAAAGCAGGCACAACAACGTTATGTGTGGCATGCAACACACACAAAATGAAAAATGAGAAATGAAACATTTGTTATGCCAAAAAAAATAAAATAACAAATTCGCTCATTTTTACAATTTCTTCTTCACTTTCAAACTAAAATTAGCAACAATTTTTTTTTATACAAACATACACACATACACATCATACATATAAGAAAAGGAGGAACCCTTAAAATAAGCAACTTAAACAAAAGAGCAGTGAATTTCATAGTAACAAAATGTACCAACCTTTTATTTTGTTGTTTAAATTTGGTTAAATTTTTAAATTTTTTTTTTTATTTGAATTTTTTTTTTTTTATAAGATTTTTTATTGATTTTTAGTATGATATCTATTTAAATATTTTTTTTTTTTGTTAACTTAATAAAATTTTATTAAAAAACACAGCTTTAATTGCACTCTTTATTTTTTATATTTTTTGGTAAATGTGTAAATTTTTGAATATAATTTTATAGCATTTTTATGACATGCACAGGTTTTTTTTTTTTTAAATACTCTTTACTTATATTCTTATACTCTTCTTTTACACCATTTTATTGCTTTTGTTGTTTTATAACGGCAACTTTCATGTTTCAACTTTTAATTTTTAAACTTTTTTCCCTTCAACGGTTTCACTTCGATTTTTAACAACTTAATTAACAAATAAAGTGTAGTTTAAACATGCCGCGGCGTTGCATGCTTCATGAGACAAGTTAACGTAATTGGTAGTTAAAAAACTAACTGAAAACATAAAATAATCCTTGACAACCGAACCGACCGAGAGACCGACAGACAGTCTATCTATCTGAATCAACTAATCGAAAGCAGCGAACGACCAAGACCGAAATTCTTTATGCGAATTTTATTTTTTTATTTTGTATTCGTTTATATTCCCCAACATATAAAACGACGACTCTACGACTATATAACAAACAACAAACACATAGTGCGAGAACAAGTCAAAAAACTTTGGCGAAATTATTCAACTGATATTGTTGTTTTAATTTGTTTTTGGCGCAAGCGCTTAGAGAGACAGCAAAAGCCCAAAGAGAGAGCAGCTGATTGCAACAAGAGCTGCCCACCTGCCAAGGGAATGGGATCAACATGTTGCCAGCTAAAGGAAATTTTAGCATTTTGTTAACATAAAAGTTCAAATTTTTATTTTTATTATTAAAACAAATTATTTTGTGTTCTTATTTATATTTTAGCTGTTTTTATTTTATTACATACATTTTATACTTAGATTTTTATAAAAAATTGTGTTAAAATTAATTCTAATAAAATTATTTCTCTAATATAAATTCACATTTTTTTTCTATTGTATGTGGAGTGTTTTAAATTAATTGCACATTTATATAGTAATAAAAAATTGGTATACAAATATGTATTTAGTTGTTTTTGTAGTAGTAAAATATATTAAATAATAATATAATTTAATTTAATTTGTTGGCGGACGACGACTCACTCAGTTTACTCACTGCTGTTTTTTTGTTTTTTTTTTATTCTTTTTTAAACTATATTATTAGCTAAATTCTATGATTTAAGATTTTTCCTTTCCTCTGCCAATAGTGATTTTTCTTTTAATTCAGTATCATTTTTCAATTTTGAGGCAGCTGCAGCAGTTTTCTTGCCATAAATCATATCAGCGAATAAAGCAGCAAACACGAGAACTGCACCAAACCATTGTCGAGGTATGAGAACATTTCCGAATAGCAAAACCGAGAAAAGTACTGTGAAGAATTTACGTGTTGTTGTGACCACAGAACAAGCCAATGGACCATAATTGGCAACCAGCAGGAAGATAAACAGTTGACCCAAAGCACCACATAAGGCCAACATTGCCATGTGAACCAATAATTCTGGATGAATCAGAGCAAAATGCACGAATTCTGTACCTTCACCTGGAATTTAGTAAATTCAATAGAAATCGTAAAAATTAATAAGAAAATATATACTTATGATTCTGATTACCTGTTAGTAATGTTGCTCCACCCAACATTATAGAACTCCAGAAATTCATGGCCAACATCATTTGTTGACCACTGGGTGCACTTGAAGCACGCATACGTTCCTGCACTGCACCCAATAAACCATCCATAGACAAACTTAGGAACAATAGCAGCTCACCCAAACCAGTTGTCTCAGCTGGTAAATTGTTAACTTTGCTTTCTTTGTACATAAATAGAACAACGCCCACCACAATAGTCATCACACAAGTATAACGTACCCAACTGTATGATTTGCGTCCAAGCAAAACACCCAAAATCATTACCGGTATTGGCTTAGCTGCTTTGCCAACCACTTGCGTGGGATATGGCACCCAACGCAATGCCATATTTGATGAGACCATAGCAAGAAGATATGTCAGAGCGCTCACAGCATAGTAACCAGTGTGCGTTGTATCAGGTTTCTGAGGTTTTACCAAAAGCATCCCTAGAATTTATTCAAAAATCATGTTTAGAATAAAAAAAAAAAAAAATCTGCATCAATTTTTTTCTCATTGAACTCAACGCACCTTTGGCAAAAATAAAGTTACAAAAGCATTGTACCCAAACCAAGACCAAAGCATAAGTATATTGTTCCCCAATTTTGCCATCCGATTGCACTTGTTGACCATAACGACCGCGCGTTATTTTCTCCTGAACGATACCATAGAGAAAATAACAAAAGAATACACCAAGTGAATAAACAGCAAAACGACTACGTTCCGGTAACATTGTCATTTTATTCTTTTTATATTCTCAATTTTCCTTTAACTCTTTACTTTCAACTTAATTTTATAGATTTAATTGATTATCTAATTAATTAGATTTCATTATTTTACATCACTTGTTACACCAATGTTACCGGGGAATAATGCAAATTCTAAAAATTAGTGTACGTCGATTAACCGCGGTTACACGTCAGTCAATTTTGTTGTATTCACAGGCAGACAGCAAACAGCTGATCATCAGATAATATTCTTTTTCTATTTATTGGCGCAAGCAGAGTTGCATTGCAAGTCGTTAGATGGCGCTGTGATTGTTTCCAAAGAAGGGAAATTTTTCTTTTGGTTTGGCAGTTAATTTTAAAATGAATGGGAATTTATAGATTGCAATAATAAATAATAAATAAATTGAAGATGTTTAGATAAATAAATTTCGATTCATGAGACATTTTTAACACTAATTAAATACTGAGGGAATTTTTCCACTTTTCTGATTCAGTGTAGTGAAGTTTGTGATAAAACCAATCAATTGATAAATTCTGCGCGCCAAAAGTACCAAAGCAAACATGGATTTATACTTACTATTAAGTAAATAATCATCCATTCAGTGATTTTATTAAAAGAAGTTAGTAATTTCAACACAAAATCAAACAAAGAAAAAGATAAAGGCAGACAAAAATAATATATATATTTTAATGAAGACAATTCACGAGACCCAGAAGAATTTTATAATAAGAAGTGATATGAAAAGGTAATGAAATGCAATTATTGAAAACCATTTTTAATTCAAGAAAAAACATAAATCTTTTATAACGAAGTTCAGGTGAGAGTAGTGTGTGTAATTGCATCAGTATTAGCTGATTGTATTTAAAATGTTTGTCTTTTTTTTTGTCTTAAACCTCCTAAAAACTGCTTTCTATAAACGTGAGTGTAAGTAAGTGTACTCTTTTACTCATCATGTGATATCGGTAGTTCAGAATGGGCGACATTAGTGGCCATCCAAATATTATGTCACACGTGGGGGGAGGGGAGTGGTCAAGGAAGTGTGACCACCTGTTACAGAGAGGGAGGGTCATAAGCTTTGTGACATCACATGCCAAAATCTAAACTATTAAAAATCTTCAAACGAAAAATTATTACCAACTCTATCTAACCTTAAAAGACAATCATTGAAAAATAAAGTAACACTGTATTATCGGTTTCCACTGGACGTGGATGACTCCTAATTGGAGATTTAACATTAAGTCAATTTGTTCATAGCATCAGTTGGGAAGCTTAAATTTCATAAGTTTTTAATTGTTCGAACATTCTTAACACTCGCTGACATCAGCTGTCGTCATAAATGCACTTACTTACTAGATAAGTCAGTGACTTTGCGAATAAACCATAGTTTTATATGCAAAAAAAGTTCTACAATTTTTCTTAATGTAGTCGCCTTTTAGCTCCATACATTTAGTGCAGTATTTTTTAAATTTGTTATACTTTTCCAAATAATACTTATGTCTTCTCAAGGTTTTAAAAAATGGAGTTTGTTGCAGTGGTGATCTCTTCATTGGACACAAATCTCTTACCGCCGAGTCATTTCCTTTGGATTTTTAAACATGAAATATTCACAAGGGACTAAATCTAGAGAATATGCTGGATGGGGTAGAAGTTCGCAGCCCAATTTAGACTTTTATAGTCTTTTTTTCTTTAAATCAATGACGAAGATGTCCAACGGATCTGAATAATTTAAAAAAAAAAATGGTGTAAATAACATCGCGTGCATCCAAAAATACTATCGCTATGACCTTGTGCGCTGAAAGATCCATCATTGATTTCTTTGGTGCACGTTCACCAGGAGAAATCAACTGCTTTGACTGTGATTTGATGTCTGTTGTGTTGTGACAGATGCATATTTCGTCCACGGTTTCGAAACGGCTCAAAAACTCTTTCAGATTCCGGTTAAACATCGCCAAATGCTCCATTAAAGTGACCACACGCTTATTCTTATGGTCAAGTGTGAGCAATTGTGCCACTCGTGACATGTATATTTTTTATACTCTTCACGCAGTGAATAGTATTATAAGTTTATCATGAAGTTTGTAACACACAGAAGGAGAGATCGGAGACCCCATAAAGTGTATATATTGTTGATCAGCGCGACGAGACGAGTTGATCTAGCCATGTCCGTCTGTCTGCCTATCCGTCTGTCAGTCTGTATGCACGGAGATTTCTTTTGACCATCAACCAATCGTCTAAACTTCAAGACTCTCGGAATACTAGAAGGGGCGTGAAGAGTATTACAACTTCGGCATACCCAAAGTTAATCTTTTTTTATATTTTTATTTGAAAATATTCATTTAAAATATAATATACCCGCTCAACCTCAGTTCACGCAATTTCATTGTACAAACGTAAGATATCATTCCATGGATTTTATCGATAATTTCTGGCGTGGCAACCTCTTTTGAAGGGACTTAAACATTCGGCGTCACTTGTGTTGGTATGACCAGAACGGAATTCAGTAAGCCACTATTTAACCATTGAAATTTACGCTCCCCATAGTATTTTTACAGCCATTCTTTGGTTTCGGTGGTGGTGGTTTTTTTTCTGTTTTAAAATCATTTGTAAATATTTTTGTTTTAAGAGCTAAGTGTTTAATATTTTTACTATTTTTTGGATAGATGACTTTAGTCATTGTTAGTCCTAGTTGATTCTAGATTCCTTTCCTTTCATTTTCTTTTGTTCTATTTTGTAATAAGTTTTCCCATCTTGCATCAAAATATTATTATGGACAACATCATGATTTTTCTTTCTTTTATATGATTCGAGATCTGTTAAGGATATTTGATTTACTTCAAGTGTTTCCATTCCATCTCCATTTAGCTTTATGTCGAATTTTGTATATATTGTATAATAATCAATATTTTACAAACAGACTTCTGTGAACGTTGTCATTTTGATCATTTTAAATTCATAATCATTAATTATGGCCTCCACTGACTATATAAAATATCTAAATTTATTTATAATTAACTTATCCCTGCCTGCATTATAAGTGTATTTTCCAAAACAGCTGTCCAAAATTTTTATCTGATCTAATAGAAAACCAAAGCTAATCAAATGCTTAACCTCAACGGAACTCAAATCAATGTGTCACATTCTATTTAATTTACATACAACAAAATTGATTTATCAAAAACGCATTCAAATTCAAATCAGAAAAACTCACTTTTCCATCTCTAAACCTCTAATTGTTGATAAACATCAAAATTATTCAGTGAAACATAGGCAACCAAAGGCGATTAAATGAAACACGGCAGACAAATATCGAGGGTGGGTCCTTCAATAGAATACACGTAGTTTGAAGGACAAACATAGTTGGATTTAATGTTTTTTTAAATATTTCTAATACTTAGTTTTGAAAGACAATTAAGTTGATGACAAACTAAAGTTTTCGTTTTGTTATTTTTTTTTTTTTAAATGATCTTTATGAAGACCGGAAATAATTTTCTAGTTTTCTAGTGCAAAGGGTCAATTTGTTGTTAATATTCTTTTCATTCTTTATAGGATATAACCACCCTCAATATAGAAGAATAAAAAATTATTATTATTAACACACTTCTTCATGGTGCATTTTATGATGAATGTCTGTCAGTTTTTTATTGTTCTGTAGTTTTATTTCTGAGGGTGGGTGGCAAATCCAGGTGTTCAATAAATTTGTACAATAAAATATTTTTGTCGATAAGAATTTCAATATATAAATTATACATAATAATTTAGTTGTTTACTAGAAATACATGAACAAAGAATATGAACTCAATAACGGAATATTGTTTAACCCTCGTTGACATTTTTTTGTTTGTAACTTAACCCCAACAGATTGGAAGGTGCAACAATTATGTATTGCACCTGTTTAGTTTAATTTGTTGAGAATTTGAAAGTCTCACACCATTTTCAATCAAGACAAACATAGGTTATCACTTTAACAAGAATACGGATGATGATGGGAGTCTTAACGGAGCACTGCGCCATTGAGCTAATGGGTGTAAAGATTGAATGCTTCCCATCAAGACTTCTGTCGCTGTTGTGGAGATGAGGAATAATTAGAAAGTATTCAAAACATCTCATTTCTCTGGAAATAGATCCGTTTCTCTGGAAACGTTTCTTCTCATATTTTGACAGTTTGTGTAATATTCCACTAGGAGACTTTGTTTTGTTCATTGATTCTGCAGGTTGGTTCCAGAGACCAACCAGGGCACGATCCACGGATCCCCACACACATTGATGTAATTTAATAGTAGAAATTTGTTTATAAAAGGTAAAAATAAAATTATCAAAAAATATTTACTAAATGAAAGTTGAAAGTTCCTCCAATTTCTTCATTGCCCCGGGCTTCACACACCTATATTTGGCCCTGCCAACTAAGGATTCCCAACCATAAATTCATCTAGTAAGGGTTCTGGGAGAACTTATCCTTGTGGCTAACAGTCCCTATAGCCTAACCTAACCGAAATAGTTCAATGATCTCCAAATTGATTATATCATGAAATTAAAGAGTTTTGGGTCTTACAGAAAACATATTACAAAAGCAGTAGGGCAGTTTTTTGATGGAACCTTAGCAACTCTAAGTATTAAGTAGTCAAATGCAAGCCCTTTGGAGAGATAATCCACATCTTACGAACAGATCCAAACAAAAGCTGTAGGTCAGATTTTTGGTGGAACCTTAGCAACTCTAATTGCAGAACTAAATCGGTTTCTGACCGAGGGCGTAAGCCTTTTGAAGTCGCATTTTTAATTGGTTTTAAATTATTTTGTTACTAAATTTAATAAGTTATTTGCGTCTTTTAAAGAGGGTACATTATTTTTAGTATACCAAGGGTGCTGAATATCCTAGGATGACCGTTAGTGGAACTCTGAAAACGTGGCTCAAGTAAATACTAAAATACCAATTGGAAAAATTGAAAACAACACTGAACCATTTCAAAACTTGTGCTTTCATCAAATTTTCCATCTCCGGAGCTTAAATCTATATAGATGTGTAGTTCCAAATGAGGATATAAATTGTAAGATTTTTCAATAATTTATTGTATTACGCAAAAACTTAAAAACTAAACTAAAAACTATGCATAAACATTTAAATTAGCGAACTTAAAATAGTTAAATACCACAGAACAAGTTTTATTTTTTAAATATTTTATAGTTTTATAATTTTTGGTTTATCTTTTTTTTTTCTTTAAATTTGAAAGATCCTTTTAAGGGTTTTTTTTTTTTGTGCAATGCATGTGACTAGTTTTTAATTTTTTGAAGGAATTTCTTCAGTGACTAGCAAAAGTTTTTAGGTTTAATCTAGAAAACTTGTAAATGTCATTAAGAAATCTTATGACTTTTCAAAATAAAGATGACAAAATAGGAGACGTGATACATTTGTGTTTAAAGAAAAGTCTTTTTGAATGGAATATTTATACTTATATAGAGTTGGAGGAAAGTTTTTGTCACACTTTATCTTTGAATATAAGTATAAGAATCTTGGGACAATTACAAGTTTTCAAGAACCTCATTAGTTAGTTTAATTATTTTTAATACCCTTTACACTATTAATATATGTTGTACTACCTAGCTGTCCCGGCACGCTTTGCAACACCCCGGAAAAATTTCATTAAAATCGGGTGTCGACGGAATTGAAAGAAGTAATGTTAATTTAGAAATGTATAGATATTTGACAAAGACTACTTGCTTCATTTTGAAATATGTACTTATGCTTTATATGCAAAATTTTATCCACCAATTTTGACTGATTCTGTGGGTCGATTTTGAAGAAATAAACGCTATATTTTACTCATAATATAGCTTCTTATTTTTCATTAATTCGATTTTAAATACATTGAGTGGTTTTTATATGATGCGCGCACAAACACTACAATTTATGTTAGATGCCACCATTAACAGTTTTAATATGATCAGTTAAGAAACCAAGGAAAAATGAAATTGAGTCTCTCTTAATATAATTTCTTAAACTGAGATTTAATATTTTATATAAGATGTGTTTAAAAAGGAATGGGGATTTTGTTAGACAAAATTGAAAAGTATATCTACTATTATTATAATATCATAAAAAGGTTTTAATTAATTTTAAAAATTAATCACAGAATCTATAAAAAAAATATCTTATTTATTAAATAAATTTATTGAGGATTGATTGAATGAGATCAGAGAATTTTCTCTTAATGTCTCTTATAACCAATAAATACAATAAGTAGGTTTATCCTATAAATGAAAGATTTATTGTAAATTCCTTCAGGAACTTGCCTTTTAAGATAGGATTTGGATTAGTTATTTTGGAATAATGTTTGTTATCCCAAAACGCAAGATCCAGAAGGAATTCGGGTATCAAAATTTGATGATGGCTTAGATTGATATCTAATACATGAAGTATAGCATTGAGAATTATTTGGGTGGAGGTAATAATATAATTTAGATTAATAAATAGATTTCTTTCTGAATATCAATAGATTTCCTTCTGAATATCAAAAATTCCCTTAATTTTTTTAACACATCTCATATAAAGTATAGTATTTTCCTAGAAAAAAAAAAAAAGAGGATTTAAAACTGAAATTAAGGTTAAGGGGAACTTCTTCAAGTTATGAGAAATGAACGAAGGTATAAGTATAGGAAATTCTTTAAGATTTAAATCCTTATTTTCAACATAAATTCAGGTGGCTATCTTCCTATCAAAAATGTATGTAGTAGGTAAAGTCCTCATTATAGAATGGAAATTGTTGTAGATCTTTCTTAAAGACTGAAATAGATGATTCGACTTTCATTTTATTCTTATCAAATCAATTCTAATGAAGTGTTGGATCATCTATTTGAGGCTTTAGGTAAAATATGAATTACTAATTATACAAATACATGTAGTCGATCGATCTTATTTGTAAAGGGTACTAAATCTTCGATAAAACCGAAGTAAATTTTCTTTTTTCTATTATTTTTATTATCTTTTTCACCCAGCATTGCACATCCTAATGGGTTAAATATTGCTAACTCAAAGTTTTCTATAATTTTATAGGCCAATATTGTTTTATGCATATAAGCTACCATTACCAATTTGGTCTACATTGTTATTGGTATCGTTGCCAATAATAGTATTCAAAACATCATCAGTGGGACTTGGATTATTATATTGTTGTTGTGTTTGTTGTTGTTGCTGCTGAACCATATGATGTTGTTGTTGTTGTTGTTGTTGTTGGTCTTGTGCCTGCTGCTGCTGCTGCTGTTGTAGTTGTTGATTGTGCATGGGTCCACGAGGATCTTCTGGCGTCCAAGTGCGTGCATATAATTTGCTACCAGGATAACGATCACCTTTACGATACCAAGAAAGGGAATGGGCACAACCGCCAGCTATAGGGTTGACAAGAGAAAATAGAAACATTTAATATATAAGTGTTTATTAAATGAATTTAATGTAAAAGAATCAAATGCCAAAATCAACAAGCATCATCAGTTAAGGACTAATAACAGCCTCCCACAGAGTTATTTAAACCGGTAACCCAGTACCGCCCAAATAATTAAATCCTTTCGTCGTAAGTTCAAAAAAAAAAAAAAAGAAAAAAAAAGGCAAACATTGAGTGCGACATTACAAACCCATTAGTGGCCGGCATTGTTACAAGTATCAAAAGCATCAGCATCACAAACATCCCTTTATTTTACTCATACAATATACGAGTATTCCTGCTTTCTCAACTAGTATCCTGCGGTTGTTTTCACAGCTGCATGCTGTGAGCAGCCTTACTCTGTATGTTTGTGTATATTTTCTAGGTAGGATGCGATTATTTAACCCCTCTCACATAATAATAAACAATCTCACCCCAAATCCCATTGCCTTTTGACGCCGTCGCACAACGTATGCTTCCAATCAGAAACGAACAAAGATTTTATCCGTTTTATCCATATGAATATACTTTCTGTCATCCCTTCTGATTTCTACCCAACTTACTTTCACTAATTTTCTTTGCACTTGTTTGCAATTTGTACAATTTCAAGTGTTTAATGCGGGTGCCAAGCCACAAGTATGTAACTGCCGACAACCCAAGATATTCCCAATGATGTGTACAAGTTATTGATGCTGTTTATATTTTATTCACCATCACCGTCATCGTCACCATGACTACATACATCATCATCAATATCATCAACATCATCATCTTTTTGTTGCAAGTTTACTGAGAAAATTTGCAAGGCGTGTTTTATTTTTGTATCCTCCATTCCAACCCATGTCTCAAACCACCTTTCACTATACGAGATAGCAACATTTTTTTAGAGCTTTACTGGGTAAGGAGATGAAATTGTGGCCAGTAACACCCACTTGTTTTAACCCGATTGGTTCTTTGGACTCTTTTTCTGCACTTTTTTTCATTCTTTTAATTTTTATTTTCATTTTTTTTTTCTGTTTTTTTTTGTTGCGATTTTTATCTTTACTTTCTCGGTTTATTTTTAATGCCTTTGAAGCATGAAAATGCTTTTTCACTCGTTTATTTCTGGGCGTTTGTGCTCACTCATAGTAGTAGTAGTTGTTATTGCTCTTGTTATACATATTCTACTTCTACTTCTACTACTACTACTACTTCCATATCTGTTATTGTCTATCAAAATCGAAACATCTGCTAAAGTGTAACGAATTTCTCACGCTATGATTATGTCGATTTGTTCTTGATTGTTGTTTGTTGTCAATGTTGCTGTTGCTGTTGCTGTTGTCTTTTGTTTAAACATTCATACTTACTCGTATTTTGTATCGCATTTTGTTGTTCTTAAAGGATTTTTATCGCAAACAGAAAATTTTGTATTATCTATTTATGAATGAAAGTTTGTTGCACTAACACAGAAATAACCATACAATGTCTACGATAAGTTGCTAAGTTAAGGAATATCACAAATAATTTACTTAGTAAATGCTAACAAAAAATTATTAAAAGGAAATTTAAAAGTTTGTAATGAATAAATTTGGGCTAAAAATCTAATGTTAGTCACATATAAATTCTCTTCCAAAGACTTTCATCCCATATGAGGTTATATAAAAGATGATTGAACACGCCAGTTAGAGATAAGGACTATCATCCCTTCAAATATTAATCACTACTTTTAAGACTTATATAAGAATTATAAGTACCTTTTAAAGGAAGATGGAAATAGTGTTTCTAGTTTCATAATTTTTTTTTTTTTTTTTTCGGGAATTTAATATAAGTATGTACTATATTTGCTGAAGATCCTCCTAGTCTTGCAAATGAAATGATTGAAGCAATCTATGATATCGTGTTAAAACTTCAGAGAATGAGAGTCGATACCGGGTCTGAGATTAGATGAGATGACATGAGACATCTCTGCTGAACGTATGAAGCCCATTTTTTGCATATGAACAACAATTTCTCAAGATGTGTGTTCAGATGATTTTCTGCATATATAATATGTACTTAAGGGCCTTGACACATTATGGGAGGGTTAGGTTACCAAAGTGTGACAACCTGTGACAGGGGTGGGGTGGGGCTGGTTCAAAATCTAAAGTATTAAACCGCAAATCTTTAAACAAAAAAAAATCGTGTAATTCGTGTGTCGTTATATGTGGAGAAGTCTACGGAATCGATTATAACATATATATAATTCATTACTATTGTAGTATCTTTCATCTACTATAAGTAAGCGTTCAATAGCGAATACTACGCAGTCTTGTAAGACTATTTTAATTGGCGAAGTAGTAAGTGCCCATTAACCCTATACCATTATTTCCGAATCAAACGAAATATATTCTTTCACTGCAGACAAAAAAATGTGCAAATTTTTTTAAAAAAATTATCATTCAGTCGTACTCATTCCCGACAACCACAGTTAAACCCAATCCAAATTCTTGACTGCTTTGTCATCTTCATAAACAGTCAAGTTAAGTATTATAGAAGTGGTAACCTATTAACCGTGGAAAACTTGAAAGTTGTCCTTAATGAAAGAAAAAACATCACTTAAATGCAGAGTTGTAAGGGAGCCATATTAGTGGAGGTGCATGCGGAAGTTCATATCTTGACTTACGCGGGAGCGAATGTCAACGGAAATGAAAAATAAAAAAATTATTATTGAAATTTTGAAAAAAAAAAAAATAATGACAGCAATATTACATTTATCAAACAACAATTTTTGCAGCTTTGTCACCTTCTAAGCGATTTCTAAAGGGTTCGTAAAATAAACAAGCTCCACAGTTGCTCGTTAGGAACTCCGATCCCCTCCATCTGCTAGCCGCTTTTTTCAATGCGTTTCGCAAATAACAAATCATAAATACACCTTCGTTAGAACTCCGTTAAAAACATGCAGATCCGGAAGCGGAGGTACGATTTCTTGTTCCGCAGTTCCGGTGGTGAGGTTCCGTTACATTAGTACTTAAATATTTTTCAAATGTGCTCTTTCATAAAATCTATTTGAAGCAAAATAAGCTGATTTTGACCCGATAGGTTAATCTTATTCTTTGAATATTCCCTCAAGAATGTTACGAAATCTATACTCTTACACCCATCTAAATTTATATTATAATATTATATATTGGGAAATTAATAATAAACTAATTGTTAATAAAAAAACTCCTCAAAAATCCTTAATTGCTATGAAAATTTACATCATCAGGTTTTATAATAATAAATCCTATATCAATATACCATTTTTTTTATAGAAAAAACTCTTTTAGAACCCCTCAATAATCCTCAATTGCTATTAAAATTTATATCCTCGGGTTTAAATCTTCTATTAATAAGCTAATTTTTTTTTTTTTTTTGTATAACTCAACCTTGATAATTTTTAAAATTAATATCTGTTGTGACAAAACTTACAAAAAAAAAAAAAAAAAATTATAAAAAAAATTGAGAAAAAAAACTCTTGAAAATACCAAAATACTTAAATGAAGTGCAACCACTAACCCTTTCTACTTTTCATATTGCTATATATTCCAAATTATACACACAGAACCAACCAATGTAACCCATTCCAATCCAATCCAATCCAATCCAAAGCAAACCAAACCCAACTCAATCTTCTTCCCCTTTTCTTTATAGTTTCTATTCATTGCAATGCCAATGTCATACAATTTGAATAGAAAAATTATTAACCAAAAAACCGTAACTAAACCTATTTTTATTAGCACAATATAAAATGTGCTATGCTAGAAACTATTCCATTGAACGAAAGCCATGTGCAGACAGACTATGATCGATGCCACAGGATCATGGATAGAAAAGGAGAAAAACAATTTGCAAAACGCCAAACCAATGAAGAACTAAGAAAAGTGTGAAAATTCTAATTAGTCACAGACAGCCGTGCATGAGTATTGTAGCATCATCATCATCGTACAAAAAAAAAAAAAAAAACACAAAATGAGGAAGTAGGGGGAATTAGTAACTACAAATGCAACCCTCAAATTTGAGGTTATACAATATAAAAGATGATTGAACACGGCATCCAGAGAGACACGCAATGATGTTCTTGATGTCCTTGATGATGAGAATTCAGAATTTTAGTTTATTTTCAAAAATTTTTGTATAGAATTTAAATATGAAAATAAACGAAATATTTGATGAATTATGTTATTAGATGAAATTTCTACCCTAAAAATCTCCCAAAATGAAAAAAAAAAGAAAAACATTTACAGTTCACTGGATTTAATGGTAGCATAACAAAAACAAGAATTGTGGGCGTTCAAAACGGAAATATGATTGATTAATTGATAGATTTGGTCAGAGTTCAATACTCGAATATTCTGAAACTTACTGCGATCCTTGAGTATGATCTTTTTGGGTGGTTCCTTTTGATAGTTGCGCTGTACACTTAAGCCTGGTTCAGTGCCATTGCCATTACCATTCCTATCCTTTTTGACCATATCACTTAAAAATGTTATATAGCTGATGGCCAATTTAAGAGTATCCACTTTACTTAAACGTTTCTCATAGGGTAAAGTTGGTATGTGTGTTCTTAAACCCTCAAATGCTTCATTTATACTCTGCATACGACGACGTTCACGTAAATTAGCAGCTTGACGTTGTTGCGCCATTTGCGAAGCGCATTTCAAACGACGTGGTTTACGTCTATTTAAGAATAAAAACTTAAATTATGTTCTATTCAAAAATTTGATCAAATAGTCGTAATATTTAAGCATTTACCTTTTTTCATTATTCTCTTGATCACTATTGAAGCCACTGCTATAGGCATCGTCATCATCATCCTCTGAACTATTTTCCTCTCCAAAAAAGAACTCAGAACTCGATGTTGAGCCATTTGTTGCCTGAGAACTTTCGAAGAAGTGACGAGCCATTGTCGCTTCCAGATCGAAATTATCCATGGAGAACATTTTGTTTGTTATATCCTTGAGGGCAATATTGCCTTTTGGCCAATTGCCGGAATCGTACCACCAAATTTCCGTAATCGTTGTAATCTTTGCTAATTATTTCCTAAGTATGATATTCTCACTCAATTATCCTTTTGTTTGCTTCTTATTTCATACATTTCTTGCTCGTAATAGTTTTCAAACGCCCTCAATAAATCTGATGGCGATGAAGTCGTGTGTCGTGCACGTGTCCTCACTTACTTCTTGAGCAAACAATGGGCAAGTGTTTTGGTATTATTGGTGTATGACTTTTATTGTCAATATTTGTATCTATTAAAATGTTTTGAAAATAGAAAAATCTTTATCAATTTGTGATTTGTGTGTGGTTTATCAATCATTAATTTATCATTGACTTATGAGCTATTGTACACAATTTTTTTTGGGGTAAATATAAACATGTTTTACATATGTAAGATAAGGAAAAATGTTTATTGATAACTGATATAAACTAGTCAAAGTTGATTGACCGACAAAACTTAATATGCTTCTCTAATTTTCATGAATTAGAATTTCCCTGATAAATGTTGAAATTATGAGATTTAGGAAAGTTTTAAACTGTGAGGATATTTCAAAGCACGAACACTCATATGATGGTCTCAAAATCCAGTATCCGAGATCCAAGGTGCTCGCTTATTGCTTATACCTTAATTTATTCTACTTCAGACAGAAAATTATATATACAAGGATCGCCCAGTGGCTGAAATTCGACCATCCCGGCTTGAAGTGGTTTGAGTTCATTTCTCTTAACCCCAAAAAAATCTACAGATTTTAATAGAAAAACGTATTGTGCACATCTACAGCTAAAAATCTATCGAATGGTATATTTTCTTATCAAAATCGATTAGACAGTTTGGGCATAAAATAGATGACAAAAGAAGTGTTCCCGTATATAAGAGGTCTGTTCAAAAAATAAGGTGAATTTTCAAATTTCGCGAGCTACGTACATTCGACTTTCGATTATTATTTTTTTTTTTATGTTGGTACACACGTCTCGAAGATATGTTCACGGTTTTAGCCATATAGCATGTTTAGTTTGTTTGTGAGAGGCATAAAGAAGACAAGTGTGTTTTGCGTGTTCGGCGATTTTCGTCGACGGAGATCAGCAGGGTGACGTCTCTTAAGCTGTCTACGACAATTATGGTTTATCAGTTCAGCAGCAAGTAGATTTTTGTGTGACCGATCTACTAGAGAAATTTATGTTAAAATTTGATTTTTGGAGAATAGATGAGAAATTTTAGACATACATTCCAAAAATTCTCTACAATGGGATTGATGATATTGACTACCCACGATTATTTGTCTCTATAACAGATAGTCAAAATTACATTCTACTAATATTATGGTCCATATAACATTTACGGAGTGTGTCGAATCGACATTGTTATAAAATTGTATTATTTCTATTTAATCCAAATCAAAATTGACATATGATTGTTATTGACAATTGGATACTCGCATTATATCAGATGGCGCCACATATGATTTTTACTACATATATCTTATGAGTAAATAAATAACAAATTGATTAAAATTTAAAGAAGAAACTCCTTAGAATGACAGAAATTGGCTAATATCAAAGAATAAAGAATATTTCTGTTGCCAATATAATAAGAAATGCATATATTCAGATCTACGTATATAATGTTCCTAAGACTTTCTGATTGGAACCTTAATCATCTAATTTGAATCTTCAGGGATTTTTCGATTTTTTTTTAATTTTCAAAACTGTTGTACTATTTTGTTATTAGTATAAAGTCTTTCATTATGATCTTTTTGTCTTATAAAAGTTGATGAACTTGGGATCTATAAGTCGCAATATGTTTTTGATCCATTGACCTAGGTTTTATTAACTTAACCATGATGCAATAGATTTAAAAAAGTTTATGTTGTTTATAAAAAAAAAGAAAAAAAAAAAAAAAAATACAAATTAACTTAAATTTTAAGGTCGCCAATCTTAAAACAAAATGAGTTATTTTCATATGAATTTAAGAACTTGATTGCCTATGCCGATTTTGAAGTACTAATTGGTTAGATTTCTATTGGTTTAAGTGGGAATTTGGACTATATATTGTCATTCTCCGCCTAAATATTTAACTTACCTTTCTTCTTGAAGTACCGTCGGTAAATGATTGAGATCCAAAATCTATTTATTTAATCCACTTGACTAGATCCGTTTCTTCCTGAGCACTTACATAACCTTTTACACTATTAATTAAATAATTTCCTTAACATCTTAACAAAGAAATGCACTTAATTCTCTACAAAATGAACATTCTGAGAAGAGAAATGTGCAAAAAAAATACTTTTAAATGCACAAAACTATAACGAAAACCGTTGGCAATTTGAATTATGCAGTGAGACCGTGCAGAAACCGTCGTTATCCTGATGACACGCAAACCGACCGAACCGTACTAGGGTACGTACGCCAAACGAATGCGTTTAACAAATGCAAGGAAATTGATATACAAGAAAATAGCAGGAGTACTGAACTGATAAGGATATTTTTTAAAACAATAACAACAATAACAATGAATGAATGTTGATGGTGAAGAATAAGGGTTGTTTCGGATAAAATTTATCCCCATGTAGAAAAACATTCTATGGCGGCACTACTTCAAAGCCTGTTTCTATCTAAGGGCGGAGTCATCATTGACCAATGAGAATTTAGCATGTGCTTTTTAACGGCGCTTTTTCTGATTATTTAAAGGGAGAAGAGGATTTTTTAAGAGCTTACGAGTGTCTACATGAAGTGAAGTGTTTATGGGTTAAGTGAGTCCAATTGTTGGAGTGAGTTGATTTGGTTTGGTTTGGTTTGGTTCGGTTTGAATATAAAAAATTATATTGTGATTGTTGGATTTTGCTTATATTGTAGATTTCTCTTGATTTAAAGAGAATTAATACTTTGTATTGACAAGTGCTTTTTTGAAAATATAAAATGGAGATAGAAATTTCATTAAAATGAAAATAAGATATAAATTTATAAAAAATAAGAAGATTACATATCTCAAGAATAGAAATATAATAAAAAAAATATTAAGAAAAAGTTATGGAATAAAAAGTTTTTCATATCAAATATTTATGTATAATAAATTTGAAAGAATCGTTTTTATTGAAGTTAGAAGCTAAAGTTATAAAATTGTTAAATTTGTTCAATTATTCATTCCAATTTAAATGAAAATATTGTAATTAAATTTCTGTAATAAAGATATAAATGAAGCCTAAATTCCTTAGAGATTAGATTCCGGTAGTAGTCGGTACCAATACAAACTCACTTAAGCCTTTTCCGATCTAAAATGTTTATAATGTTCTATATGACAGTTACATATTTAATATGTTGGTCTGATCGGGAAAAATTCTGTATGTTTAATGTTTAGTAAGTTTTAATATTATTCTCTAAATCTTTTTTTTAGGTTACTGGAAAAATGCCTTCTATACAACAAAAACTAAGGTTTCTGACTAAGTAGGTTTAGCTGGTATAAGATTGTTACAATAGACCCTATTGAACCGGCAGTAACAATCACCCTTCATTTAGATACATAATACGAAAATACAATTTTGGGATAAATATAATCTACTATATATGATAATGGGGTCATCCACACATTACGTCACACGTATTTCATGATTTTTTACACCCATCCCCCCTCCTCACTGTAACAAGTGTCCACACTTCTAAGACCCCCTTCCACAGGTGTAACGTCACATATTTTGGAAATGGAAAACAATAATATAGTGTTACTTTAACTGTTTGTCTCTTAGGATTCCTATTAGGGCTCTATATAGGTCGCAAAGCGTAAAGATAGAGTTGGAAATAATTTTTCGTTTACATTTTTTTATTATTTTAGATTTTTTAACGATGTTATATATTCATACATACCTAACCGAAATCTTTTAATCTGCAAGTCTGACAACAAATTTGCCAAGAATGTCATTTGCAATGAGATCTCTTGAAAATAAATCATAAAAAATCAGAATAATTCAGTTAGGATAATATAGGTTATTTTATGATAGTAAAGGATATTATAGAACATGATAGGATAGTAAAGAAGAGTATGGGATATTATAGGATAGCATAAAACAATATAGGATAGTATAAGATAAGATAGTATAAGATTATTGTGGAATAGTAAAGTATAGAATTGCAAAGAATTGAATGTTTCTACATAGAGGCATGTTCAACCAGAAGCCTTACGACCCATTATAATGGTTGGTTTTGGTTAGTCTCAAAGGTCACTCTATGCCTTTGAACCCAAAACATAGAAATCTATACATATAATAAAATCGTAGACTTTGTCTGTTTTTTTTTTAGTTTGTGCAAGAATCAATTAAAAGCCACACATTCTATTCGAAATCAAATTACTGAAACACAAGAAATTTTATTTGGTGCACAGCATAAACAGTGACCCACAATATATGAAGTAATTTATAATTCAAAAAATTGAAAATGCATTTTTTCTAACTTATGTCATAATAAACCATAGAAAAATTAAATGCAATACCTCAAAACATCTTCTAAGACCAATTCAGACAATAGTAGTCGTTGGCCGAGGATGCTAAGGCGTCAGTTCAGTATATGCACAATAATGCGTACGTGAGATGACGTCATAGGTTCTCGATACCCAGTTTTTTTCTACATGTTATTTTTTTTTTTTATATTTCTCGTTATTTATTATTAATTTTTTTTTTAAACATTGATATATAAAATAGAAATCTTTGGTTTATACAAGAATCAATTAAAAGCCAATTATTCTATTCAAAATCAAATTACTGAAGCACAAGAAACTTTATTTGGTGTACAACATAGGTTTTATTTCATCAAAATTGACCAACAAAATATTATTTTACTTATAATTTATGAAATTTAAAATGCGTTTTTTCTAACAAATTTGCTAATAAACCATTCTAAAATTACGTGCGCTACTTCACTACATTTTATCGCTTCTAAAACCACTAAAATTTATTATATTTTTTTCTTATCAATCTCACATAATTTGTAGATTCTATACAAACAATTTCTTCTAAATTTTCACTTCAAGTGAAATCATAATTAACCCATCAAAATCATCAAAATATTATGGCTATCAACAATTTGTGGCAACCCTCTGTAAAACAAATGATTTCACAATACACATTTCTGTCTCTATGTCATTCCTTTTGGTTGGTCCCTCTTTCACTTTCATAACAAATATAATTCTATCTTTCTATCCATGTACACGTATGTTGGTATTATATGGATAACTTGGTAACCAAAGACTGTAGAAAATGTAAAACTAATTTGTTTATTCAGCTGCAAAAGAACAACAAAAACAAAAACAAAAATAGGAAAAATAACAACAAGAACAAGAAGACAATTTGTTTTTCATGGTAGACGAGATAGAAAATGCAAAATCGAAGAGTATTCAAGTTTAATGTTACTGAAACTGTAGAGAAAAAAAAATGAACAACAATCAAAATATAAGTAAATAAAAATTACAATAGAAAGAGAGGGACTATAAAAGGAAACTCTCAGGAAGGAAGGATAGATGGATGAATGGTAGTGGTTAACACTCTTCCCTCCCCATAAATGGGTTTCATTTGTTTTTTTTTTTTTTCTTCCATCCTCCTAACAACTACATGTGTTTTGACACCCTCTTCTTTTTGTAGTATTTGTCCTTGTGTGTCACCCTACGAATCATGCTGTAACATATTTTTATTTTATTTTTAAATTTTCAAGCGTTTCCTAGTCTTTGCAAATATTTGCATTTGTTTTTAAATTTTTTAATTTCTCTTCTTTTCCTTTTTTATTAATTCTGAAAAATTATGCTGGTAGTGAATGTCTACAGTTCTGATAATGAAATCCAGGACATCCATTAAGGTACAACATTTCATTAATTAGGATTACTTTGATTTTGTCTTCTTATTGACATAGTAGACCAATGAAACAGAAAGCGATTTTATTGAAATGTAGACATTTGTTGGATTATGATAAGTATAAATAATAATTGATAGAAATAAATTTATTGAGACAGTAAGAAGAAAAGTTTAATAGGAAAGCACTAATTAGTTTCACAGAGTTTTTTATCTTGTTCTTATATTTGTTGATCCACTAATAGTGCTTATACTATATGATTGTTGAGAATCCATGGAACTGATCAATTCCTAATCAGTGGCGTAAGCAGGGGGGTTTTGGGGCTTCAACCCCCTGCCCCTCCCCCCCAATGTGAATAAAAATTGCAAGATTTTTGAAGTGAAACTTCTTTAGCGGTGCTGGGCAAAAATTTAGTGTAAAATTTTGAGTGAAAAAATAAAAATTGTCACGTTCTTTCGATTCTGTATCTCATGAACCGCACTAGGTAGAGACTTGATCACTCACAATTTAAAAACATAATTTCAACATGTTTGACAAAGACTACTTGATTGATTTGAAAATACTTATGTCTCTAAGATTTATATGTAAAATTGATCCATCAATTCCTACCTTTTCGGGTGTTCCTAAAAAAAATAAGTATGCTATTACCTTTGTACCATAAATATCTACATTAAAAAATATATTTGGGGTCTCCGATGTCTCCTTCTGTGTGTTACAAACTTCATGATAAATTTATAATGCTATTCACTGCGTGAAGAGTATAAAAAACCAACTAAATTGGTTTAAAATTTACGGTCAGTAGAGGGAAACGAAGCTTTTTGCCACTTTGTTTTATAAACATACCATTTATTGGTTCGATTTTGAACTCCCTGTTGTTAATGATGATGCCAATTTGAGCGCCATAAATTTTTGACAGTAGTTTAGTTTTAACCTTCCGCTGAACGAATATGGATCGCTTCTCTTTGCAACAACGCTTTAAGATACTGAAAACATATTATGAATGTGTACAAAATTTGGATAGATTAAATATTGGAAAAGTTCATTGAATTGTTCGCAGCTGTGATTTGATGCTTTTTCCTGTGGGTCGCATTGAAAGATAAAGTTTATTTTGACAATTCCCAAACAATTGATCACTTAAAATAGAACATTCGGGCCCAAATTGCCAAAATTGCTTGAAAATTGGTGTTCCATGATGGCATTCTGCCAAGCCATGTGCGGCTAACATTTGAATGAAATCATTTTTCATACTTAATCGGAAGAATCAATCTATAAAATAAAACAAAAATGCTTGAAAAAAAACTAACTTTTTTTCATTTAATGACCAAACCAAAATCGGACCAATAATTGGTTCACCCTTTCTATAGAATTTTGTACTAGAAATATCTCTTAGAATTGATGATAAAATATATTCACTCCTTTTTTTTTTTTTTTTTTTTTTTGACCATTGCTTCATATAGACAATCTATGAAATATTGGAAAATGATCTTAGAAAGTTTTTAAATTTTGTTCTTTAAGATTTCTGTGCTTTCAGAGATTTCATAAGCATTTTATGTACTGAAGAACTTTGAGTGAAGAAGGTGGATTTACACATTTGCTATGATAGATTCAAATTCACTCCACTCCAATGAAAGAAGTTGAATGCTCACTTTATGGAAAAAACCTACAGATATCTTTATACATATCCATGAAGCATGAATTGATAATTATCCTTTGCTTAAGTACATCAACTTTTGTTACTATAAATAAATAGCACAAAATGTACACAATTTCTAGACAAATTATTTTTAAATTTCTATTTTTTATTGAAAAATTATAACGGTAACATATCCTGGTTCATAATGAAAATTGTAAATTTACAAATTCCAAACTTTCCTTCTCATTCCACAAATAAAAAAAAAAAAAAAATAGGAAACTGTTAAACTCTATAATTAAAATCATTTAAAAAGAAATAAACCAAAATGAAGTGTACCAAAACAAAGTCTTTTGAAAACAAGACAATTGATATGATATGACTATACTCGTATACCATAGGCACACATGAATCTATCATAGAGTAAAACTATAAATTATGCACACGTCATAAAACACAATCAAGCATAACCGCCTTTTCTTTCTGCATACAACTGAAGTTCATTCAATATACTCGTATGTAGTACAATAATAAAGTAAGTACTTACTAGTATTCACGCTCTCATTTGTTCTTACTAGAGATATTATTTTAAGGATATCATTACACGCAATTGCGTACAACAAGGGGTATATCGCGTATGCGAGTGTCCTTGCTACATTTCATTGCCCTTTGTTATAGTGAGTAAACCTCAAAAAATATATTTTTAAATTACATCAAGTATGATAGATTGAAAATCACATATATGTCCGTCTGTTCCGTCTGTCTGCTTATCACACTCGTTTATTGAATGAAGGTTGGTTTGATTTGGTTTAGTTTGGTTTGGTTTGGTTTGGTTTGGTTCATTGTTACAAAGGGACAAACGAAAATGTTGATTTTGATGACGATGACGTACCTTTACCGTTGTGTTGACACTGGGTATTAAATATTGAAATCCTCTCGAGAGTTTATGCCTCAAAGCATTCGCATTTATATGGTTAGCACTTTGACGAATACTTTTTAATCTTATTTAAGTTTTTTTTTTCATGATTAAAAAATTGGGTTCTCTATTGAAATTGCATAATTGAAAATTAAACAATTGGAAGGGATTTAGTTTTTAGGAAAGAGGGATATGAAACTTAAAAAGGGAAAATAATGATAAAGATCTCCTAGAAAAACTTTCAAAGAGAAGAATAACAAATATCTGAATGCAGAAGAGCTATAGAGATCTACAGAGAAAAAGATTTAGAGACAAGAAGAGAGGGTAAATGAAAAAGTAATAGATTTGAGATCTAAATGAGAGTCTAATTTTTAATGAATGACAAATTCTTTAACAATCATCTAGCTTTAGTTTTATTTAATGTTGAACGTAGCCTGATCTATATATGTATATCCAATTTTCCAAGTTTCTCGTTATATCTTTGAAGTCATCCCTTTGTCTTGTATTCTTCTAATTTTTTAAAAACAGAATAATTAGAAAAATCTACAAAGAGATATATTTTAGAGGCAATGCATAAATGTAGTAGTAATTGCTTTCAGGAAGTCAGAAGAAATCCTCAACCCATCATACGTTTACTATTAAACGTAGGAGTCTTCCAAAACTTTTTCCAAAATTCTCTTTTCAGAGAAGAAGATATCTATTGGAAAGGTAAACACAAATCCTTTAACCATCATTCGATCAGTTCTATCTACTGTTGAACTTAGGTCTCCTTTAGATTATTTTCCAATTATCTCTTATCAAGTTCCTTGACATTTCTTCGAAGTCATCATCGCTCCATTTTACAAGTAGTCTACGCATTTTCTGTTTGTTATACTCTTCACGGAAGTGAATAGTCATGAAGTTTGTAACACACAAAAGGAGACATCACAGACCACATAAAGTATATATATTTGTGATCAGTTCGATGAGGCGAGTTGGGGAGGTACCTCCCATACAAACCCCCTTTTAAATTAATGTTCTTATTAGAACAGTTTTTTATTTTTTAACGTATCGATCTGAAATTTGGACACTATAAGTTTCTGGTCCATATCCACCAACCATATAAATTTCATGATCCTAGGGTTACCAGGAGAGGTACCCCCCATACAAACCCCCTTTAAAATGAATGTTCTTAATAGATTTTTTTTTTTTGTTTTTTGACTTATTGACCTGAAGATTGGACACTATAAGTTTCTGGTCCATATCCACCAACCATATAAATGTCATGATCCTAAGGTTACCAGGAGGGGTACCTCCCATACCCCCTTTCAAATGAATGTCCTTATTAGAAAAAGTTTTTTGTTTTTTGGCTTATTGAACTGAAATTTAGACACTATAAGTTTCTGGTCCATATCCACAAACCCTGAAAATTTAAAGACCCTCGGACTACTAGGAGGGGTACGCCCCATACAAACCGAAATCCAAATGAATGTTCTTATTAGAAAAACTTTTTTGTTTTTTGTACTATCGACTATAAGTGTCAGACCCATAGCCACCAACCTTATAAATTTCAAGACCCTCGGACCACTAGCTGGGCCGTGAAGAGTATTACAACTTCGACGTAGACAATGTTGAATTTATACATTTTATTAATCAACAAAATTATTTACAATCTTAACTAACTTAAATGGTTAAGTTCTTCTCAAATTTTCATCCTCATAATCTGAGTGCTGCATATGTCGAATTTTCATGAATTGGGTCAATTCTATCAGCAAATGATTGTCCTTCAAAGGTAAAATCTTTATGTGACATACAATTTAAAGTCTCAAAACCCAAACGATTGCCCAATTTTTGTGTATAAAGCGTTGTAAATACTGATACAGCAGCTTTAGGTCTTTCATTACGCACTAAAGTGGGTAGAGCTTCTTGTTCCTCTTTGGTTAAACTACCATTTGACATGCGACGAAAGAAATTCAAGGAATGTTCTGTTACTTTAGTTGCCAAACCACGTCGACCGAAATTCAAATCAACAACAATAAATTCCAATTCAGCAACACAATCAATTTGCCATTCTTTATGTATGTCATAGGTTGATTCCATGCGATGAAGGAAATTTCCAATGGTTAGCATAACATTTGAACTAAACTTCTTGAATAATTCATCAAATGTTAAATCTTTCGAGGGATTCTTGAAAAAAGAAAAGAAAATATGGATATTAAAGATGATTCTTCATTGTTTTATTTGTACTTACTATAATTTTATTGCAACAAATGGCAACCACTTTTTTGGTATTGATTTCTTTTATGGCAAAGGAAACACCATCATCTAAAGTAAATCTCAAAAGTCTCTTGATTTCTTCAATTGCTTTTTCGGATGCCAATATATTTGTTGCTATACAAATATTTTCATAATGCATAAAGACTTTACAGAAGAGCTGGAAATGACCATAAAAAAAAAAACAAATTTAATACATTAAAATTGAACTTGCACTTAGAGTGAGTGATTTGTTGCCAACTACTCTTATTGGGCCTCGTAGTTTCTATATCGTGTAATTTGTAATTTTCTCATTACTATTACTATTAATATTGCTCATGACTTTGACTATTCTATTATAAATTTGAAGTTTTTTTATTGCATGTTTGTGTTTGCACATGAAGTAAAGATTATAGTAATTTTCATAAAAAATACTCAATACTTGACAAGTTTAAACTAAGCACATACATAGTACATATAATAAAATATTGATACTTGTATACAATATACTCGTACGTATAATATTTTTGACATGTCTAACAAATTATTAACTTGCACTTTTATTGAGATAAATGTTACAATTTTGACAAATCAATTGAACAATTTGTTTGTTATTTAAAGAAAGTAAGAGAAGAAATTTTGAATATCTTTAAGTATGAAAATAAGAGAACATAAAGAAATTCATAAATACATAATTAAATCAATCAAATCATGCATGCAATCATGTTACAATAAATTGCTATAACATGAAAAATACTAATATACGTGGGTCGATCAATAAATCCTTAGAAAAATATAGAATAATAAGTTTTTCTCTGTAATTTTCTTTTTATTTTTCAATATAATCTTCTATTAGCTCGATGAATTTAGTTCAGCATTTTTCCAATTTTTTTATCCATTCCAAATAATAAGTTTTCGCGAGATCAACAAAATAACCATTTGTTTCAGTGATGACCCAAATCTCATACAACCGACCCATTTCTTTACGTTTGGATTCAGGAAATAGTATTGTGTATTGTGAAGGATTCATGTTTCGTTCAAGGTAAAAAAAAAATCGTTCGGATTGCTATTGAACATCGCCAAATACTCCTTTGAAGTGACCATACGGTTGTGCTTATGGTTGAATGTGAGCAATCACGGCATCCTTCAGATATCCAAATATTTGTGTAAAATGTTATGTACCAGCTCAGTTGAGTTGCCTAAGACCTCAGCCACCTCAAGCACTTTTAATTTCCGATCATCCAATTTCATTTCATGGATTTTATCAATAATTTTTGGCATGACCACGTTTTTTTTTTTTTGATGAACTGAACGTTTGGCGCCATTTGTGCTGGTATGACCACAAGGAATTCAGTAAACCTCTTCTTAACCATTGAAATTTATGTAGCATACTCCCCATAGTATTTATCAATGTTTTCCTTAGTTTCGATGATGGTTTTTGTACGCATAGAAATATGTTAGATGAGCACACGAAATTCATTTTTTAATTTTTTCTAATACACAAAAGTTTGTTGTTTCAATTGACAATAAAAAAAAATGAATCCATGTAGTCAATATTAGTGAGACTTTAACAGTTGATTAGTGATGCACTAAACTAAAAATAATAATAATAATAATAATATACGAGTATATATCGATGCTACGAGTGCCATCTCTCGGATTTTCTTAGGACTTATTGATCGACCCACGAAATCGAAATGATTTCATGAATTTATTATATTTGAAGTAAAATTGTATCAGATGTATACAAAATCAAATTTGGTGAGCATTGTCTTTATCCCCAAACTTATTACTCTTCTTCTACTTTCTTATTTGTTTCACTAATTATTTGTTTTTTTTTTTTTGGTGCCACGGTTGGCTCAACTAACAGTGCTTTCTTCCTAAATGGCCCAGGGAACCAAAAAGGTTGGACAGCCCTGATCTAAACTAATGGATTCTGTGATATTCCCCTCTTTATCTGATAAATTATTGATACTTTAAGAGACATTTGTAAAAAAATGAATCACTAATCTAACAAATTGTGGAAACTAAAAATTAGTGTAGAGAGTCTTGAGTAGTAATTGGGATGGTAACTGGATCCTTAGTCCATAGTCGAACGAACGAATGGGTATTACATGTCTAAATGGACGTGATTTATAGAATTAATAGATTGCTGTGGGGTTTACAATATAAGTATAAATATTTAATGAAAATATTTAAGAGATCATGAAGTTTTGAAAATTATAGTATTAAATAAAAAAAAAAAATCTTACTAAATACTTTGGAAATATTGAAACTTCGACATTGAATATTTATTATATGATGTAGTGTTTTTTTTATAATTTTTTATATATTTTTTGTATATATAGATTTTTATTAGGGTTCCGTACCTAGAGGGAACTAACGGGACCCTATTACTAAGCTTACAATGTCTGTCCGTCCGTCCGTCCGTCCGTCTCCTGCTCTATCTCATGAACCGTAATAGGTAGAGAGTTGAAAGTTTCACAAAGTGTGTAATTCACTTGTGTGTAGAAAATATACATTTTTAGAAGCATTGTTCTTTAATTTAATCTTTTGTTTAACAATTTTCTGTTTTTTGTAGTATACTTTGAGCTGTTAATTGTAGTATACTTTTAGGCTATTAAATATAAACATAATTTTATATTTTAAGCAAAAAATTTTGTACGATGGTACGGAACCCTCCGTGTGCGAGTCCGACTCACAATTGGCTGACTTTTTTATAATTTTTTATATATTTTTTTTATATATATTTTTTATTTTTTTTTTAATTACAGAAAAAAGCATAATTTCTTGATATTGTTTGATAATTTTTTTTTTTTTAATAAAAGATATTTTAAATAATCGTAAATAATTTAATAACCATTAATAATTGATTTTAATCTGTCATAACAGCAACATTTCAGCTTTACAAACAACTCATTGAAGAAGATACTTTCTATAAAGATTCCAAGACTTACATATATCAAATGTGCCACTGAAGCATGCAGGAAGTTGATGGATTCAATGCCCAGTTCCCCCTAGTTGTGGATTTCTAACATTGTCATATTACAACTGGCAAATAATGAAGCAGTGACAAGGTGACTAACTTCCACCCTTGCTTAATCTACGGGGGCTCAAGATATAAGGAACGTGAGGGCATTAACGGAAGTAGACTGATCTAAGCTATCAATATGGTCTCCTAAACCGGTAAGGTCAAAAGTGAATACTGAAGACAAGAGAAAGCAAGTTGAAACTAGACATCATAATGTGCCGTAAGGCTTCTGGAGGAACGTGAACCTTGTGACAAAGACCATATATTATACCATAGACATGACAATTCGAACTATGAAATTGTGTTTTGCTCTTAATATTGTTGATTATTTCAACTTTCTAACAACAATTGTTCACAATAATTCCTTAGTACGTGTATCTGAACATTCCAACAATAATTTCATGGGATCTTGTTGTTGGAAACCCGAAAAAACTCTTCGAAACTGACAGAGAATAATGAGAATGCTAAGGTCTTAGTTCGATTTGTCTAATCTATACAGTTAGTGGTCTTTGCCTGTGGCGAGAAACGTGTCTATCCTATCTTATCCTAATGCCCATACATTGGATGAAGGTCTATACTAAATAATTGCGAATATTAATTAATTAAACAGAACCACAGTCACCAAATGAAATAAGTTATTTAGAGTGGGGTGTATGTGGACGACTTACTTCCTGATTTTAACTTTTCTACTGTTGTTGCTTTCTGTTAAGTGTAGCAGGAGCAAGAAAGTAATATATACTTGCAGGATGAGAAAGAGTTTTCTTTCTTGACTAAGTCTGGTCTGATCTGATCTGATTTTGGTCTTCCATAACATAAAATTTTGTTTATAGTTTTAAAAACTTATTTTTATTAAAAAGTGTGGACAATATTCTACTAATCTAAAAAGTATAGATCCTTACGGTTGTTACCGATATTATCACATTTGAAAATTGAAAATATGTAGTATAAATATTTACTTCATTGTTATTTATTTAGCATGAAATTAAAATATTTATTTAATTTATTTTAGAAAATTTAACCAGGTGTTAATGGAATTTATTTATTTCCCCATATATTTTCTCACCCTCCTCCTCATATCATTACTAACCTCCTCAACTTCATCATAAAGATCCTCTGTGATGTGTACAATTTCAAATTCACCTGAAAAACAAATAGATATTTTCACAATTAATTTAATTTAATTGAATTAAATTTAATGAAATTTTTTGTATGCCATAAATGAACGAAATCAACACAATTCCGATTTGTTGTCATACGGAAATCCATTTTAGAATCAAAATTTATTATTATTGCATACCATCACAGATAAATTTCGTTGACGTTGTCATGTTTTCTTTTTCTTTTTTTGAAAAACTTAAACCGATTTGTGTTTTTTTTTTTTTTTTGTTTTGTTCTTAATGAAATTGAAAACAACAAAAACAGAAAATAAAAAATTAAAAACAAAAAAAAAAAAACACAAAAAAAGTCTAAATGAAAATAAATGAAAATAAAAATAAAAATTCCAAGCGTTGCAAAGAAAATCAAATTAAATGAATTTCACGGGTTTTTGTTTTTGTTTGTTTAATGAAAATTGTTTGCGACTACTTAGTAGAAATCGAACGAACACTTGAAGCTCTGAAACTCAACTGAAAGCGACAAGTTCATGCAAAATACTAAAAACTATAAAAATGATAAAGGAAAAACATTAAACAAAAAACAAACTGTTAAAATACAATAAATAATAAATATAGTTGTTGAATATAACAAAAAAAAAAAAAAAAATAGAAAGAGGCAAGCAAACAAAATACAAACAAACGAAGCCGCAACGCACATGCGAGAGAAGATATAAAAAAAAAAAATTGTAGTTGTCATCGTCATAGTCATCTAAATATAGTTTTTCACTAATTGAGGTTTGAAACGATGAATACTATATAAATCTACTACTACTGTACATCATCTACATCATCATCACAATCACACATCATCATTAACATTAACATCAAATGATGATGATGGTGGTGGTGATGATGGTCCTTCCTCCCCAACCTCATCACTCACTCACTCACTCACTCACTCACTTACTCTCACATTTGTTTATTTATTTGTTTCACTAAATTGATAAATTGTGCCTAAATTCACCATTAAATGAAGAAATATTACACTTTGAAACTGGTATGCACTACATAAGTACTTTACTCGTACATATGTAAGATTGTATTGTATCTATAACAATTGTGGTCTATTCTATTTGTATCTGATATAAACTAATGATCTTTTTTTCTGTAAATACAAATTGTTTTGCAATTTTTTATGAATGAAAATTTCCTTAGCGAACAATTAAGGATGAAGGTTCGGTCTACGTTAGGCCTTAAGTCTAGGTGGGTGCCTAGAAGACCTTCATCAAATCATCCAAAGCGATTTTAAATGGATCTGATCTAAACTTATGTTATATACAAATTGTTCTCTAACTTTATGAATGATAATTTACCTAGTGGACTAAGGGAGAAGGAGAAGAAGGGGTGGTCCACACTAGGCTTTAGTTTTAGGAAGACATCCTTATATCGTGAAGTCCTTTATAAGCAAATCTAAAACAATTGTATCTATACCAATTGTGATCTATTCTAATTAGATCTTTTTATATTTATAAGTTATTTTGCAATTTTATGATTGAAAATTTCCCAAAAGATCTTCCTTTCTAATCAAAAACCAAGCAAAGACAAAATTTGTTCAGTGAGACTTCAAACTGTAAATCAAAGGCCTTAAATTTAATTCAAATTATGCTCTGCCATCATATACCATAAGTACATATTTCTGATACGACTGAAGGCCTAATTTTAATAGCCGCCCCAAGTTATCAAAGGGCTTAATCCGCCAATGGAAAATTTACATGAAATTCTGATGATATTTAATTCAGTTCAGTGTCCAGTTCTATGACCTTCCTTCTTCACTTGATGTATTTCTGTTTATATTTTTTTTATCTCTCCCTTACTCTCTCTCTCTCTCTCTGTCTCTCTATTTTCTATTTTATTCTCAATTTCTTGAAATACGTTTAAAGTATTGATACGAGTATATTGTTGTGTTGTTGTTATTGTTGTATTTTTGCACGATTTTATAGTTAATTTGTTTCAATTATCAATCCAATTATTGGAGAAAATTGAAAAAAAAAAAAATTGGGCGGTTTTTTTTTTTTGATAGATTTGCTTGTTCCCTAACCACATGCTTTATTTTTCGTTAACAAACAAAAAACATCAAAATTGATTAGAATTTTAGGAAACCCTTACAGTTATCAGCTTTATACTTTTTATGATACTTATAAGATAAATGTAAAGATAATTTTAGAAGGCCCAAATAAAACCTTGGCCAACAAATCTAATAATAAAAAATTGTTTTTTTGTTTTTATGATGATGAATAAGAAACAGCAACTAAATGAAAGAAGTAAATGCAATAATAAAAAATAAAATCATTGGATCTGTTAAAGTTTTCAAGAAAGTTTTCCCAAAAAGTTTAAAATCGAATGAAGGAGTTGGGCCTTAGGAAGATGATTGGATATGGATATGTTTTCTGTTTCTTTTATTTATTGATTTATTAATAATATTGAAAAACAAACTGTCAACATAAAAGTAGGACAAAAATATAAATTGAAGTGAACTTAAACTAAAATAAATTAATTAAAAAAACAAAAAAAAAACAAAAAATAGGGAAAAAAAGAATGAAAATAATAAAAAAGAATGATAAGAAAGCCTCTGACCCGATGGGGGAAATTTATTTGCAAGCTACAATAATGCAGACGGTATAGATGACCCAAATAAGCGACTTCCAGCCTGTAGTATGATCATGAGACCCATAGGCAGCGAATGATGATGGTATTGATCGATGAGGGCGAGAGAACGTGATAGAATTTATTATTTGACATGCATAAAACTCGAAATTGATCGTTTAGGGTATAGGGTATAGTGAGTAATGCATCTATTCAAGGCTACAGGGACAAAATTTCTGGTAGGACGACTAGGGGCACAAAAGTTTAGCTGATTTAATAGCTTAGGAGAATCAATTTCGTCGACTATGAGCTTATGAAGAAAGCTAATCCCAAGAGATATCCGATGATGCACCAAAGATGGAAAAACTGATAAGAAGGAGTCTATCAGAGTAAGATGGCAAATGGGGATTAAGATTCCAGATTAGGCCACGAAGGGCAAATTATTTCTGTACAGACTTAATTCGAACTTGATTATTTATATATTGCGGTGACCAAATGCAAGACGAGTGGACGCACAAAAGATATAAAAAGAGTCTTTGCGGTATAAGGGTCTTTAAATTCAATAGACCAACGTTTAATGAAACCAAAAACACTCTTCGCTTTATTTACGATAGAAGAAATATGTTGGTTAAAACACAGCTTGGCATCAAACAGGTCACCGAGGTCATTAAATGTAGAGACTCGCTCGAGTTGGACGTTTTCAATCATGTAGGTAAACGTCCATGAACTTACATTTGGAGATATTTAGATGTAAGTAATTTGCTAAACACCAAGAATGTAAAGAATCAAGATCCTCTTGGAGTCTGAGATGAGGGGCACCATCATTAAATGAAAGGCACAAGTTTACATCATCAGCGTACATGAACATGCGAGAATGTGAGATGGAGAAAGGAAGATCATTTACAAAAAGGTTAAACAATAATGGGTCTAGATGGCTTCCTTGAGGAACTCCAGAAGTGACAAAAAGTGGACTTAAACAACACTCGTTGAACCATATTTCTCAAATTAGATGTAATCCAACAAAGAAGATGTTGTGGTAAGCCTAAAAGGTCAAAATTATAGGTAATGATGAGGTATTATTATCCAAAATATATTAAACAATAGACCAAGCTAAGCACAATGCATTGTGACTGCTCAGATAGAGTGGTGACCTCACTAACTAATCCATTGGGAATTAACTTGAAGCTCCTACACATTTATACTTTCCTGATTGCTCTGGCTCGTCCGTGCTTTGTCATGTATCTTTATAGCATTCAGTGTCAGTTTTTCACCTACTACAATATATTTATAGCAATTATGTTCGTATCGATTCCATAAAATCATGAACATGTTGACTATGCATATTATCTTTCTATCTTTCTGTATGCATGTAAGTCACTTAAGGTAATAATTTGCATAAAAACTTAGGCATTGAATAACCAAAGAATAATTGCATTAAAACAAATTTTCTGAAAATTAGCACAAAATCTTTTTTTTTTGCTTTATTCGGATTATTTGATTCTTTTTTATTTAAGATTATATTATATTTTGTATACTAGAACTAGGGTTATAACGGAGGTCATTTTTGTGGAGGCGGAGGTGGGTTTACAAAGAAAAAAAATATAAAGTTTATGGCTACAAACTACAATATACTAATATTTAGTATAAAGGTCTTTACTGGTAATCAAAATTGATGAGGGGCAAATAATTTTCCAGCTTTGTCGTCTTCTAATCAATTTAGCCATTAAGAAATGGCTCATAAATTAAACTGGCTCCGCTAAAAAGTTGCTCGCTTGGAACTGACCCTGGTGGCGATGATAAGTAACCACGTACTCTATATGCAATTCTCTCTCACTCTCACTCTCCCTCTCTCTTTCTGTTAATTAGTTCGTCTGATTAATATTTCGTAACAAAAATCGTACACAAATTGTTGTTCGAGAGAGAATTGTCTAGTTTATCTGACTTTTTTTCTTTGTCTTCTTTCGCGTATTTAGCAATCGTTGAGTTAGGGATGTGAGAGGAAATAAGAAATATGTCGCCTCATGCAATGACAAAATGTAAATATACCTCCACCAAAAAACCGTTAAAAAACATGCAGAGGCGGATGCGGAGGTACAATTTCTTGCGGTTGTTCTGCAGATGCGGAGGCGGATGCGAAGTTCCGTTACAACCCTAGTTAGAACGTCTGGAACTCACTAGGAATTAATATAATAATATGTCATGCCTATTTGAAAGATTGAACGAACTATACATATAAATATATCATTTCTATATATTTTTCTTTTAAGTATTTCTAAAAATTAAACTGTTTAAACTATGCAATGTGAGTTTGTCCAAAGAAACAATTGTACAATTCAAAAAGAAAAACACAAAACCCACACATCACTAATAAAATTCTGAAAGAAAACATCGACTTTCATGAAAAGTATAAAACATTCAATAGAACAAAATTAAATATTTCTTTTAAATTTACTTTTCTATAAATTTACAAAAAATGTACAAATGTACGTACACACATAGATATTTTGAAAAATATAACGTACTAGAAAAAGTTAAAAGCTCCACAATTTTATTTTTAAGCAGCTTGGCAGCACTGGCCTCACCTATGCTTCTTGGCGCTATGCGCGAAGGTATTCAATGCGATGATGAAAAATGTTTGTTAGTTATCGTGATTCATGTGGCGTCGGTGGTGTAAAGGCTAGCATAGTTGCCTTCCAAGCAGTTGATCCGGGTTCGATTCCCGGCCGACGCAGTTTATTTTTTTTTTTAAATTTTTTTAATTTGTGTGAAAAAAAATCAATTCCTATTTATTATTTTTTTTTTTTCATTTATTTATTAAATTTTTGTAAGTCAGAATAATTGATTGCAACAAATTTTTCTGAAATTATAAGAGGTCGTGAGATGAATTTTAGAATATTATATACCTTCGCAGATGAGCCAACAATGTTATCTGTCGCCTTCTTTGTAAGTTTTGCCCTTAGAAATCTTTTCTTAATATGAGCATGACTATCAAACTTGGCACGATCCATTGATAAGGAAGTCAGTCGATTGGAACAGAGAATAATTTCAAGTCTTCCCTATAGGGGAGTCATTTGTATCGAAGTCGTTGACTTTACTTTACATAAGTATTCGCTATAGAGGAGTCCGATTGTACATTAAATTTCGATGAAATAATACTTTAATAAGAGGGGAGTCATCTGTATCGAAGTCGTTCACTTCATTTTACAGAAGTATTCGCTATAGAGAAGTCTGATTGTACATTAAATTTCGATACAAAAATATTGCATATTAATAATAATTATTTATTATAATTTTTAATTTTATTCATTTATTTTTTAAAAAACATAGGCAACATGTTCACAAAATGCATGCATCTTATTTATACGTTCATCAAAACGTTTCCCATTAAAACTATATTCAGTATAGGGTACTGTATTTAGTACTTGGAAACCCATGGCTTTACCGATTTTCTGTGAAAATTGTGATGTAAATATAGCAGTAACAGCAGCTGGACGTAATTCATGTAATTTTTCATCAACATCTTCCAAACCAATGCCACGAGCATAATTCTTAGTCAATTCAATGGTATATTGAGCCAAAGCACGTCCCAAACCTTTTCTCTCGAATTCCGGTAAAGTTGCCAAAAACATCAATTCACAATAACAATTCATATTGAATTTAGCACAAACATCAATTCTTTCATCGACATCTATCATGAAATCCATTAAGCATAAAGCTTGTGGCGATTTCACTTGTTCATTGCGAAATTTCAGAAAGAAAGGCTCTTCACCAGCAGCCGGAGTATACTAAAAAGTATATAAGTAGATAATAGATTCAGTTAGGATTTTATTATAATATTTTTCTTTTACTTACTTGCATTTTATTAAAAGAAACAGCGGCAATTTTACCACTTGATGTATGTTTTACTACCAAAGAAATGCCATCCTGAGCAGTTATGCGGCACAATTCACGTAACTCCTGACGGGCTTGACCATTTTCTGGTAAATTTATTTCACATGCATTACAAATTGACTCATTTAGAAAGAAAGAATCATCGAGCACCTATAAAAAACATGAGCGAGAATTTATGAAAATAAATTATGGAAAAAATAAAAAAAAATACACCTGCGTCGGCCGGGAATCGAACCCGGATCAACTGCTTGGAAGGCAACTATGCTAGCCTTTACACCACCGACGCTGTGTTATGCTGATGGGTCTAAGCAACGGTTTTAAAATATTTCAACAGCAAACAAATTTACTTTGCTTTTGTGCTCTTTTAAATAAAAGAGCAAAAGCAAAACAGGTTTGCCTGGACCCAGAAGCCGGCATTTTCAATATAAATAGTTTATTCGATTTTCTCCCTTATTTTACTACTACTCACATTTAACGACTGCTCCAGATCAGCTTCAGTCAAACTGCGAACTTCAAATTCTCCTGTTTTTGTTAAAGAAATTTATTGAAATAAATTTAAAAAAGAAAATTATTATTGGATTGATAATTAATTTGAAATTCAGTGCAACCTGCCTTCATGCAACGTGGCCCAAATTTTACCATTATTTGCCTTCATAATAATTTCAATTTGTTTTTTATTTCCTTTTATGACAAGTAAATTTATTGGCCCCCCCAATAAAACTAGAGAATTTAGATGTGTTTTTGATCACAACAAGTCTATGACTGACAAACTTTTTGTAGACACACTACTAGCATAAATACTACATAGAATTACGGCTAATAGGCGTAATCAGTGACGATATTGTTGAGCAACTTTGTGTTATAGTATACTATATAAAAGTGACATGCATATGAGTATAAACTACTACACTACTAAGCCATATGCTTATCATAAACAATACTCGACCGTTGTCCGTTCAGCTTGATTTAAATACCAACGTATATATTCTTTAAATGACCGTAATCAGTATATGTATTAGTATATTAAATAGAAAAGTTAGATGGGTATGGAGGCGAGAAGTAATAAGTGAAACAAATGAGTTATTATACTATGTACATACTTATATACATATGTAAGTGCGTGAAGCATGCAATACCAATTTAAACCTTTAAAACTAGCGTAAATAGATGTTATTACTATATCATGATGCCTATAACCGGAGATCCCATTAATGGAAATAATTAGCATTACAAGGAGATTCGATGGATTCAACAATATTTCTATGCAAATAGTCTCTTTATTTTTTAACAATTGTCATTACTAAATTCATTTCTTGGAAGTAGAAAGCACCGATTACTGTAAGAGATAAAAAAACACTGTGTTCTACAACTTTTATTCCTTCTACATATACAGTTTCCAAAGTTTTAAATTAAAATAATTTTCTTTTCTTAATAAGATATTAAAATTGAAAATCTACAAAACAATTTAAAATAATAAATAATCCAAAAATCAATATCTAATGTAGATGCCATATAAATGTCCATATTTAAATTAAAATAATTCCCCGTAGTTGGATTATCACCTTGTCATTAGATAGTATAAGGACCCTGAGACCTAAGCCGATGGTAACCAAGTATATCTATAGGCTGTCACATGCCGGTAAGGACAAGAGCGAAACACTGAACCTAAGGGATGTCTAAAACAGGCATCACAATAGACCGTTAGGTTTCTAGGTAAAGTCGTATTTTAGAAAATTCGAACGATTGGACAAATATATAGTAGCTTGAAATTTTGATAAAAACATTGTACGGAAAACTTTTACATTACTAAAAATATTCAAATGAAACTTCACAAATAATGAATCCTAAAAATATTCTTGTAAAGGTTCAAAAGTTGATCATTTCCACAGGTAGGGTATACAAGATAGATATGTATGTATGTATGAATTGAATTTCTATATTCTGTCTTGTTATAGTAGTTGAAATTGTAAAATATATAAGTATGTACATATGTAATAATAAGAGAGACTGAATAAGAGAAATTTCCAATTTATTTGCCTAACAAAATTATAATCTTTTTTTTTTTTTTTTTTTTTAATTCTAGACATTTCGTTATACTGCACATTTTTGATAAAGTAGATTTTTCGTAATTCTTTCCTAGACACTTTGGCTACAATAATAAAACATGAAAAAAAAAATTCCATGTTTACAATTTTATGGCATCACACTATACACAAAGAAATTATTTAGCAAAAACTATGAAATGCGCTTCACTAATTCGTATCACATGTTCCTGTATTTTCATTTACAATTCATGCATTTTTGAGGTCAATTCATGGTATTCTGTTAAAAACATAGCTGATGTAAACCTCCTCCTCCTAATACATGTTGGACGCGTAGTGAAATCTTGTCGTAGAACCATACGTCTCCAATATGATCAGTCCATTACACAGCGTGGTCGAATAATAGATTAGGTTGAGAAAAAATTAAAACTTCACAGGTGAACCTAAGGAAAGAGAATTTTGCGACCATTTAATTTGAAGAACTAAAGACAAATGACAGCGTGTACCATTTAACAAGATTATCATTCCATTGACTTATCTAAAATACTTTACTATTATAATTGGATATCTTACAAATTTATTTTCCAATAGTTAAATTAATTTTTTTTTTAAATGTCCCATCTAGGGTTTGTACATTACAGTAAATTGTTACATTTGTTTGCTTAAAATATTTTATTTTTTTTTTTTAAATGTCTCATCTAGGGTTCCACATTCTCTAATAATTTATGGATTTTATTTGTATTTAAGTTTTATATTTGTATTTTATATTTATTTAATTTCATTCTGATTTGATTGTTTTGAGTATTTAACTATTTTTTCTTTATTTTGAATTTAATTTATAGGACATAGTATTTTTATCGATATCTTTTTTTTAATTTCTTATTGAATTCAGTCATTATATTTTCCAATTCTTTAATCCTTGTTAAACAAATAGTTTTTCAATTTGCTTTCCAATGCTAATTTATCTTTAATCGCATTTATTCTTTTGATCTGAAATGCTGACTTCGTCGTTGGTAAAATTTTTCAATTTTTTTTTTTTTGAATTTTGTTTGTAGATTTATTATCGTTTTTTTTTTTTTTTTGCTTAAAATTAAATTTCGAATAAATATTTCCTTTAATTTATTATAAAATATCTCTAGCATTCAAGTTCATATTTTCCTTGGCTGCATATTGTACAATTTTATTTTCAATAAAGATGATTTTTTAATTTGATGAAATTTTTATTCATTTTTTCTTGTTTTTTTTTTTTTTTTTCAAACAAATGAATAAGAGTTTTTCAATTTGCTTTCCAATGCCAGTTTATATTCAATCTCATTCGATCTTGTTGACTTAAATTGCTGACTTTGTCATTGGTAAAACAGTTTTCAAGTTTTTTTTTGTTTGTAGAATTATTGTTCTTTTTTTTTTGCATGAAATTAAATTTCGAAAAAATAATTCCTTTAATTTATTATAATGATGATTTTTTTAATTTAATGAAATTTTTGTTCATTTTTTTCTTGTTTTTTTTTTTCAGTAAAATTTCATTAGTATTTAGTTCACTTCTTTTCGGTTTGTGTTATCCATTGATGGCTTCTCATATCGTTCATTTTTAAGTCTCTCACGTTGAGCAATAACATCGTTTCGGATTCATATGGTAGTGGTGGTGGTCATGTCTATAAATTCGATTATTGAAACAGTGATTGATATTCTGAAAATAAGCTAACCATGACAAAGAAAGTCTGAGAACTTGTTGATGTTGAGTTTGTGTGGGTGGGCCGAAAATATTGGCTATTGTTACAGAAAATCTCTTTTTTTTAAATCCCTTTTCTGTAGTTCGGAGATTTTATTGTCTTATTTGTAATATAACAGATTAATATAAGTTTTAAATAATTGGTAAATTGTAACTAGTATCGATATTTCAGAGATTGATTAATTACGTCAGTAGTATTTCCTTAGGGCATTGGTCTTCAAACTACGGCCGGGGGTACTTTGCTTGCCACATACGCTGAGTGACACTGCTTTCATTGCCAGTTTACCTAGTGCCAGCGAGGAGTCTTCAACAGATCGCTCCTATCCGTTTCGCTGCATAACTCGGTCATACCTCAAGTGGGCGTAACCCGCTACCTGGATGTGATCTTGAATAGAACACTTACCAGGCACACGCACATTTTCAAAACTCCTGCAACATGTCGTCAAAAATTTCAAAGTTGAACTAGCCCTGGAGTCAACTTAGCTTAATCAATAAAATAACCATCTATAAGGCTATAGTGGTGTCGTTCTAGACATATGGTAATCCCCTATGGAGTACTATTGCTGAAACTAATATATATCTCATCTAGAAGATGCAGAACTCTGCCCTCAGTCAGATCGTACATACATTTCATTTCCAGGCAGCTGCGAATGCGCTCGGTTCGTGAGCAAATCAACAATCACATCACCGCGTGAAGATCCATGTCAACAAATTTGCATCCACATTGGTCACAAAGGCCTCCAGCAGAATGTACACACACCAAAGAGGACTTACGCTCTTCTGCTCCTGATAAAATCAAATTAAATGTCCAAATTAAAATAAAAGAAACAAAAGGCATCTGCTGCCACTGAAAGCGCCAAATCACAATAGTGTTGCCAGCCGTAAAGATTTACGAGTGTTGTAAGGCAACAATTACATGACCATTACTTACAACATATTTTCAGTTTTGAATGAAATACTGGCTCTCACCACTCATCGTAACGACATAACGACAATATCCATGTATCTTCTACTACTTGTATCTACATATTTTAGTAATCATCAATCATTTAATAAAAGAAATTCAATCAGATAATTTAATATAATACTCATTTATTTATGATTTATGTTATGATTTTGATTTTTATAAGAACAGCACGCACATTAAGATTTAAATAGAAAAAAAAACTTCATAATTTTATTAATTGTAAAACAATGAAAATACTATAAAATTTATATGTTGGGAAAACATTAAGAAATAAAAAAACTTGCAAAAAAACAAAATGTTATGTTTGGTTTTTTTTTGTCAGGAGGGTCAGAACGATACATACACCTATATACTATATTATTATGGTCAGGACTTGTGTTTGTGTAATGAAATGATAACACAAATCTGACGGCCACAAATAGAAAACTCAAAAATGTCCAGTAAATATAGTATGTTGTTTATATAAAATTAAAAAAGAGATAAAATGAAATATTTTCAATCAAACATACCAAAATCTAGTGGTCCAGCAAAGAAATAAATGCAAGGTGCAAGTATAAAGTTTATAGCCGAGTCCTATAGTCAGTCCTTAATCCTTAAGAGCAATCCTATGAATTTTACGAGTGAGCATGTGAGAAGACTCCAACGAAGTTAGTTAGTTAGGTAGGTAGATAGGTAGGTAGAAGAGCAAAGCAAAAAACGGAGAAAATTTTGAAAATTCCAAATGCGAGATTAGATATTTCTTTTGAAATTTCAATTTCATCTCACTGAGGGAGATATTTTGTGTATATCCAAGTTTTTAGGGTAACACACGAAGCTTAGGGAATATCCTTGTTAATTGGATTTGGTGGTGCCAAAGGCAAAGCAGCACACAGCTTATGCAAACGAACGATTGGTTGATTAGATTGTTTCTTTGTTACTACAAAAACAAAAATTGAGATAATTTTTTTTTTTCCTTTTGTACACACATAGAACCGTGTCTTCCTTTTAAACGTGGAGTAACACAACATTCCTCCCACGTTGTCCTATCCAATTATTATATTAATCAAATTTAAACGAATCCATTTCGAAAAGTCAAAAAGTTCTCCCACGTTGTATCCTAAAACGAAGGGTTCTCTTCCATGGATATGTTTTGTAACGAGAACGTGTAATAAAACGAAATTTCTCCCTCGCTGTGCTATGCACAATGTACTTAGATACAAATTAGATAAAATTCTAGCGCATTCTAAATCCTTTTCCAAATCATCAAATCCATATGATATTTTTTAAAATCCGAATTCTCCATTATATCATCATAATATAATTTATTCCTGTAAACACAAATCCATCTGCAATGATGAGTAAGTAAGTACAATCCAAATGAATGAAATCCTTTCCTCCTCCTTAATCCAAATTCATTTCCTTTATCCTTTCTGTTCTGACTGACTCTCCTCCTCCAAAACATATTCCAAACTCCACATATACAGCCAATAATAAAATCGTGCGGGGGAAAGAAAAAGAGAGTAAAACATTATTAAGAGACAGACAAAACATGTAATAATAATAATAATAATGATAAACATTCAAATATTATTGTAGATAGCAAATATGAGTTTTTACAATTTTATTTGTTAGATGGAAAACTAAATTCAACCAACCAGCAAAAATAATAATTACGATATAATGTTATATTTATTATATTACTTTGCCTTTCTATCCCTCTCTATAAATATGCAAGTAATAATATTAGTTTTTCTTTGTTTGTTATGATTGGGGAAAAGTAAAAAGGGGTGGGGAAAAAAAAGATGGATGATGCTTCTCGTATAAATGTTTTAAAGATTATGTATATTCAAGGAATGTGTGTATAAAACAAAAGAGAATTCTGTTAATATTGTTGATTTTAACACCCAAAATATTAAAATGTTCCTTGACTCATGTGGCTCAATATTTGTTTGTAATGAATGTTTTTTTTTTTTGTTTTTTGTTTGTATGATCTTGTTTGAGAAAAAAATATTGTCATCATCACTACTATAATAATCATCATCAACATCATTTGAGACATTTTGCTGTGGTTGAAGCGAAAATAACTATCTAAATTAATGTATTTGACAATAAAATTATCGATGAAAAAGCAAGTCTGGGCTGTTTCTTTGAGGTTGTGAAAAACTTCACAATCAAAAATCTATACATCGCCGGAATAGATTTTATCAGATTGATGGTGGTGTATTTGTTGGTGGTTTGATGAGGGTTTGGTTAAATAATCTTGCTTTTTATCGCTGCCTGCTGTTCGTAAAAAATATTAAAATTAATGAGGTTTGAATTGAAAAGTGAACTTAGAAATTAGATCTAGAGCGAGATCGTGACCTGGAATAGGTTTGACGTCGCACCGGTGAATAAGTAGGAGTGCCACGTCGACGGGGACGCGGTGAGAATGACCGCGAACGAGAACTGAAAATATAATGAAAAATAAATGTTGAAATCACAAGAAAAATACACGTCCCTCAATCAAATCATCATCATATAAATAAAAATTATAAATTACCGATCACGATAGTCACGACCGCCAGCGCCACCACCACCACCACCGCCGCCACCTCCTCCACCGACACCAATACTACGATCATTGTCACCACTATCTTCACGTACACGTATATAAGCCACTTCACCCTGCAAAAAATTATCATAAATTTTAGCAAACAAATCTCAAAATAAAATGCATCACTTGCTGCTTCAACTTACCTCATGTGATCGGAAACGCGAATCATCTAATTTTTTTATGGCATATTTCATGTCTTCATGCCGCAGGAACTCTACTACACCAGAGCCATCTTTGTACGTATCCGCAAAGCAAACATCACCTGCTTCTCTCATATGATCCTTTAAGTCCTGCCATGAACCGGAAGCGGGTAGACCAGTCACCATTACACGGTACTGCGAACGTTTTGCTGGAGGTCGACCACCACCTCCACCGCCACCTCGTCCACCATCTCGCTGATTGCGATCATTACGATTATTACCACGATAACTACCGGGGCCACCCCCTCTTGGGAACTCAACACGCAACCTGTAGCCATCATAATCGTATCCGTCACGCGCTTTAACTGCATCATCAGCATCACTGTAATTTCAAATATTTAACATTCATACTTGCACTCAGACATTTGCTAAAAATCAATTTTCACTAAATACTTACCGCGCGTCTTCGAATTCGACAAATGCAAATGGCGGACCACGCCGGTTTTTCAAGTCCACAAACGTCACTTTACCAAACTTGTGAAATAGATCCTGAATATCTTTGGTACGTATATCTGGTGGCAAATTTCCAACGTATATTCTACACTCGTTACGCGAACCCATTTCAATAGTTTTAATTTAAACAATTATCTCACTTTTTTCGAACAAATTGATATTTTACGCAGCAGCTCAAACTTCCCAATATTTTACACAAAGATTAATAGCCACACACACTAACACAAACGTCGTATACTTAAGGGGTCTATGAACGAAACAATTACAATTGACATACAACCCTGTACAAGGGGGCGTTAACACTAATGAAATAGCTTTTGTGGTCATGTATTCAAAGCAACATCAACTTGAAATCGTTCACAGCTCCCTAAAAACTAGTTGGCGTCTAATAACAAACAACTATTCTTTTTTTTTTACATACATTCGCGCATTGAAAATAGAATATTTCACAAAGCAAATGTTGTAAAATTAAAATAATTAAATGAAATACTTAATGTGCGTTCTCGTTAGTGTATATTTGTGTAAAACAACCCATTTAAAGACCTCACAAAGATGATTTTCAATATTTCCTTGCATGTGAAAATTTTTCCCAAGTTTGTGCGCTAAAATGTCTACTACTTAAATGTTGTTATTGGTTGGTTCTGTGTATGAACTAGACAAATTATTGATCGCTTAAATTTTTAACTTATAATTAGTATGTCGAATTTACATTGCATTGACTTTTATGATTTGTGTCGTATTTGCACGGCGAGCAGTGAACAAAGAATAAATATTTTTTCATCAGAGGGAAGGAGTAAAAATTTAAGCATGAAAATTGCGGAGTGCTTAGCAATAAATGTAAGTACATATGTACATTTATGAAAGTGACGAGTAGTGATATATGTAACTATAACGAGAATAATATACATATGTATATATATGTAAATAAACATCTACTATAGATTGATGAAAAGGATCGCCTGCCCAAGATGATTTGCTCACCATGTTTGCAGCATGTGGAGAGCATTTATGAATTTCGCAATGTAGGCAAAAACTCACAGGACACATTGAATAGTTGGCTAAATAAAGCAACGTTACAAAATGGAGAGAAGGTATTCATTAAGGATGCAATCAGTAATCCAAGCAAAAGCCTCAGTGTGCTCAGTGGAAATACTCAGCTGCCCATAATTACATCAAATACTTTGCAAAATCCAATTCAAAACAATAATCTGCTTAGCACAATAATGCAAGCTGTAAGCAGTATGCAAGTAGGTTGCATTTCTTTTATTCCAAATCATATTCTCATTGCTAATAACCATAATCAATTTGCAGCAACAAACGGGATTTAATCAGCAATACACGATTACTGTGGATAATAAAACTATGCAAAACAATGTGCCGGTTGAATACAAGATTGAATCCAGCCCAAGCTCAAGTGCACCCACCCACATTAATGACTTCAATATGAAGTCTGATAATAATAATGAGTAAAATATATTCTAATATTTTAATGTTTAATTTATTTAACTATTAATATATTTTCGATTTAGGCCATTTGTTGAGGAGTTTTTAAAACTAAAACCGGACATTAAAATTACGCCTATTGGAAAGAAAGCAGCTTCCAAACCTCTGGCGCTTCCACAACATCAGCAACAACAACAACAAGAGCAGCAACTACAACAATTACAGCAACAACAGCAGCAAACTACATTACAACACTTTCAACAACAATGGCAACAACAATTGCAGCAAGAATGGCAACAGCATCAATTGAAGCAACACATACAGCAATTGACTTCACAGTTGCAAGCGCAATCTCAAATAACAATAACAGCACCACCTGCTTTAGCTGCCGTTTCCACTACGCAGGCCAATTCATCTACCATTTCACAGACGGAAGAAGGACTGAGTCCTAGTAAAAAGAAGACAAAATTGAATTTTGTATTATCTTCTCCAACGCAACAAACATTTGCAACAACTCCTCAACCGCAAATACAACTTCAACTGCAACCGTCAGCGTCTGGTCAGACTCTACCACCAACAACGCAGACACTGAATGCTGCAACAATTCTGTCAAAGCTTGCAACACCTCAAGCGACAACATCAAATGTGCTTTCACCAAATAAATGCTTTCTTCCCATAACGATACGTGATGAAAATTCTGACCAACAGATTGTAGCGCATATCGATGCCAAGAATTTCATGCTTCCTACCACGTATCAAGTGCAAATGAAGGTGATAACATTGAATTTCAACCTGAAATAAAAATAAAATAATCAAATTAATTCCTTATTTTAGTTTCTGCCACAATTAGCAACCGCAGACGGTCAACCAATTATGGAACTAACACCAACATCAATACCAGCAACACTACAACTAACGCCGCAGGCTCTAACCAATTCTACATTCCAAGCGGCTACTGTTAACAGCAGCGCAACACCAATTCAAACTCACATACAACAGATTCTCCTTGACACAACTCAACAGCAGCAGCAGCAACAACAACAGCAGCAGCAGCGACAAACAACAGCTCGAGTGACTTCTCAGCAAATCATAAGATCACCGAGCAATGTTAATAACACAGTACAAATCACCACAAACAATCCTGCCGCCTGTGATATTGCTCACTTTAAGACACCAGCACTTGTCGAGTCGGACAACTTCAAAATGACACAACAAAACAACAACAGCATCAACAACACCAACATAATTGACATCAAACCCACAACAAATCTAACGCAACAAATTATGGAACAAGTTAAACATCAAATGCAAGTTAAGCAACAAGAACAAAATGCATCATCTGCTACAAGATCTTCGATTTTACCACCACCACCACCACTTCAACATGCAGGCCTAACAGTGCAACGTGTACAGACGAAATCAAAGTTAGCAGCAGCAGCAGGACAAAATATAAAAACGATTCAGCAACCAGCAACAAATACGTCGACGACTACAATACGAACAGTAACAGCTGATGCGGCCAGCAAAAATACAACATCCCAACAACAACAGCAACAACCGATTCCAATACTAAATAAACAAAATATCACTATCAGTCGTATAACGACACAAAATATACAACAACCACAACAACAAATTACTGTGCAAAAACAACAAGCAACAAAGAAACTAACGTCGCGACAACAACAACAAAAAACCAAAACAATGCAGGCAACAACAATACAAAATCAAAAACAATTAACAATGCCCCAACAACAAGTTCATCACTCAGTATTAAATAAAGCACCTGTTTCACATACAAAGAAAATTGTACAGAAACCAATGCCGAAATTGGTTGCAACAAATTCAGTGCAAAGTGCAGCAGCCCCTGCAATAATCGCTACCAATGTTAATACATCATCATCCTCATCTCTACCATCTAAACCAACAATTAGTATAATATCATCCACAAGGTTAGAGCCATTAACACCGGTTACAAATCAAATGAATAGTGGCCCAGCAAATAATGGCACCATTGAATCACCGCCCAGCAAGCAACATATTTGCCCCACTTGCAGCCGTGGCTTCAAGAAGAAGGAACACCTGACGCAACATATTAAGTTACACGATGGCATTCGTCCATTTAAATGTACCGAAGTCAATTGTAACAAAGCATTTAGTCGTAAAGAACATTTGTTGCGTCATCTCGTTTCTCATACTGGCAAGAAAATGTTCAGTTGTGATGTGTGTCAGAAACCATTCTCACGCAAGGATAATCTCAATAAGCACAAACGGTATGTATATTTTCCAAAGTAAAAAACCTATTGTTTTTAACATTATCTCTTGTTCTGTTTATTTATCTTTTAGGGTGCATGGCCCACAAGAAACGATTGAACCTTCTTACCAATGCAAAATATGCAACAAGAAGTTTGAAATGAAATCATATTTCGATGAGCATCAAGCGAAACACAATAAACCGGAAACTAATAAATCAGCTGCTGGTTCGGCTGCAAAGGTGTGTAACATTTGAATTCTAATTAAATGTTGTTTGCATGTCTTATGAGTTTTGTTGTTGTTTATAACATTCCCAGAAAGATCCAAAAAAAACTATGAAAACAACAGAAACAGTAACACAAACAAAAGCAAAGACAATTACAGGAATGCCACAGATAGTTGCTACAAAATTGCCACCACCTCAACAACAACAACAGCAACAACAACAATCGCTCACATTGTCGTCATCTAATACTCAACAACCGGCACAGCAAAAGCAACAGCAGCAGCAACAGCAACAAGTAGTGCATTTACAAATGCAACAACCACATGTGGTTACCACACAAGATCTCGCCGGCAATACAATTACCATAACACAAGCGGCACCAACATCACTTGGCAATTTTGTGCAACTTGGCTATTCACAATTTCAGAATCATAATACTAATTCTGGACAAATTATGTGTAAAATCCAAAAGTGATTAAAATTATCAAAATTTGAATAGAAGTAAATTAAATTAAATTACTTTTATACAATTTGTATTTATATTGAATATTTAAACGATCAGTCTCGTTAATATGTGTAAATATGTGGTATATATGTACGTGCATTGTATTCTATGTTTTAGCAATTTTGTGCTAGTCTTTTAGTATTTATTTATTAATCTATGTATTTGTAAAAGTTTTGTTTTATTATTTTTAAACATTTTAAATGTTTTGTCTCTCGATAAATAAATAAGTCATAAATGTGTATAGATTTTAAGGTATATTTTTCTCAATTGCCATATATATTGTACATATATTTAATTAAAATAACAATACCATTGTAAAATAATTTAATAAATGTATAACAGAACAAACATCAATTTCATTGAATATTAATGAAATAAAAGATCAGTCTATTTGTGTAATAATCATAATAGTAATTGAAAAAAAAAAGAAAATTGTCAATAGTTAGGAAGAGTCTTTGGTTAAGCAGCAATAATAAATTATAATAGATAATATAATTTAATATATTTATAAAATTAAACTTAAGCTGTCAATGTTGTCATTCAGTTATGGGTAAACAGTCAAAACTAAGCTAGTGGGAAAGTTAAACTACTTGTAAATGAAAGATATCTCATTGACTTTAGAGACATCACCCCAGACTTGAAACGATTGTATGTCATTAAATGAAAATTCTTCAAGGCTATAGTTTGTTAATTCACTAGAACCATAATCATTAAGAACATATACCGTAATATTCTCTGTACCAGTATCATCATCTTCTTGAGCTATGAATTCCAGATAGACTTCATTGCCTACAATTGAAATTAGATTAGCAACAATTATTATTGTTAGATTGATTTGAGGTCTATAAAATTGTACTGACCATAGAAACTATTTACAAAAGACTCTTTATGATTTATCCATTGGCCATTGCGTTTATAATTCTCAACAAGAATATTATTAGTGACGAACCATTTCATATGATATGAAATATTTTGTGGTGCTTGAAATGCTTCATTCACAAAGTTTATAGAAAATCTATAAGGCAAAATATATTCAAAAAACATAAATTAGGTGCAAAATAAATGATAATAGTGGCTAGTGTTGGTAAACTGTCAAAAGTATCGGTGGTTATTGATTTATTTTTAACAATATATATGGTTTTACATCGAAACTTATTTTGTTTCTTTATGTCGTTACTGCAATAATTAACTTTCAAATATTCTTCATCTCTTTCTTTATGCTTTTGTGACTATCGATAGTCTATTCTTAAAAACAATCGTTTATTTTCTATCGATGATCAAGACTATCGATAGTTTGCCAACACAAGTAGTGGCCTTGTTAAAATTTGCTTTGTTAATTATTATTACATTAGAACTGTGATATTTTTACTTGTTGATGTAATTTTACTTAAGATATCAAAACTTACTCTGACGGATTGTCGATAAGTGTGCATTTTATCCGAATTTGATCTCCGATTTGTAGTTTTTGTGGTAGTAATGCAATAAATTTTGTATCCGCCATAGTTGTCTCAAAAAACGCACTTTCCATTATTTTAATACATTAGACCTTTGAATAGAATTGGGAGGCGGAATGATAAATTATCGATTTAATTACACAGATTAGATAGATCGTTCTCACTTAAAGTTTTCGTTTTGTTGTTATCAATGCAGAGAGTTTCGTTGTTCGCAGCACTTTGGCATTTACTACACTGATTTAAATAAACAAAACGACACAAAATAGAAAAAAAAACACCGGTGCGCACTAAATATACATATGGGCAAAACTTTGAATTCCATTGCATGACGTCATAAGAAAATATTCAATGTTGAAAGCAGACATTTCGATTCCTAGATGCTACATATGTATTATATAGATTATTTTCGATAAGAAAACCACCAGTTGACTTCATAGTTTTACAAAACATCAACCAAACTATAAACTTCAAGAGCTTTAATTAACGGAACTGTTTACTTTTTTAAAAGAGAGAGTAAGCAGTTGAGAGAGATTTGGTTGCTATGATTAAAGCGTGGGAGAGTAAAGTTGTTCCATCTCTAAAACAAAGCAGTGTTGTTTAATAGAACTTATTCTACTTTTCAGTCCCTTCCAACACTGTATAAACTAAGCCCACCAATAGAAAATCAGTTCGTGGTTCTCAATTATTAACTCAATTTGGCCAAGTTATTTTAATTTAAATTTTGGAAACGGAAACACTACAACTTAGTCGAGTTGTAGCACATTATAAGAGAAAGGTAATTCCAGAAACTAATAGAATACAAGTCGAAACTAATTTACAGCAAGCAAATAAATGCGAAGGCGGCATTTTGCTGACGTTGGCTTTGTAAACATATAAACACGCGGCGAATCAAATAAAATATAATTGTTTAAATAAAATATTATAATTTTTAGATAAATTAAAGAAATATGAAGAGTCAAATTATTGTACTCATCGTTTGCGCTTTTGCGTTCCTCACACAAACTGCACAGGCACTCAAAGAAGAAGATTGTGAAGGTAAGTGAAAAACGAAAAGTGGGCGAGAATTTTAAAGCAGCAGAGCGGCCTATAATTTTGATCCTCATACAAATATACTTAAAATATTTGTTATTTCAGTTTGTATCAAGACACTTAAACGGTTTGCCGACACATTGAATGATGCCACCAAGAAGGATTACAAACTTATAGAAGGAGAATTCAAAAAGTTTTGTAAAGAACAGAAAAATAAGGAACACAGATTCGTAAGTAACAACAACAACAACAACACACAAGCGCACACAATTTTAAAACAATTCTATAATTTCTATTTCTTCTATAGTGTTACTATCTTGGCGGCCTAGAAGAATCAGCTACCGGTATTCTGAATGAAATGAGCAAACCACTGAGTTGGTCTATGCCGGCGGACAAGATTTGTGAGAAACTGAAAAAGAAAGACGCACAGGTGTGCGAATTGCGTTACGGTAAGCAACTCAAATGATGATTTAACTTTTGTATTTCATGTTTCTCGATTATTCTATAGAGAAACAAATCGATTTGAACAATGTCGATCTGAAGAAACTGAAGGTGCGTGATCTGAAGAAAATCTTAGCCGATTGGGATGAGAGCTGTGATGGTTGCCTAGAGAAAACTGATTTCATTAAGCGTATAGAGGAACTCAAACCCAAATATGCCCAACGCAACGAACTCTGAGTAAAACTAAACTAATTGATTGATGAACAAAACAAAATAGAAAACATACACTTACATTTTTTAATGCAATTTTTTTAGTTTAACTTTATAAACAAACAAACAAATAGTGTGGTTTATTTATCAATTGCACTAAAATAATATAATTTAATTTAATGAACTGATTTGAGTTATAATAAAATAAAAATAAAAAGAAGAAATAACACAAATACACACAGATGATTTTGATTTTTTATTTATATATTTTGTTTTGTATTTAAATTGCACTAAATTCGGTGAGTGAGTAACAAAATCAAATACATTAAGTGATAACTTATGTAGACATTTAATTAGTGTTGTTGTTGCTGTTGTTATTAGTTAAATTGCTTAAATTATAAATTAAATATTAATTTCATTTGTTTAGTTTTAACTTATTAAATAAGAATATTCGTACACATAAAATGATGAATTGTTTGTATAGTGATGACGTGTTATGATGAATTTTGGCATCAACATTGGAGTGGACTTCCGAGGTGTAGCGACAAAATGGTTGCTTGTTATAACTCACACAAACTTCACGAGGCCCAAAGAAGAAAATTGTGAAGGAGGTAAAATATGAAAACGAAAACGGGGGCGTTAAATGATTTCATCTCCCCTATATAAAAGAAAATCATGCATGCATTTGGATGATCAAATCGAACTGTGTGATGATCATACATTTATATGGTTCGGTTGTGTCTCAACTTGCAACATATACAAATATTATTCCTAAAGTTATGCTTTAAAATATTTTCCTTCACATTTTTCTAATTTGGACTCAAGTTATCAAGTTGATGACGCAACATTTGTATTTACTCCGGATTTCTAGCGACGATATGGTTGCTTGTTATAACGACCACGTTCATTTTCTTCGGCAAGATTTGTGTATTCACTGTAGACCACACACCAGCAGTAGGTGAGCACAGCTGGGAAAAAAAGTAAGAAATTCGATTAAAAAATATTTGACACATAAAAGTATGCAAAAAAATATTAAATTTAAACCTATAAGAAGAAAATTATTTATTTGGTTTATGTTAGTAAGCAAAGACTTGGAACTTAAAGCAAATGAATATTAATTATTCACAATGTCAATAAAATATTGACTGCGATGTCTATTAAATCAAATTAATAAATAAATCTTCATTAGCGGCGGCGCCCAATAACATTATATTGAATTTGCACGCACTTCTCACATAATTTATAACTTGTATGGATGATTTTATCAATATCGTTTTGCGGCTAAAAACCCATAAAAGTGCTAATACACAAATGCAAATTGCAATATTAAATGTGTGAAATATAAAATGCATCCGCAATTACAATTGAGGTTTAATACTTTGCAACAAATGCAAATGTATCATTATGAATATATGTAGAAAATTATTATTGACTTCACTATTTATAGTATCTACATTTACTTACCACAACAAATCAGACCAAAAATGAGCCATAAAACGCCTGTTAGCACGAAGCCATCAATGAAGAATACCACAGCCGTATAAATGACCGAGATGAGCAAACCAATTGCTATCATTATGCCTAATACAACCCAAGGCATCATCAGATAGTGATTGCGCTACAATCCAAAATGATAGAAAATGATTGATGACATTAAATGAAATTAGCATTACAATAATAACTGATTGGATTGGACAATTGGTCACGAACCTTTAGGACGCCCGCCAACATGAGTGTCGATATTAGTATTGTCATGCAGAGATTGATTATCAAAATGATTTTCACAATATCCGTTGGTATGAAGTCAAAAACGATTGTCTTGAATTGCACGCGTGTCGTTAAAATAACGACTATCGTAATGATAGACAATATAATCGCCAATATGCCAGAGATAATCGATCCATTACGCAGTGATTGACACAAACAACAGGATTTCAATAGTGGTTTTCCCATTTTGCTTTACGATGTAAAGTTGTAAAATTTTATTGATTAAATCTGTAAATTGAAAAAGATTAGAAAGAAAATTGCTTTTATTAAAAAGGGAAATGCAAAATACTTATATTCCATTTGAAATAATTAAGATCTAAGCAAAATCATATACTACACAAATATATAGTACATATCTCTGATTTTCCTTTATGAAAATATTGAAGAAAAAAAAAATATACATCATTGTGACGTCAAGAAGAACTTTGAAAAGAACAGAAAGAAAAACACACGTTGCTATTTTTTGATGAACAGGTTAAGCAAGAGAGCTGAAATTTGTATTGCGAATGTCTTAAAAATAGTCCAAAATATCATAGAATTTTGCAAATATTTATGTAGAAATAAAATAGAAAAGAATATTGAATAAAATTTAATTTTGTGAATGTGAAAAGAACAAAAAAAAAAAAAACAAAAACAAAAAATAATAACAATAATACACAATGGATCGTTTTTTGTATACTTGAAAATTAATATAAAAATCGACAAACAAAATTATAATATTTTGTAGTGGTTGTTGTTGTTGTTTTTGCAGCCCACACACACACACACACACACATACACACAGACACACACACACACACACACACACACACAGTCACATAGATACATACATACACATGATATACACTCATAGACAAATTAATAAGATGAACAAGTGAAATAAATATATTGATTCGTCATCATCTGATTTTTATATGTATGTGTGTTCTTTATGGACTCCGAACTCATTTTATAGATTTTGATAAAATTTACAGGGAAACTCTAGCATAGTCTGGAGAGTGTTTGAGTAAAGTTTGGTGCAAATTGGATAAATGGAAAAGAAAGGATTTGATGGTTTAAATTTTGCATATTTTCTAATCTGATTAATGATTGTCTTTGTCAAACATCTTAGATAATTATTTCAATATTATTAAAAATCTCTTTTTGAATTGTGTGTCGCAATAAAATAAAATAAATATCATTATTTCTATTCATTATTACCGTACAAAGCCGATTTTGATTGTCATTAAATTAGTTGAAATGGTAAATTTTGCTCATCAGTATTAGTTGGTGGGATGGGATTCGCCTTTTCTTTTTCTTTTCTTAGCAGCTCTTTTTGGCTTATGGGAGATTAGCTTCTAACAAGTATCTGATACTATAGTTTTTTGCCTAAAATTCCTTAATTGATTCTTTGTTTTGAAACATTCCCTTTTAATTAATCTTTGTCTTTAATATTCCCCATGGCATTATGTTCTTAATCATGTTCGATGACTGATTTGAACAGCTTAGCAAGGTCACACCCTTGTTTAGAAACCAATCCTTAACCAACTTTGTTAGAAGCTTAGGATCGTTCAACTAGAAAGCGTACATTCTTTAACATTTGGCAACATGGCTTTCCCCATTGTATCTTTGTTAAAAGAAACTTCGTCATTGTATCAGAAATCAGATGTGTTTATTTGACTCCGTAATGTCTACTGAAATGGTTCTTAAACATACCAATAGTGGTTATCTGTCATCAAGGAAGTCTTCTTCAGTCTACCATGGGTTTGAGGACATTGTTTTGCTTTAAGAACATTAAAAAAAGAAAACAGAGAACATTTCATCATTTTAGCAATGATTCGAAAGGTTATACCTTGTATTTCTTAGTCTTAGCTCTTTCTGGAAGGACATCTACGAAAATATTTTTTTTAAATCTGCTGACTTTATTACTTATGAGTAAACCTCCCAACTACAGCACCCATACATATCCTTCGAGACTTCAGACACTAACAGAGAGACAAAGCATTTTTAATAGGCGACTCTTTTCATAGTAGCCACCATAAATAGAGTCGTGAAGAATTGCATTTTATTGTAGATGAAAATATGTTAATTATTCAAAATGAGACTCCCTTATAGTATTAGAACCTTGAGTCAGTTAATATTGAGTTAATCTCTTGTCCAACAGTCTTACTGAGAACATATTATTCATTCCAACAAAAATTGATCTCCACTATGTACAACTTACTCCTATAGACTTTAACATTGCGTCCATTAGATGTGACCTCATTTTTGGGCTTTCTACATATATTTCTTATTTAATTATTTAATGTAATGTAATATTTTTCTCTTACAATTTTAAATTTAGTACTACCAGGCTCTATGAAACATAAATTAACTATTCTGTAAAAAAATCCATTAAAAGATTCAGAAAACTTTCGAAGAATTTGTAGTACGTTTATTATTTTCTTAAGTTGTTTTTGTGTTTCATTTTTTGATTGAAAGTTGTGCTTGACTTTTACTGTTTGTCTGTCTGAATGTTATATTTTTTTTTATTTGTTTTATTTATTTTTTTTTTTATGTTTATTGCAGTTGTTCTGCATGAATGTTATAAACTCAAAAACTACTCAACGGATTTTCATACGGCTTTCACCAATTGACAAAGTGATTCATGAGGAAAGTTCAGAAAAAAAAAACAAATTGAAAAACCCCAAAGGAACGTGCGCAATATCTAAAAAAAGTGAGGTATGCAAATTGAATACATATAAACCTAAGATTGTCTTTGAGAGGCAGGACAACGCGGGCAAATGTTTATCGTATCTAGTTTTAATATAAAAATATCGAATGAAATTATAGATAAATTGTTTTTTTCCCCTACAATATTCAGACAATGGCATTTAATTCATGATATAAAGAATGAGTTTATTATTTTGTCCATGATTGTATAGATACTCGTATTTCATAAGAATCTGGATGCTGATCTAAGCAATTGATGCAGGGGTAGTAAAACGCGTTTATTTATTTATTTTTGTTTTTTTTTGTTTCTTTCGTGTTTTTGCTAATGAATGAGTCATCATCATTATAATCATTTTATTTAAAATATTAAAAAAGAAAAAAAATATTTTTAAAACAAAATGATTCTAGTATAAATGAGCAAATAATATATATTTTTTTTTTTTGCTTTCTACTATATGGAAGTCATCTGAAAGTATAAACAAAAATGTTATAATAAATATAACATGATTAAACTGCCAGTTGTGTGTTTGTTGATCGATTCGAAAATATGCAAATGAAGCTTGATGACTACAACAAACCATGACTGACTGATTGATCGCCGATTGATTCATTCATATTGTATTATATTTTGTTCATGAATTGCATCTAGATAGATGTCTAGAGTCGTAAACTTGCTTAGTTAATCGAAACAGCACATGACCATTATAATCGCAGACACCGATTAGGTGAGTAAGTGGAGGAGAGGCAAAGCAAACGATCAAAGTTGTTAGTAATAAAATTGATGAGATAATCGTGCACAAAGTCACTTGTTAAAAAAACACTTTAAGTTCAATTCAATTTGTAAAAATCTTGAGGCACATTACTGCATTACTTTTTACTACGAGTATATGCGAATTATAAGAAACAAGTCAAGGGAAAATGTAACTGTCTCAACACTTTAACTGTGGAGAATCAAATTGAATCTACTTGGATTTAGATTCGAAACTGAGTTTCAACCATTCAACTATTAATAAGACCATTATACTCAAAAGCAGGTTTCTTCTTATAGATCTTCCTTTCATCTTTAGAAATTGCCAAAAATCTCTAGTCATTTCAGTCAACTGAGTTTGTTTGTTCCTAATCGTACCACTAGAAATTTCGTTCCCCTGGCTCTAGGTAGTTGCACAACTAACTACGCATCATACGATCGACTATGTGTCATTTATATTAATAACTAATTTTTATATTACATCCTTTCTCCTGAAATGTCACCCACCACTATTAATGCTTTATTCCTCCAACACCTATGCCTGTCAATTTCATCGTGACTGAACCGGGACGATTCAATTTGGTTGACGTTTCTTATCTTTATCTATCCAACATTTGTCTCTGTCCACACGTTGGCTGTGACTAGGGGCATAGCTACTAATTTATGTAAATAAAATTCTCCATGGAGTAATATCTTCTATAAATATATATAGTATAACAAAGTCATGTGTGATACACCATTTATAACTCAAGAACGGGTGGACCGATTTTAATGATACAGTCAAAGTTCCATAAGTGAAAAATAATAATAACTCAAAATTCTACAACTCGAATGTTCTATAACATTGGACCTTGTACGACGGAAAATATCATCGACAAGATGCTGCAAAATGAGGAACTATGGAACGTCACAGACACATATATAGAAGATGTCCTTAAAACCACAAAAATTTGAATGGAAAATCACCAACTGATGACGAGATTCACCGAATATGTGACATAAGGAGACGAGAAAACATATAAACATGTTTAGAAACGGGACTTGGACGCAGGTATAACAATTGACACAAGAATATAGGTGAAGATACCCTGAAGTAATGCCCAAGCAGTTCCAGAGTGGATAAATATCTTAAAGGGGGGGGACGTTTAGAGTAACATTCCATAAAATTTTTGTTCCACAATGCGAACTTCCACAAATCGAAAACCTCCATAACTCTAGCTAAAAAACTGACATGTGCACCGCTTGAGTCCAAATTTTTGGGTAAATTCCAAATTATGTTGAATATTATTTTGTGTAAAAACATGGAATATAAATGTCAAGTATCAAAAATAAGTATTTTTCGATTGAATTTGCTTTATTTAAAATGGGATAACAAACACCTCTAATATTCTTTACTAGTGTTGTGAAGATGGAAACTACTTACGAAACTTGAATAAGATTGAATAATAAAGAGGGGTTTTTTTAGAGGTTCACAACTTTAAATTAAAATAAAACAAAGAAAAATATTTTTGATATCAATTAAATTGGCTTTATTGGATAGATAATTTTATGACATTAATGTTTGAATATGATTTCTGCCATGTGGCCGCCACGGGGCGTTTACTTTTGGCAGCATTTGCCACCGTATTTCGCCTATAACTCTACGAAATGTTGATTTCCAAGTGTTCAATTGTCTCCGGTTTATCGGCGTAGGCAAGTGTCTTTATATAACCCCAAAGAAAATAATCCAATGGGGTTAAATAACACGATCTTGGTGGCCAATTCACGTTTGTTCTTTGATTATTAAACTTCATTATTAAGTTTTTAATAATGAAAACACGTTGTTCTCTCATGTAAATAAAAAACAACTATCAGCTGTTAAATCGGTTATCAAATAAAGCAGTGTTGCCAACTCAAAGTTGTGAACCTCTAAAAAAAAAACACCCTTTATAACCTGAGGACTATAATTATGTGGTCCATAAGCTTTGCAGATTGAGATTTCTTTCACATAAAAAAAATTATTGATCATTATTCACAGCGATGGTAGATGATGACACTAGTTCGAATGAAGAATATATTCAGGACATTTTTCAAGAATATGTAATGTAGCGAAATCCCTAACAACTCGAAGTCTCCATAACTCGAAGTTTTCTTGTGGATTATGGTGATTCGAGTTCAATTGTATATGATTTTTTAGATTCTTCTCCGACTCAAATAGCAGAATACGTAACTGTTAAAATGTCGGAAAGAAACAGCGGAATTTACAAAAAACTACAAATAGATTATTTTTGAATTGTAGCTTTGTAACATAAAGCAATTCATTTTTTATGAATATTTTTTTTTTTATAATAGCATAAAGCATACACAAAGTAAAACAGTGAATGGACCTCAAAGAAGACAAAGAGAAGAAGTGAAAAAAATATCATTCCCGTACAAAGCTGATTTTGCCGGGGAGTAGCTACGAGCAACGGGACTACTAGTTTATAATACTTACAAAGTTCTAAGTTAGTGGTTATTGATTGACTGCAATATTAAAAATAAATAAATAAATAAAAAGTTTTGATAAAGCAAAATAAAGAATTTAGAAGACTAATGCACTTTCAGAAATTGCCATAAAATAATAATAAAAAAAAAAAAATTAAAAAATTAAGAATTTATGGAATTTAAAAAATTTCCAAATAAACAAAATCAAGTCAAGGAAAACTAAACTCTTTCAACACTTTACATGTGTACAATTGAACCAATTTGAATGGAATCTGTTTAGTCTTAGAATCTGTTTACATTAATGAGCAAATGAAAGAATGAAAATTATTACAATAAACAAAAAGGTGAGCAGATTCATTTGCGGAAAAATTAAAATCATAAAATCGTAAAAAAATAAACAAAAACAAAAACAAACACCACAAAAATTGTATTAATTTTTAATAAGAAAACTTGAATGGCTGCCGAGGCGTAGAATCTAGTTGTATTTATAAGAGAAATAACCAATAGACGCGTAATTAAATTTATTAGTTGAATTTATGGGCATAGTTTTCATGTTTATTCCACATACTACTATAGTCTACTATAGTAGTAAGATAAACCAGATGTAATGTGACGTGCGTGATGTTATGGTATTTCTAAGTATCTCATAATTTTTTCTTTTTTTTGTAATTTATTTTTATATATGTAATTTGTAACTACTACTACTACTACTACTACTACTACTACTACTACTACTACTACTACTACTACTACTACTACTACTACTACTACTACTACTACTACTACTACTACTACTACTACTACTACTACTACTACTACTACTACTACTACTACTACTACTACTACTACTACTACTACTACTACTACTACTACTACTACTACTACTACTACTACTACTACTACTACTACTACTACTACTAACTTAATGTCGCATGAATATTGAATATGATAATCAATTGATCAATACCATAAACCAGATTTAATAATATGTAATTATTAAAACTTATTAGTTAGTAAATTTTTGAAATGAAATGAACACATTGAGATCAATTTGCAAGCCTAAAATGTTTATCATGTCCCAACAAATTACTTCATTGCATGTTATTACTTTGACTGACTTAGAGTTTTAATGGTTTTGCATTAACATTAAAAAGATACATACATTTACTTTAATTTCTAGTATACACAAAAATTCAAAGTGACATGACGGTAAGCTTTGATATTCAATACAACAATTTAAAAAAAAAAAAAAAAACAAAAACAACAATTCACTTTACTTAACTCCACTTTACTTAACTCCACTTTACTTAAAAAATGAATTGAATAGAAAAAGAAAACTAAACATTATTAGTTCATAAAAAGCGGCTACTTGTGGTTTGTCTTTGCTTTCCCACCCACTCTCTGTTTAATATCAAAAGTATCTACTCGCATTTAAGTGGCTTTGATAATGTTAAGTTATGAATAAAGGCGTAGGTGGTTTTTCATTTAAGAAAGTTGATATGCATGCATATGCATTCATACAATAAAGATAAAGAAAAACCTATGAAATCCGAGTGTAGGCCAAATGAAAAATGATTATTCATTGAAACATCAATCAAATCAAGCAAAGAAAAATTATTATAAATCATTTGTAAAGACTTGTTAAACTATAATTTCATATTAATTGCAGCTTAGAACAATTTCCGCTTTTTCTATATAAGTAAGTAATAAATAATGAATGATTCAAAAGAAATTATCGAGTCATACTTCTAGATACTTTATACTTTGTATTAATATTGTAAGTATGTAGGAAGAAAGGAAATGAGTGAGCTCACTTTAATACACCAATGCATGCATATTTTTTTATTTCATTTTATTTGAAATTACAACATTCAATTTTTGTAGATCTTGTTTTGTGGTTTTCAAGAATTTCTTCTTACAAATACAAATATACTTATTATGATGGTGATAATGATGTTGATAATGATGTTGATAATGATGATGATGTGATGTAGGTTGTTTTAGTTGTTCAATGAAATTCCATAGAAATGAGTGGTCCACATGATACTCGTATACAATAATATAATTTATCATTGGTATAATGTGGAATATTATCAGAGCACAAATATTTTAAACAACAAGTATGGAATTATTTAATCTGGTTGAGAAAGGGAATTTATTATATAAATTAAATAATTCATTATATTCATATATAATGTGTTTCATAATCAATCATAAGACACTTTGAAAATACGAGTATATTACTTTAAGCTTGAAATGAGATCAGTAAAAGGTTTTTTTTTTTGTAATCATATTGTCATTTTTTTCAAAATTGACTTTGTTCTAAAATCCTTACTACATCATCCATTAAAATATTATATTATAGCAAAACTTTCAATAATTACGCTGAAAATTCAGTTTCAAATTTATCGTATGTCACAATGTATTTTTCGTTAATAGCGAAATAATCGTAAGTACCATACAAATTTTGAGCAAAATTTGCAGCACAAAAAAAAAAAAAAGAGAATGAAAGAATAAGGAAAGATTAATGATTTTTCGCATGTTTGCATGATCTCCTATTCGTAAACAGTTAGTTATCTTAGATTGTATTTGAGATACTCGTAATACTCTTGTGAGTACAGTAGCAGACTTACTTTGAGCAGAGTGAGCCGAGTATTTTATAAGTGCAGTCGCATTTCATTATACTCGTACTTATAATAAAAATAATTTAATGGTATTGTGCACAAATCAGGTAAGTAAGTTCTTAATACTCGTAATTTATTTCTTTATACGCTTTTTGTATTTTGTATTTTGTATATGAAATATTGTGGTTTGAATAATTGTTACGTGTTTGCATTTGTGGCTTAAATCGGATTTACGCACTGGTAAGTGTAAAAAAAATTAAAAAGAATAATTAAAGGTATTGGTTTTTATACGTAAATAGATTCCTAAGCCCTTGGTGCCCTACAGCGATAGCGATGACAACTATGAGGAGGAGTGCTGCGTTGGTAAACGGGGATATAAGAAAAAAAAATTGAAAGAAAAATAGTTAAAAAAAAGATGATAAACATGCACTTGCTAATCTGTGCATTCTAAATAAATGCAAAAATGATTGCTCAAAATTACAAGAAACGACGCGACAACACAACGCATAAATGAAAACTATTGAGTTATGTCGGAAGTAAAGCGAAAATCGTGGCTTCTTCCTTGCATAAAACAAACAAATATAAAAAGACGAAGAGTTATTCAAAATAATAATAATATCGCACGACGAAACCGTTCATGTATTTGTATTTGATTCAGCATAATGGGGAATCTTTTAAGGTTTGACAAAAATTTATATTGAAAACATTAAATATTTCGCAAATGGTAATAAGACGTACGTTGCAATCAGAAATCAAAGATACAAAAATTAAAAACATTATTCCACACAACAAAATAACCGACACAAAAAATAGATATAGTGAAAGGTTACATTGAGAAATTGCCGGCAGTTTCATCTCATTATTGTCGTAGTAAAAGTAATAAAATTTGTATAAATGTTATAAACTCGATTTGCAAGAACAGGAGTTGAATAACTTTACTGTATATTTGGGAATATTTAGAAAAATATTTAAAAATTACTTCAACATTGGTTTTCATCTGCCGAAAAAACACAAATGTACCACATATGACAATTTAAAATATTTAGAAGCAAAGGGGAGAAGGAAAAGGTGTTGAATTCAGAAGAAATTAAAACTCATTTGAGCATGAAAAATGAACTTATCTAGAGGTCCAAAATAAAAGCAAAGCGAGTCAAAAGTTTTTGTGTGTTAGTTTTGGGTGAACGAGATGGAAAACGAGGAAGCAATGAAATATGCTCAGCTCTTTATAAGTATGTAAACATACTTTATTAAAAAAAAAAAAAATCTTATCCCTAATTATATTTATAGGTATTTACAAATTTTGGACAAACAAGAAATCGCAGAAGAATTAAGATTGTATTGCGACAGCTGTCCTGGCCAAAATCGTAACAAGGCGGTTGGTTGGCAATGTTTGCATACTTCATAAACTCTTCAAAGCTTTTGAAAAAGTAAGAAAGTGACTTACTTACTTCCGGGCCATACTATGATGCCGTATGACTCAGTGTACAGCACAATAGAGTCTTTTATAAAAAACCGAATGATATGGGCGCCTAGTGAATGGCCCGTGCTTATTCGAAAGTCACGCACAAATCCATCTAACTACGAATGCGTTGATTTAATTGATTAATTTGACTTCCAAAAGTGGAAATTGTATGCAAATTTAATTTTTTCAAATAAAACTAAGTTAAATTTAAGCAAATTACGTACTGCTACATTCAATAAAACTCCTATGACCATTGAACTTACTCATTACTTTCTATTATCAACAAATAACAATCTTATAAAATATTTTAATTTAAATCATGAGATGCAGAATTTGTACTTTGTACCGAATTAAGAATTACAAGTGTAAAATACAATGACTTAAAAAATTTACGTAAGTATTAAGAATATTATACTCGTACCCACCAAATATCATTCAGAATATATTAATCTCACGAGCAGCAAAGCAATCAGAGATACGAGTACTTTGGCTGAAACCGATGACGAGGACTGAATAAACCTCATTATTTCCTTTATTCTGTTACTTTTCTAACTATATTTTCAATTATGTTTACGAGTATATTCATTATGTCTTATAATAATAATTAACAAGCTTACAAAATAAAAAGAAATACTCGTTAAACTTATCAATAATATTGTATGGGAAACTGCTTTTCCAAATTATCGTAAGACACACATTTTGGCCACCAAGCAGTCAAAGCTGTGCGTGCGAAATGATCGTATGTGCATAAAAGTTAATGTTTTCACAAGAAAACAATTTTTTTTTAGTAATTTCCGTTTTACTAATAATTAAAGCTGCTTAAAACGCATATGCAATTTAATTTTGGCGAAACTTTTCGCTCCCAATTTTGAAATAATAAAAAAAAATTTACTTTTTGTGACATACGATCAGTTCACAAAAAAGGGGACGATATGAACTAATAAACCTTTCTCTGTCCAACTAAATACAATTTTCTGCCAGATATCAAATCATGCCATAGAATTATATCCGTTTTTCGTGGTGATTGTTTTTTGCAACTTTTTTGTTATTGTTTCATAATTATACGACATTAGAAGAAATTTTGCTCTTTAAGATATTTTAACATTTAATAAATCGCAATTACGTTGGAATTAAAATAAAAAGGCTTCACTGGTTGTTTAGCGGGAGAAGCTCACACTCTCTCTGCACTAAGCGCATAGTTTATAGCCAAATCATTGCCCCTGTTTGGAAATACGGTATCCAGATTTGCTGAACTGCTGCTTAATCCCAACGGAAGAGAGTGGAAGTCTTGCAAAATAAGACATTGCGCCTAATGACAGGAAGCCCATGGTATGTTAGCAATACAACCTTGGGTAGAGATATGAACTTGGCGGTAACAATCGTTTGATCAAACCACTGTAACCAAGGTAACCCCAATCTGGAGGCTTAAGAGGCTACCTTGTGATTTCTTGCTGCCTTAGGCGCATCAGGTGGCTACCGGGACTCTCCAGGCAATTAAAATCACATTTCTATGCTTTGTTAAATAATGTTTGATTTATAAACGCAGAAACTAACCGCATTATATGTCATTTTGAGCCTTTGTTTGGCGCTTATTAAATAATATAAAAAAAAATAATAATAATAATTTTGACCTTATTGATTTGATCAGAGAACTGTAGCGAGTATAAATTTGATTTATGAGTAATTAATATATTTAATAATTTGTCTCCACACTCACTCAATCGGTGGTGGTGTCCATGTTTATTATAATGATCATGCGCAATCTTGATTAACTAAGCAAGTTTTCGACTCGGCGAACAGCAAAAGCAGCAGCAATTGTTTTTTTGTTTTGCAGAACATTTATCTAGATACAATTCAAGAACAAAATACAATACAATACAATACAATATTAATAAAATCAATAGCCGATTGGAGTCAACAAGCTTCACTTCACTTCGATCAACAACAAAGAAATGCAGTGATTGATTTCATTTAATATTGTATTTTGTTCATGAATTGTATCTAGATACAATTCTCGTTGCTACTTCTTTTGCTGTTCGCCGAGTCACAAATTTGTTTATTTATCCAAACTGCGCATGAACATAATAACAAACAAACGCTGACACCGATTGAGTGAGAAAGCAAACGATCAAAGTTGTTGAATGAAGAGTATGGAAAATTATTGATATCTGCGAAACAAAAAAAAAAAAAAGAAAAAAAAAATAGCTTATATCGAAAATTGAGTAAATTAAGTTAGAATGTTATTATTTATTATTCATTAGTTCAAAACACGTATTTCGACTAAAGAATATTCTAAAAATATGACATAGAATCATATTATACTAACCAAAACACTATTAATTCGTACACCTACTATTTTTTCAACAAATCCCATTTTCAAAGTGTTTTAAACAATTATTGGAATAAAAAAAATAAATAAAATTTATATTTTTTGAAAATGTTGTGAAGTCTACTTTTATAAAAATATTTTACAAAAATTTATTTAGCAAGTATTTTATTTTTTATATTTTTTTTGTTTTTTGTTTGTGTAATAACTTGGAAATATGAATCAATATCAAACAGAAATCATTTTACACGTCCTCGAAAAATCACAGATTTTTGACTTAAGCTATTCTTCCTTGTTAACACAGATACATATAAGTACAATGGGTCTGTCTCGACTGTCAATATATAGAAAATATAATACATTAAGGATAAATTGCTATCGTCTAATATGGTAACTGTGGCATTAACTGTCCTGTTCTCTAATCCACTTGGTGTGCGAAATCATATAATAGTACGAGATTGTGAGTTAATCATACTGTGAGCCAAATATTTATTCGTACACCCTTTATGGGGTACAAAATAAGCAGATCGGACACTTTTGTTTTTTGTTTTTTTTTGTTTGTTTTTTAAAATCATTTTTATATCCTGTAAGATTAGTATATTCTCCACGAAATGAGTAAAAAAAAAGGACCCGTTATTCTACTTCAATTCGAAATATTCCATACAAACGAAAGAATAGGCAAATTCACGCTAAAAAATAATTCATTTAGTAAAAAAATTCAAAGTTTTTTGTGACAATAATTGTTGCAAATTATAAAAATAGAAAAGTTTCAATACTTTAATGGATCAATTTCGGCTTCAATAACAGGTTCCATGCGAAGACGCACACTCTTCACAAGGACATCAGTAAATTAGCTGAAATTTCTTCCATTCGTGACTTATGGCTTCTTTCAATGACACTCAGTTTTTTCTAATCCTCTTTTCTAGTAAATCGCCTATATGCTTTATGGATTTTAAATTGGCTGACTGGGGGTGCGTTTCTTGGTATTAATAGTAGTATATAAGCTACTCTTGGACAAGATATGATGAATATTTAGGAAAGTTATCGTGTTTAAATACAAATGTCTTCTCATTCAATCCTAATATTGTTAAGCTTGGAAATAAATTATTCCTTAAAACATTCTGTATATATGTACATAATTCTAAGGAATTGAAATGTTTAATGCCTATTTTCTCTAGGTGTAGTTCAAATGATATTAAGAAAGATCATCATGGTTGATGATGTCCTACAGCAATTTTTCTTCTAAAGCAGATAGAAGGCTAAAATACTCTGTGCAAAGGGAGAAAATATCTTGAAACAATTGTATCACTTTAAAGAGAATGGAAAACGAGAGCAAGCGCGGGTTAGGGTAATCAAACTGGGAAGCTGTGATGGCCAAAATGCAGCTACATGATCATTTGTTCTTTAATTTCTCACAATTGGCCACAATATTCTATTTGTATGTACAACCCAACAAAAAACAGCTGTTCCGAAAATACAAAATTCAATGTGAACACTTTTTGTGAATGCTGCATTGAATGCTCAGTGTGAAATGGCTATAAAACTTGCTGATGAATAAAAAACAGGATGTAGATTCAAGTATAGGGAAACAATCTCTGATTATTCTTTTATTTAGGCAATTAGGGTAGTTTCATTTTCATTTTAGAATATTTTCCTACAGAATATCGTTTGCACTCATGTGGGAAAAGGCAATATCCACACTATAGCATCTCTGGATTTAAATCCCATGGAGAATATGTAGACCATATAAGTAAGACAATCTTATCCAAATAACAAAATCAAAGACTCTTAGACTGCAATTATTGCTAAATGCGGCTAAACTGGATGTCTGTCATACACAATACATTGGGTCATATAAAAAGTCTCCTCGGTTTTTTGCCATTAGATGGTATTGCTGTCCATAGATCTGGCAACACTAATATGATTGTGTCAAACGAACACGTGTTTGAAAGGTGACATTTCAGGCTACATTTTTAGTGATGACATCTGTGAAATATCTGAAGAAATACGCCATGTGATGTGCTTTTTTTACTATAAAAAAGGAAAAAAAAAACCGCTGCAAAAACATGTCGAAAATTTTGTGCAGTTAACGGTGAGAATGCTGTGAGCGAACACCGGAATCAGGAGTGGTTTGCACGATTCCATTCCGGAAATTTCAATGAAAAGATGCACTGGTCACCCTGTCACTGAAAAAGTCAATGAAATTTTGCAACTGATGGAGCAAGAGCGGCACGGAAGCTTTCAGGAGATAGCGGAGGCACTAAACATCAACCATATGACAGTTTGGAATCATCTAAAAAGAGCAGAATACTCAAAGAAGCTCGTTGTTTGGATGCCACATGAAATAACCCAAAGAAATTTAATTGACCGAATAACCATCAGTGAAACGCTGCTGAAACGTAACGAAATGGAACCATTTTTGAAGCAAATCATTACGGGCGATTAAATACGAGAATATCCAATGCAAGCAATCATAGGCAAAGGCCGGTGACCTTCCACAAACGGCTTCAAATCATGGACTGACGGCAAACAAGGTTATGTTGAGAGTTTTATGGGATTGGAAGGAAATTGTCTATTATGAGGTGCTATAACAAGGCGAAACGTTCAATTCGGTCCTCTACTGTGCACAAATCGACCGTTTGAATGAAGCAATCAAGAAAGAGTGACCAGAATTGGCCAACAGAAAGGGAGTTGTCTTCCATCATTACACACATCTAGGCCACACACATTTTTTATGACCCGTAACAAATTGACGGAGCTTGGTTGGAAAGTTTTAATGCACCGGGCCACCGTATAGCCGGGACCTTGCACCCACTGACTACCATTTCTTTCGGTCTCTGCAAAACTCTCTTCATGGTAAATAAAAATTGGCCGACCAGCCGCTGAAAATCACTTGTCCAAATTTTTTGCTGATAAACCACAGAAGTTCTACACTGATGGAATTATGAAGCTACCCGGAAAATTACAGAAATTCATAGATAATAATGGGCAATAATTGCAATTGATTGAAATTGATTTTGAATAAAGAAAATTTTTGTTCGAAAATGTACCAAAAAACCGCAAAAACTTTTCATATTCCATTTCCATTATAACTGATCTAATCTTATCTAATACGAGTACAATACAATGATTATGTTATGCAATTCATAGATATTTTGCAATATCATGATAATAATTTAATTAAATTAAATAGAACACTTTTCATTCAATGAATTTAACTGATGATTTAAGTTGATGTTGAAAGAAGAAAAATAGAAATAAATAGAAAATAAAAAACTAAAGAATTGTAAATCATCAAAGAGGCAGCCGATTGTTGTTTGTGTAATAGTTACACGCATGCCTAGAATACTCAATACTTAATGAATGAGAAAAAAAAATGAATATTACATAGAAAACTTCAAGTTGTTTGTATCAATTGAAGCGAACTAAACAAACAAATAAACAATCAAACCAACAACAAATTCACTACTATCGTATTTTTGTTGCATTGAAAATATTGTACATTAATTGAAAAATTGCGTCAAATAATAAGTACAATTGATCAACATCTGTACTTGTCCCTGGTGTACAGTTCAACATTGATACATCATACTACATACATAGAGATACCGAACCGACACACAGTTTGAAGTAATGCGGCTGCTACTTTGCTACTTGTCCGAGATACAATCGCAAAACACAGATACACACACACACACACACACACACACACACACACACACATACCAGAGTTGTTGATATGCAATCCAATATGGAACTGTGGGATGATTGCTTTGGCAAGCCCTAACCGCATTGCGAAAAATATCAATAATAATAACAAGATACTAGTACCAGCAATCACTACTCTTGAAGATCCGTGCAACATTAATTGAGTTAGCTGACTAGGCTACCAAGACGAATATCTATCTAGCCAAGTGCCTTGATTGATTGAAAGCCATGAGAGACGCGTAAAATTTTTACTTTGATCATTTTTCTTTCTTTATGTCTAGCAGAGGAGCAATCTTAATACTACACAATACTATATTATATGACCAAATGTATCTTTCAAACTCATTATGTATCCAACAATAACAACAACAAACACAATGAATCAATGAACGTTGGAAAAAATAAAAGACATTTATGGACAAAACAACTTACAAATTTGGCGGCTTTTGTTAAAAAGATTCAGACATAAAAAGCCATTTAAGAAGAAGTGAAGACAAAAAAAAAAAAAAAAACAGAAAAAAAAGCGTTAGTGACATGCGACAAAATCAGTTAGATTGCCAAAAAAACAAAACAAAACAAAAAAAATAATAAGCACAAGGAACCAAGAAAGACAAAGTATCTTACAAATGTGTAAACCAGTAAAACAGCTACAAAGATCAACAAAATCAAGTAAATAAACTTACTTGTCAAAAATGGCAGAATTATTTTTGACCGGTTTAACAAAAGGCATGTGGGCATTTCATTTTATTTTATTTCATTTCATTTCAAATTTCATATCATTTAACTATGTAGATAGACGTTCTAACGTCATAATTTTAACAACCACACATTTTTCAATTGAATTATTTAATATAAAAAATAAATAGAGAATTGAATGATTAAAAGATTGAATGATATAAAAGGTGTTTGCCACAATTACAATTAAGTTTTCATTTCAATTGTAAAACTTATTTGAAATAAGTAGCACATGCCTATAGATACAAATGTATATCAAATCAAATGAATAACCAAAAAAAAAAAAAACCAACCAAAACTTAATTAAGCATTGAAGCATAGACAAAACTATTGTACAAAACTAAAACAAACAACTAAATGAAAATAATATCAACAACATTAGAGGGAGAGAGTGAAATAGTTGATTTGGTTGACTAACAAAATTAGAAAAAAAAAAAAAAAAAATACTCAATTGCCTCATAAACGAAAATGTCAAAATATTGTATCTATAAGATAAAAACTTTGAACCAAATGTTGTACTATTTTGTAGCTTCAATTTGTTTCACATTTTCCACTCTCTCTCTCACACTCACAATCACACACTTAGACACAAACAATTTATATTAGATACAAGACAAAAGATACAAACAATAAAACAAAAGCCTTTCAACCAATTTTGTGAATGCGCACGCTTGCTTTGTCTCATTGTCTCACTGATATTAATGTTGTTACCATTTCCATTTCCAATTTTAATTCTAAATTTTTACAATATTAACTTTGGTGTTATTGCAGTTGACATGATTTATTTTGTTGTTGTTGTCATATGAGTTCGTGGGGCTTTTTAGAGATTTTTCTATACTTTATACAAGCGGAAGTAATTTCTCGGATTTGCTTTGATTAATTGCTGAGAAACAAAAAACAATTTGCTTTGTCGGACAAAGCAAAACAAATTATAAATCCAAATGTTGATTATATGATTATCTAAAGGGAACTTACTATGTAGATTTAACAGTCTAATAATTGAGTGTTGGTTAATTTACCATAACCAATAATAAAGTTTTATCCACGGGGATTACAAGCAAGAAATTGTTAAGCTTATTGACAATGATTTGGAATCAAGTCAGTTTAGGTCAGATATACATAAGTACATTATTTTATAAAGATTGCTTTGATTTAGAATAATTGGCAACTTTAGTATGAGGTCAGGGGTGTACTACTAGTGTAGATCATCTTTAATAAATTAACATAGTTTTGACCTAGAATAATTGGCCTCAGTAGTCTTGATCAGCAATCAGTGAACCCTTAATAATCGTCATTGCTCTACTTAATAGAAATTTGTCAAGTGCCATTTGGATTGCCATGACTTTGGTAACAGGTATCTATATTCTTATAAATCTTATCTATTTTGTTGTTGTTTCTAAACCAGAAATGCTAAGTTCACTGGCGATTGCTTTAACCATTAGGAAATGTGTTTTTGGATGCCTATTTTTCTTGCTTGTAGCGCATTTGTCAGAGTTAATGGTGTCATATTTACAACATTTCGACAATGGGGGACAGGAAAGACATTTATCGAAATTATTTCAATTTTCTTAACTCTTTCACATTAAAAAAGAGACACCTACTATCTAATGAAATCAAATGAACAAAATTCGGTTATTTGAATTAAGTTTCAACATCCAAAACTTATTGAAAATCCTCTAGAATCAACACAAAAGACTTCTATTCAATTTAGGCTAATGAAAATAAATAAAAAAATATAAAAAAAGACTAACTTTGGCTATGCCGAAGTTGTAATACTCTTCACGTCCCAGATGGTGGTCCGAGGGTCTTGAAATTTATAAGGTTGTTGGCTATGGGTCAGACACTTATAGTGTCAAGTCGAACAAAGTACAAAAAATAAAAAAGTTTTTCTATTAAGAACCTAAATTTGTATCCCGGTTTGTATGGGGGATACCCCTCATAGTAGTGCGAGGGTCTTGAAAATTTCATGGTTTGTGGATATGGGTCAGAGACTTATATTATCCAAATTTCAGTTCAATAAGTAAAAAATAAAAAATTTTCTAATAAGAACTTTAATATGGGAGGTACCCCTCCTGGTAACCTTAGGATCTTGAAATTGATATGGTTGGTGGATATATACCAGAAACTTATAGCGTCCAAATTTCAGTTCGAACGTCAAAAAACAAAAAACTTTTTCTAAAAAGAACTTTAAATTGGATCCCGGTTTGTATGGGGGGTACAACTCCTAGTAGTCCGAGGGTCATGAAATTTTCATGGTTTGTGATATGGACCAGAAACTTATAGTGTCCAAATTTCAGTACAATAAGTCAAAAAACAAAAAATAAGAACATTCATTTAAAAGAGGATTTGTATGGGAGGTACCCCTCCTAATAACCTTAGCATCATGAAATTTGTATTTGAAATTGTACAAAATTTCAGCTCTCTAGCTCAAATACTGAGGGACTAGTTTTGCGAACAGACGGACCGACGGACATGGCTAAATCAACTCGTCTCATCGAACTGATCACAAGTATATATACTTTATGGTCTCCGATGTCTCCTTCTGTGTATTACAAACTTCATGACAAACTCATAATACTATTCACTCCCGTAAAGAGTATAAAAATGGTTGAGTATGTTTCAATATCCAAAACTAATGGACAACACTGTAGAATTAGAACGCAAACCACTTCCATTCAAATAAGTTTTATGAAATCTTATAAAAGTGTACTACTTCGTATTAAGTTTCACGGTTAAAAACTTATGGAAAGTGTTCTAGAATCAAACACAAACCAATTTTATTTGATTAATGCTAATGAAATTTAATAAAAATGGGTCTGGATCTGCTCCTTTGAAATAAGTTTCAAGATCCAAATTAGTCTTATTAAATCTTATAAATGTGGCTAATCTACTTCTTCCAATTAAGTTTCAAGATCCAAAAGTTATGTAAAAAAATGCTCTAGAATCAAAACACAGTACACTTCACTACGAAATAGGCTAATGAAACTGACAAAAATGGCTAATCTATTCATTCGAAATAAGTTTCAAGATCCAAAACTTATGCACAAAAAAAAAAAACACTCTAGAATAAAAACACAAACAATTTCCATGCGAATTAGTTTAATAAAATCTAAATCTAATAAGAAATGGGTAATCTACTTTATCGAAATAAGTTTCAAGATTTAAAGAACTAAACTTTAAAATAAACAAACATTAACTTTGGATTTGTTAAGAAGAGCAAAAGGATTCTTAAAGAATTGAAATTAAGAAACAAAAACATTCATAAAATTCAAAAAAAAAAAAAAAAAAGAAAAAACAATGAAAGTGAACTAAACTATAATAGAAAAATCAACATTAAAAATGATTCATTATAAATTTAAGTATAAACGATGTTCTTCTTCTCTTTGCAAGCATCAAAATAAAATTAACAAATACAAAAAAAAAAAAAAAAAAAATTATAAAATAGAAAACAAAATGCGAGCAACACAACATCACATCACATCACAACTGTGAAGGTCATCAAGAGGAAAGAAAAAAGCAAAAAATAAAAATAAATTATAAAAGATAATAAAATTCTACAAACAAACACGAAATAAAAAGGAAAATTTCATTTCATTTCACCTTCCGTTTTATAATAGTTTCTAGAAATAACGTAACAAGACTATAAAATAAAATTGAAACTGCTTTCATCAGTTGGTGGCATCCATTCATTGCCGTTGCCGTTGCCTCTGTGAACGAACTATAAACTATAAACGCCTTAAAAACATACAAATTCTCAGATAATTATTATGAAGTCTATATTCATTTGTACAATTATAAGTATCTTCTACATACGAGTACATTGTACACATATAGTATAAATATATAGTACAAACAGATGTGTGGTTTTTATATGAATAATCAAATGTGACAGCAACAGAGACACAGACAAACAAACATACACTACGTAGTAGGTGTAGATATTCTTTCATAGTATCAGTATGCGGATTTATTGTACAAAATAAAAAAAATATTAAATACTCGTTTAATCGTAAACTTAACCTTGAACAGTTTAAACGCAATTTTCAAGCGCCATTGAACTTTGGAGATAGAATTCTAATTGGACACGCTCAATGAATGAGTGCGCGCATGATTGATTGTCATTCTGGGTGACATACTAGAGACTGTAAATCTTTTAAAAAAAAAAAAAAATATGTATTTATTCATTTCATCAGTGTGATTATTATTATGTATAATTTTGTATAGCTTTTCATAAAGATTTTCAAGGGATTTTCTTTAATTTTGTCTGTCTGTTCTCTGTGAAGGTTGGCTGTGCCTTGTCACCAGCATCCACCCACTCACTCATTCACTCACTCACTCATTCACTCACTTATTCACTCATCATAAACAAACAACAACTTGTTGATATCCAAAAAAAAATATTTTGTTTTCTGATGTTCGTCATGCCATTACCGTTATTTTGAGATGCTTAAAATCTTTTGTTTACTTGTTTAGAACCTGTTTTTTTTTTTTTTAAGAAAGAAACAAAATATAATATGATTACATACCTTAAATGTATAGAAATATACAATAAATAAATAAATAAATGAATACAAAAATGTAACTTGTTAGCATTCGAGTTGCCAAAAAAAGTGCATTCAATGTCAGGTTTACGTCAGTCAGTCAGTCAGTCACATCCAGCATTATTACAATCAAGTATCTTTAGAGTATGGGATCCATTAAAATTAACATATGTACTACGTATGTGTTTGTATTTTTATTCACTTTATATGAATATACATACTTATGTGATCAGATGAGTGCAAAGAATTGAAAAAAATGGGATTTCATTGGAAACTTTAAAATATTTTTATTGTTTAATTGTTTTTAAAGAAGTGTCTATCATCATCAATTGGATGAATACTTTAAAGAAGTTTACTAACTCCTAATTGTGGTCTTTATAAACTAGTTGCATTCGTTAGAGTTGAGTTCCCAAACACCTTTATCTCACCGTCTATTATTTTCTTGTCAGTTTATAATATGATATTGTTATAAGTATTCCTTTGTTGCTTCACTTTTAGCTTTCTATAATTTTTAAACCTAATTTCCTCCTGAGTCCTTGAGGTTATTCCAATGGCTATTCACAAAAACAAGTAAACAGGTTTTCTGCCATTGGCAGAATGAATGGAATGATTGCATTCATTTGCAGACCATTCTAACAAGCCAATGTATTCCTGCTATTAACATCTCGTAATTTCTGTTATTATGGAGTGAAATCATTTAATAAACATATTGAAGATTACTATGATTCAATTGATTAAAGTGATGCAGTGAATATGTCTATAATGAATTAATTTTCAAATACTTATCAATTTTGTTGGTGAGAAGTTGAATCCTTTCTCAAAAAACATTACTCCACAATACCTCTAAATAGAAATGACCAACATGCCTCTGGATGAAGAAAATGTAAGGTTTCGGTGTCTAGATCGTTGGCAGAGGATGACGTTCTTAATGCAACAGTTCTGGAAAATGTTGTACCGTGATTACATACTCACGCATCAATAACGTACCCAGTCAAACATGAAGGTTGGGCAATTAGTAATCGTGCATGAGGACAACGCTTCGTCTCAACACTGGAATCTCGTACGAATGACAGCAGCAGTTCCAGATCAAGACGGGAAAGTACGAGTTGTAGATCTAAGAACACACAACATGATATATAAGCATCTCTTCCTATTGAAGTTTCAAAGTTGGGAAGGATGTTGGAGGAGATGAACTTCCAAATCAATTAGTTGGTCTGTTATCAAGTTCATGTATTAAATCAATTATAACATTTGTACATTAAGAATTTGAATGTATAAAAATAATTATTGCACAAGAAAAAGTCAAAGTGAGAAATAAAGAACAAAGGAAATAAATAACAAAAATAACAAAGCAAACAAAAACACTATGTATTTATTATTCACAATTTATGAAATCGGACTAAAGTTTCTTTTTTTTTATATTCCATTTTCTTTATTTGCAACTGTCGTTAGACGACAACCAGCGAATTTTATAGTGAAATGTAAGTCACATTAATGTTTGGATGAGTTAATCACTCATCCGGGAAACGGAATGGGAGATCTAGTGGATGTTGCCTTTTCAGGCGTCGCGTTTGGCTATCGGACTAAAGTCAACTAACAGAATTGGCCATCCATTCCTCAGTAAGAGACTTGGCAAATTTATTTTCTACCATCAATTTGCTTTACTACATCTAACTTTGTCAAGTTAATAAGTCAATAAGTTATGTTTATGAATGTCAATCGTGTGACTTTGTGATATTGTGTTCAACTTAGATTCGAGATTATTCTTAAGTTTCTTACAAATTCTACAAATCACAAATTAAGTAGTAAGTAGCAGTAAAGAAGATTCAACTGAAAAGTTTCGTTTGTACAATATTTTTGTTTACATTTATACTACATACGTATAAATGAATGAATGCATGATTATATCTGATTCAAATGAGAGAGATAAAAATGAACAAAGGATTGCAAAAAAAAAAAAAAATAAATAAATAAATAATTTCATTAAAATCACGTCATATTTTTTTTTTCCCCCCATTTCCATATTCATTTTGTTTCTATAAACATCATCAATGCCACAACTAATTGGGTCATCATAATATAAATATAAATATGTACATAATATTTTTGCAAATTTCTTAATAAAAATAGAATTTTCAGGGCAAAATAACACATGTTCAATAAATAATGTACCAAGTCTTAAAATCAGTTAAATGAAATAATAATTTCATTTATGAAACTGAATTCTAACAAGATCACAAGCAAGTTACCTCAGTGAAATAAGTTTATGTGTATAAATGTTTTTCTCTCTTCACGGGAGTGAATAGTATTATAAGTTTGTCATGAAGTTTATAACACACAGAAGGAGCCATCGCAGACCGCATAACGTATCCTATATATATTTGTTATCAGCTCGATGAGACGAGTTGATTGTCCGTCTGTCCGTTTGTTCGCACTTCTAGTCCTTCAGTTTTTGAACTAGAGAGCTGAAATTTGGACACTATAAGTGTCTAATCCACCAACTCAAGACCCTCGGACCACTAGCTGGGGCGTGAAGAGTATTACAACTTCGGCATAGCCAAAGTTAGTCTTTTTTTATATTTTTTTCTTTTCTAAAATGTTAGTTTTTTGTAGATATTTAAGTTTTTGTTATTGTATGTTATATTTATTTTCCATATGCGAGATTCTTCTTTGGATTTTATTCTTAGTATCGTTATTTTAAATTTGACTAAAGATTGGCGAGTTTCTTAGGAAATAAGTATATGTGCAATTAGGTTTTAGTGAACATTTGAATGAAATTTATTGCATAGTTGTCGTTTACAGGAACAAAAGTTAAAGTAAGAAACACATTTGTAACAAATTTAAGTTTTAATTGTAGAATGTCATGTGGAACAAGTCTATCAGAAGAAGAGCGCGGTTTGATAATAGGACTAAAGGAAAGTGGCGAGAAAATTGTTGATATTGCAACTAGAGTGAATCGCCATAGAAATACAATTATACATTTTTCTTAAGAATCCAGAAAGTTATGGCAAAATGAAGCATAGCGGCAGGCGTACAAATATTGACGAACGGTATAAACGGCAAATTTGCCGCCTAGCTGTGCACAAGTACATGAGTTGCGATGAAATTAAGAGCTGATAACCTTCATGGGGAAAACTGAAAGTTTCAACAAGATAATGAATGCCCCAATTCACACTGCACGCATTACAAAAGAGTTTTTTGCATCAAGAAATGGAATGGTTAGCGATCAGTCCTGACCAATGGAGGACTTATGGGGAATCCTATCAGCGCAGGTATATAAGAATGACCGTCAATTCGAGACCATAAAGCAGCTCAAAGACGCTTCGGTCATGGAATGGGACACAATAAGTCAATCCACATTAGAAGCTCTAGTGGATTCCATGCCAGGAAGACTAAATCAGGTGATTATGGTAAAAGGAAAACATATTAACTACTAAAATCAGCTTTAAATTTAATTTATTTCCAAAGAAATTAAGAAATTTCCTTTTTGCATAAAAATAAATATTTCCTATGAAAATTTGTTATAGAAATTAATTATTATATATTGAAATATAAATTCTACATTTAAAAAATATATTCATAAATAAAAATATACTATTTGTTTATAGTTTTTTTTTTCAAATTTAGTCAATGCACATATAATTATTTTACTGAAGTATATCGACTTTCTTACTTACAAAATGTTAAAAAAAATTATCTTTTCTTCTTCTCCTATATTATATAGTATTTACTATATCTTATTGACTCAATATGCTGACTGTATTGATTTACAAATATTCTGGGACTTTCTGAGCTGCTGTTACGTTCATAATTAAAAAATCGCTGTTTTTTTTGTTTTTTTTGTTTTTTTTTCTCATTTAAAAATATTGACGACAATCTTTGGAATTTTAAAGAATAATGAATGAGATACTTTTGCAAAAAGTATACTACGAAATCATCTTACCACAATGACAAATGCATGGCAATCCGTTAGATACATAAAAACATTTAAAGATGAGTATGCTTATGAATAAGTTATGAATTGAATTGAAGTGTAAGAGTGATGACAAGGCGATGATGTTAGGCAAATGTATCTGGCTAACTACAACAACAGTAACAACAACAACAGCAACAGCACAACGACGGCGGCAATATTTAAATTGAAATTGAATATTTTTATTTATTTATTTATTTTTTTTTTTTGTTAAATAAAAAACAAAACACACATATGAAAAAAATATATATAAATATATAAAAACAAACACGGTGGCGTTTCGTTTGGTGTAGTTGAGGTTGTTGTTTTTGTTGTTGCTATTGTATTGGATGTCTCCCTATAATCACAACAACACCAACAACAACAACAACAGTAATAACATGACAGTAAAACGGCAGCTACAACGATGATGACGACGACGTCGGCGGCGACTTCTACTTTATACAAATTACTTGTGATGCCCTCCCAGCTTAAAAGCAACATACACAATTTGCTGTACGCCTGATATTTTAATTTCGAAACAATCGTTTATCACTTAATTTGTTGCAACGATCATCATCATTGGAGCAAACACAAACAATCCATCCAATGGATCCAACAATCGAACGAACAAAATAAAATCAAAGCAAAGCATGCGATTGGGAATTGATTGTTGTTGTTGGGACAAGTGGCAATTGTATGGCAAAAAAATACAATAGAATGTGATGCACCCAATCAGTCATCAGTCTTCACTCACTTACTCACTAAGTCTAATTCTTTTCAAAAACAATGTTCTTAAAAAAAAAGCAAAGTGCAAATTGTTTGTGTGTTTCACACTTAACAATGCAAATTTTTTTTTTCTTTGTTTTTTGCTTAGTTTTTTTGTTTTTTGTCTTTTTGTTTTTGCATGCTAAATTGATAATGTCAAGAGGCAATCGATTGAACAAATGAACTAACGAAAGTTTCTTTAACAATTTATAATTTCTTTTTGTTTTGTTTCAAATTTTTTTTTTTTTTTTTTTTTTTTGCTAAATTAAATAGACACTTACACTTTCTAATTTTACTGGGATGTGATGTGATGTGTTGTGCAAATATTTCAAATTGTATCTATAACTTTAAATTTATATATTCAATTTGTTTTTTTTAATGCTCGCTACTTCTCTCTGTACTATGCCCTCAGTCTTCTGTTTTGTTGTTTTGTTTTTTTTTTTATATAAAAGTAAAATATTTGACACTTCACTTTTAGCGCGTAATTTTCGCGCACACAAAACACTGATGAACTTGAATTTTTATTTCGTTCGTTTTTATTATTAATAAATAGAATAAAAATATATATTATTGTATGTACTATATGAACAACCGACCCACGTATCAAAGACGTAAAACGTGCGCACGAACGTAAATGATTGCGACGGAGACGTTATTCGAATTCAAGTTTTAGCTGATGTCGCTCGTTTCGCTTTCAATACTCAACTACGAGACTACGATCGCTAAGAGTTAAATCGTTCAGAGCAAAAGCTTTCTTTTCCTACGATACTCTGCTGCTGCTGCTGACTGTTTGACTGTTGTTGCTGTTATTGTTGTGGTTTCTGTCTGTTGTTGTTGTTGTTTATATTGTACAATAAATAATTGTTGACTTGACTTTGCTTTCGTCTTGACTGTGAGCAAGCAGCATAATAAAAGCACAACAATATCTTTGGAATCTGTATGTTTCTTATGATGCCAAGTGAGCATCTAAAAAGTTCTAATGACGTCAGAAGACTTGAATAAACTATTAAATGAAGATGATGGTGATTCTTCTTCTTGAGTTGGTTGGTTGTCTTCGGGTGGCTTATTTTGATTTGTGTTGGGTTGTGTGCTTTGATTTTTTTTATATTTGGTTTGCAGTCTTTGTTTTCTTTATCCATTGTGTTTATTTGATACAGGGCTTGAGGTCATCATCGTCTTTAATACTTCACCTGAGCGAACTTTTGAAAGTTTGTTTGTCAATTCTTCAAACAATAGCAAATAAAGTTCTATTGTTTTAGGTAAATAGAGTATGCAAACAGAGAGAAAAAAGACTTCATGAAGATACAAATGAATATAGAGTATATAGTATATGTGTATAAATGATATTTACATTTACTTGGACAGAAGAAATATTTCTGTTAAGAATTGATCAAGGTAAGTGGGAAGGTTCTTTAAATTCCAGAGAATGGGTTTGTCCCTTCAATTAGATAATCAATAATGTCTGATCAAAGACTATTAAAAAGACAGAACAACTCGAAACCACGAAATCCGCAGACAGTAAGTTTAGACACAATTCTGTGACCAAGTTGTTCAGTCCTATATCTTTAATTAGATACCAGGGCAGATGTTGTACTGCCTCTTCTTCCCAAAAAAAATTAATAGATACAGATTTGCTGACCTGAACAAATGTTTGTCAGATTTTAAAATATTTCTCTAAGCTTTATATGCATCTCACTTACACACCTCACTCTTTTGGAATTTTTTTCGATTTTTCTGCTGTTCCTTTAGAGTTTTTCGAATTTTCCATTTCCCTAAACTTTTCTCATGAAACACTCGGTCCATTGGCGAAAACCTTATGAAAATCCATTCGGTAGTTTTTAAGTTCATCGTGTTAAGACAAACAGACAGAAGCCTCTTCAGACGTCTTTGACAATTATAGTTAATCAGTTCATAAGCAAGTGGAATTTTGTTATTTTTTCCGAAGTGCTTTGTTCTGGGTGACTTGTATTCGTTTGATTTGTAAGTAGGATGCCAAACCCCAGAGTTGGATGCCGTGGGACGTAGCAACCAGTTTGGTTATGCATGTTTCAGTAACCCCAGTGATGTGGTGTCTCCATGTCAACCGTCTATGCAAGTGTATACCGAGATATCTCACATTATCAGCATAGGGAATGTCAACACGAACCATGCTGACTGTAGGGCATCTGAAACGTGAAACAGCAGTGTTGCGACTTTGTTGAGTTTGATCCCACATTCCAGCGCTTAGCCCATCCATGAAAGCTGTCAAGATAGTTTTGTGTATTATTCGAGGCTTGAACATTACAGTTGCTTCTTGTTAGGAATGTTGTATTGTCAGCAAAGGTTGGTAACCATTGAGTTATCATCCTCAGCTATTGGCATATCAGCAGTGTACAGTGTGTAAAACCCTGCGGGACACCCGCACCAATGTTGCGAATAGAGGGTCTATCCTTCACCTTCACCTCCACCTCCACCATGAAGTGCCGATCCAGCAAATATGATTTGAAAAAAAGAGACTGCCACTCTGGGAGATGGTTTTTGACTTTGGCAGGTAGATCCTCATGCCAAACCTTGTCGAAAGCTTCTTGGACATCTAGGAATACAGCAGAGTAATACATCTTCCTTTCAAAAGCCTCTAGTATGAATTGGACCTGGGTGTCTGAATCCCAACTGATGATTAGGAATAGCACTACGTATAATGCAGCCTAACATTAACAGAACTGTGCTTCTTCAGCCAAGAAACGATTTCTTAATTGTAAAATTAAGCCCAAGAAGACACAAAATTGTAAATATAAGAACGGAAAAAGGTTTTCTAAACCATTCATTTGTTATACTATGTTTAGACTATAATGGGTGAAACAGAATCTTTTAACGAGATTTAAGAATAATAAGTACATAAATTAGAATACAAATGTTTCTATATCATAAATCCATTATTTCACTTTGAGACTTTGAAAGCACAACACATCCATTTCTCATTCATTTCATTCGTGGAATTCATTTACGAGTTGCCTGTCTGCCTGCCTGCCTGCTTGCTTGCATTATACGAGTATAGTACACATCCAAATTCAAATCAAATATAGAACCTTGTAAGATGTTAACTGCTTTAGTTTAAACAAACAACAAATGCTCATTACTTGTGCAAGCAAACTCAAATGGAAGTCAAGCATGGCAAACCAACCGACAAACGAACTAAGCGACAAATCGACCAACCAACTAAGTGACCAACCGACCAACTGTCAGCTTAGTTGGTTTGCCTTTCTAAGAACTTTGTCTTAAGTGACAAAATTTACAGTTGCAGCAATGAAGTCGTGGCATGGTGTGTTGGTGGTGACGCCGCTGCTGCCGCTGCTGCCGCCGCCACCGGGTGTTCGTGTAGATTGTTACGCTGCGCTTGACTTTATGGCAAACATCTTCGTTTATTTATTTGCGCTTGCGTTTTTCCCATTTCTGCTTTGTTTGCTTCAGTTTATGTAGCCATGCATGCATCCATCCAATCTAATACTGCCGCATCAGGTAACTCACATGCAATGAATGCTGCCGCTTTGCTTTGCTAAGAAGAACAGAAATAAGACTTAAAAGCAGCATCCGCGTAACTCTTCCTGCTTAACAATCGATTCAGAGATATGATTTTGTGTGTGAGTGTGTGTGTGTGTGTGTGTGTGCATCTTAAGCTTATTCATTTTCTTTTTGCTTTTTGGCCATTTATAGACTTTTGGTTTGTTGAGTTTTGTTTTGGTTTGTTGAGTTTCATATTATTTATACTGTTGTCAGTTCATGCCGTTTGTGGTCTTTATCCGTTTTGTTTCTTGTGTTTTTATTTTTTTTTTTTAGTCAACTTTAAAAAGAATAAAAATACATAGCGTGCAACTAACTGTCTTTTGCGTTTATTGGCTAAAGTTTTCTTCTTGGACCATTGAGACGATCAAATGATTTAGGTCATTGCGTTACCATTCACAATCTCATACATTCTGACATACATACAAGGTAAGTCAACATACTAAGAAGGCAGTAGGCGGCTTTCACAGAATCTTCTTTCGTTTATTGTGATTGTTAGAATTTTATATAGCAAGTGTAGTGTTGGAGCAGTGTAGCAGCTTCTTAAAGTGATCAGTTGCTTTATGCTTTCTTCATTCAAGTCATTCGTTAAATTTTGAATATTTTTGTATATTTGGATTGTGTATTGTATGCAAATGATGTTTAAATAATAAAAAGAAAATTCAAATTTCATCTATGAAAATCACTTAGAGATGAAAAACTATTGGTAGCAATGTATGCTGCCTCACTGGTTAATGACTATCAGCCGGCTGCAGTCTCAGCCTCTTCCAAAACTAACTAGTCTTTATTGAGTAGTGGATAAAGAAGAGGAACATAGGCATCAACGCTGAAAGGTCCACATATATCACATTCATGTTAAACCACTTCCAGTAGTCATAAATGGGAATATCATTCCAAACAGTGACACCATGAAGTATCTGGTCCTGACCCTTGACAGGCGTTTCATCAGGAAATTTCACATCAAAATTTTTTTTTTTTTAATTACTAAAAATTTATTCCATAATGTTTAGGGTATTAATACATTTTTGTGATAAACTAGATTTTTTTTTTAGGGGGACATCATGCGGATGTATCCTTTTCAGTCTATGCCTAGCTGAGCGCCAGGTGAGGGTGAACGCTACTGTGTTAGGACGCATCTGAAGCATGACTGCTGTACACATTGGTCACCTCCATTACCGTCGGCACCATAAGGTCTCAGTAAAGCGTGGTATTACTGAAAAGCCAACGAGCGCCCGTGTTTCTTCGGAGAGTCTGAAATTTGGCAATATTGTACCCGGCAATGGTGCCCCATATTTGACCGTTGACATTCGTCAGCCTGTCTGGAAACCTCAACAACAAAATACACAAAAGAAAACAATAGGATATGAAGCTTCTAAGAATGATTTGGTTATTTAGCTCTTAATTTAAATTGATTCTACATAAGATGTTACTGTATAAGGCCTGCGGTATACAACTTTAGGGTCAAACATGGAAATTCTTCAAATACAAATTGCTGCGAAAGATTACTGGTGCGCTGTAGTATATAGTTTTTAGATGCCAACAATCAGGAAAGAGGATCAGTCAAGCTCAGCAACAGACACATTTCACGATTGGAGGACCATGATAATCAATTGGCAATCAACCTGCTGGACAACAGCAGACAAACGAGAATTTCTCTGAATTTTTCATTCCATTTTTTTGACCAAGAGGTCACCGATAAATTAAAATTATTAACATGTGATTTTTCTTTCATTCAAATTCACCTACTGCTGTCATTGACTGACAGACTAGGTAGATTATTATATCTATCAATCTTTCAAATAAGTTATACTTCTGCTTTTGCAATTCTTGATCTATTGTTTTTCTGTGATTGATTCCTTAACAGAGTTCTATCATGCACTCCACGTGCCCTTTACTTTGTTCATGTCTTCATCACAACATCATTCTTTTACCATCTGTGTTACTCAATTTTCGAGTAAATTGAAATTTTGAATAAGTTTCTTTTATTTGCTTCTGTTTTGTTATGCAAATCAAATATATGAAAACATATCAGTGGTCATCATAGCATGACTTGTTCGTACAAATAAGGTTCTGTAATGTTGGTTCATTTACTGTCGCATCAGGAACTTTTCATGCTAAGTTCAGTGATTTCTTAGTTTAGTTGCTGTACTTCACATAGTGCTAATGTTCCAACCATCAGCACTAGCAACGACAACAACACTATTGGAACAACAACGATAGAAGTAACAGTAACATAAGCAATCACAACAACATCACTAGCATCATCAACATAACATCAGCAACAACAATACAAAATCTGTTTTCCTTATGCTAAATAAATTGTGAATCTTAAAGTAATAATTGATTTAATTTTTGTGTTCAATAATTTCGCATACAAAGGGCTCGTGGCTACACAGCATCGTTTGGATAACTTTCATCAGATTTCTCTAGGTTTTTATTGGGACCTATTTGAATTAAGTCATGATGCTGCAAATGCATTACTGGAAATGATTTAGGTCTACAAATGACTCTCTTAATTGATCTAGTTGCTCTTGATTTTCTGAATCACAAATCTTCTCACTTTCAAACTTTTCATTGGATTCAGAAAATCTTGGATCACAGTTGATTCACTAATCACGCGTATGGAAATATGTATATACAAATAACATTAAACATTTTTGTGGGGCCCCATCAGGTGTGAGGCCACCACTAACAAAATTAATATACTTAATTTATTTACATTTTGCATTTTTTAGTTGTATTTTTATTGCATTTTATAATTTAGTATTATCACTATTTTTTTTTTATATGTTTTCTTTCTTTTTTTTTTTTTATAATATCGACTTAGTGACTAACACATAATTCCTAATCAAACTTTTTTTATTTCTCTCTCTTGTTTCGATTTGCATTCGGTTTAGAGTTGATTGCATTTTTCTGTTTTGGGATTTTTAATTTGCACTATTTGTTTGGGATTTTTGGGGTTCAATTATTATTATAATTATTATTGTTTTTCTTGTATACAATCTTGTTTATATCATATAATAATAATTTAATTTAATATAATAAATTTAATCAGGTATAAAATTTTTAAGCCGTGTGTTTTGATGATGAGAAATCAAAGAGAATTAAATAAACTATACACAACATTGGGGGTGGTCAATGGTCTAATGTCTCTTAAGGGATATATTCTTTGTTTTCCTTAAATATTGCAAACATAATTGCATATTAAAATTTTTATAAAATATATAGCGCAAATTTATGATTTCTTATAATCATCATCATCATCATGATCATGATCATGATGTGAACAATTGCAATCGAAAAGCGATGATCATCTTTTTGTTTAAATTGATGGAAATGAAGATGATTATCGCTTTTTGTAAAATGATGTGTGCATTTTTTTGGTGTCTTTTATGTTTTCTATAAATTAAATTTTGCGCTTCCTTTTTTGATTGCTTGTTGAAAGAACATTGAATTCTGTTGACTAACCACAAAGATTATTTACCGCGTGCGGCAGCTTCCTCCTCTTTCTTTTTCTGTTTCTCACGCATTACTTCAGCATCTCTGTGAATACATGAAAGAGATGCTTAGTGATTTTTTTTTTTTTTTAAGACATTTAACATTTCATTTTAGTATTTATTACCTGGCTTTACGCTGCTCAACAGTCAAATTATCATTGCGCTTGCCTTTGGTCTGCTCCGCTTGCTTTTTTTGATTCTTTTGGCGTGCAAGATCCCTTTGATTTCCACCTTCATAATAATAATAATTAAATATGATTAAATGAATGAAATAAAAGGCTTATCTATTTTTATCACTATAAAAATAATCTAAAATTGATTCCAAATCATTTATCATTTGTGCCTAGTTGCCTAGTTTGTTATTCTTGTGAAGTGTAGAACAATTAAGCTGACTCTCATTTCAACAATATTTATGGTCAATTGATCCGTTGAAATGTTCTCTCCACGAGCCAATAGTGTTATATTTCTCCCGCAAACTAAGGGGAACTGGTATCATTCGACATTTGATGATAAAGCACGTAATGTCTTCACAATGAAATTTGACACGTTGTCGATGCATATATCTTTCCATGAACAAATTCTATGTAAACACAGATGTTAAAATCCACTACATATTTAGCTTTGCCAGATGAAAATAAATAGAAATTGTCAATACTCTAACCTATATCTAAACCCAGCGAACAAAGAGTGTATTAACATTGAAACAAATCGATTTACATCATCAACATCTACATCTACAGCTACACCACCATCATCATTATCACTTTTATTTTATAAAAAACAAGAATACCAAATCACTGCATCTTGAGGTCGCCTCCATTCCATTCCATCCTATCCAATCTAATCTCTCTAGATTTTGCAATCATTAACAACAAATCATTATACGAACTGCATTTCTGTTCTGTTCTGTTCTTCCATGTGCACACACACTAATACACACTCTCACTCTTCACACGCACACACATGTATATTGATAACATTTATTTATAATTGTATACTTACGTGTCATTTTCCCAAATGCGTTTGTATTTTAAATTCAATCAGTGTAACAGAATTAATATTTATAAATATATAATATACTAAATTTTTAGAGATTTGAATTTTTGAGTTCTATATTCTGCCAAAGTTTGTTTTTGCGTGGCTAGTCGTTGCTTACTATGGTTACTTCGGTTATCGGGTTATCGAAAAAAAAAAATCGAGTTTTCGATGAGCAGGCCTGCCAACTTTCAAAAATATTTACCCCTAAAGCAAAATCAAAAACCCATAAAAAAACACTAAAAAAGAAAAATGTATGTTTTGAAATAGTTTTTGTTTTTTAACGTGAAAACGTTTTTATTTATAACTCATTTATAATATTAAATAATAAATCATTTTCTGCTGCTTCTTCTGACTTTTGCAAATCATAATTGTACATTTTTGCAGTAAATAAATTTAATCTTTTATATGGAAAAAATTCGTATTTTTAATACTGGTGATATTTATTGCACAACTTTTTCACTTTTTTACACAACTACTAATTTTAATTTCACTTATTTTTTTTTCAATCCTTTTGCACTTTTTCTTTTTGTCTTTTTACGCTCCTTTTACTAATCACAAATCCAACAATATGAACACACTTAAGTTTTCCCCTTTTCACCTTTCTTTTATTTTGTATTATTGCATTTTACTATTCCTTATCTATTATCTTTCATCTTGTAACTTGTTACACGGTTGCATTTTACATTTATCGATATCGCTCTTGATTAACTGATTTATCATTTTCTATCATGATCAAACTGAATTCACAGAAATTTTGGACATTTTTCAGAAAAGTCATTAGAAAAAAATTAATATTTTCCGAACACAAATAAATGAACAAATGCTATTTTCAGATAAAACTGGTAAAAAATACATATACGAATTTGATTTCTTTCATTTAGCTTTATACCCATTTCCCTCTTAATGTTATACAAAATAAATTAATTATTATTCATTCGACTTTGTTCACATATATGACAAATATGACAATTTAATATTAATATATATTTCAATTTTACAATTGTAAGTAATTGATTTAATGATCATTACAACAAACAAAAGAAATATTACAAACAATACACTTAAATTCAATTCAGTTCCAATAAATGGTTTAAGTCTGTGATAAATAAAATATAAAATGTGTTCCAAAAACAAAATCGGCCTAAAAGGTTTAAGTCAAGGGTTGCATATGGATGGCGCTATTGTAACGTCGCTCGTCGCTTGAAGATGTTTGATTGATGTTGAATTTATTTGAAAGCAAGGACATTTTTTGAACAAAATTATTATTGTAGCTAAGTAAAATATTTTGTTAAGCAAATAAATTTTAAAACTCGAATATACATGTCTATATTAATTTAAAATCACCAACTGTTGTAACTCACTGACAGATTGCAAATAAAGTAGTACAATAGAATAAGAACCACTAAAAAGAAGATTAACTTTGGCTATGCCGAAGTTGTATTACTCTTCACGCGCCTTTTATATCTTCTGATTATTGTTCTAAGTTCATGTTTTATATGGAAGGTACCCTCCTAGTAAACATAGGGTTTTGAAATTTACACATTTTGTGGAAATGGATTAGAATGAGTAAAAAAAAAGATCTCAAGACTTAAAAGAAATTCCTCGTGAAAATACGTTGCCCTTCTAAATGAAGTAAAAGGTAGTCTAAAATTTATTGAAACTTTAATTATACTTAGAAAGATTAGATTGGCTCTTAAGACATTTTACTAAATCTTTGAAAGAAGGTTTATATTGATACTGATTATAAACTTGAATCATTGACAAACCAAAGTTCGTGGCACGTGCCACGACTTGTTGAAATGGACATCTACATATTAAAACTAATCAGTTTGTTTTGATGCACAGGCGTCGTTAGGGTTGGGAGCCCCCCCCTTAAATATGGGTTTGTATGGAAGCTACCCCTACTAGTAGTCCGAGAATCTTGAAATTTTCATGGTTGATGGATATTGGTCAGAAACTTTTAGTGTCCAAATTTAAAGTCGATAATACAAACATAAAAAAATGTTTTTTATAAGAACTTGAATTTGGATGTGGGGTCTGTATGAGGGGTATCAGACCTAGTGATCCGATTCGGCTGATTCCGACAAATGTACTATTTATGGTGAAAAGAAAGCTCCGTGCTAAATTTAAGTTCTCTAGTTAAGAAAACTAAGGGACTAGTTTGCATACAGACAGACAGACAGACGGACAGTCAGACATGGCTAAATCAATTCATTTCGTCGCGCTAATCAACAATGTATCTGTGTCAATAGGTCATAATAGCTTATGTCGAAAATCGTTGTTTTGCGATATTGCCCATTTTGTGTAATGTAATTTCTGTTTGGTTTCATTTCATATTTATAAGTTGCTACACAAAAAAAAAAAAAATTATAAAAAATAAAATACATGCTAAATAAATTTTTGTAAAATATTTTTATAAAAATAGATTTCACAACCTTTCTAACAAGTATAAATTTAATTTAGTTTATTTATTCCAATAATTGTTTAAAAAGAGTTTGAAAATTGGCTTTGTGAAAAAATCATAGTTGCACGAATTTATAGTGTTCAGGGTAAACTATATATAACTATGATTCTATACCATATTTTTAGAAAATTATTTAGCCAAAACACGTGTATTGAACGGTTAATAGTAATAGCGTTCAAACTCTATTCACTCAATTTTCGACATAAGCTACTATGACTTATTACCACAGTTATATACTTTATGTAGTCTCGGATGTCTCCTTGTACAAATATAAAATTGAGTTATGTACACTAAACAATTTTGTATACAACTTTAGTTCACTTATGCTGTTCTCTTCATTTTATTTTTTATCGTACACGATTTTCTATCTTCATTCGAATACAATTAAATATTGACTGATATAGTTTCAAAAGTTGAGTTCTTATTTCAAGCAGTCAGTAATAAGTATTGTATATAAAAGTATATATCATATAACATACAGTAGAACCGAAATAATATGTCTTGAAATTCGGGATTTGTATAAAACTATAATACTTATATTATGGCGAAATTTTAAAGCGTATAATCTAATTGTCATTACATTTAAAATTACCTTTACCCATTATTTAGTACTGATTCTTTCATAATTGAATTCATAATTGGAATACATTTAGTTCCTTGTATGCAAGAAAGATTGATCTCATTCTTTTTATATGAAATTTTAAGATGGGTCATCTTCTAACCATTTAATTCTTTATGTTTCCAAATTGTAGATTTGGTAGAATCAGACACATTAAACTCTTTATCAATTTTGTGTTATTTGAAACAACATTTTCTAGTGGTGCAACTTTGGTTTCATTTTCATCAATTGTAAAACTTTTCCTTTCAATCAAATACAACACAAGTCTCATGAATATAAAAACCAAATTTAAAAAGGAAAACAAACTTGAATGTTCTAATTCTTTCATGTATATAAATGAAGGGGAAAACCCGTACTTTCTAAAAAAAAAAAATTAGAATATACTATAATCGTTCGTTATTTTATGAGAAGATTTACCGATTTTATCAATGTCATTGAATCCAACTATTTATTTATTTTCAAATATTAATCATTATATCCGGAAGATATCATTGTAAGCTAAGTCGCTATATTCAAATGTTACTGTACGTACATACTACGAGTATATGTAATAATAAACAAATAGTACATATTTGTAATAAAATAATGTCAAATGATAATTTTATATCTTTACAATCAGACAAATTGGCCAATTTGTGAAAATTAACACAACTTCCGTTTATGAAGAGATAATGATGGTGATGATGCACTACTTTTTCATTATAATAATTATAATTATTGTTGTTGTGAGTTTGTTTAAACAATTATCACCTTTTCTGAATGTATGAACTAATATTTATACTGTTTATCTATATGTACTTGAATGAAAATGATACGAAATGAATAATGCTTCAGTTGGTTTTTGTTTTTTAGAAACAAAAGATGTAACTTTGAGTTCAATGATTTTGTAAAAGTTTCTACTTCTCATTGCATATTATTATTTATTGTATAATTCAAGCAAGACTTGGCGAACAGCACTGACTCATGAATTTTAGATATTAATAAAGAATAAAGAAGCCTCCTCGTAGCCTTTTGTTGATCCATTGATTGTAATATATCTCAATAAAATCGTTTCATTTCCCATTCTCCATCGAATCTATCGATTTTCTTAAAAATCAATCTGTTTTGTTTTTACCAATTCTTATATTCAAGTCTTCTATAATTTATTGGTTTGAATGGAATTTTGTAATAAGAAAATTTTTTTTATATCACTAAACTCGGGAATTTAATTTGTAAATCTTAAAAATAAATAATTTATCAAAAAAATATATTTTAAACATATCTGCTTCTTGACATGTATGAGTTTCAAACAGAAACAAGAAATAGAAAAAAAAAAAAATCCCGAATGACTTTATATAGTCGTAAATGGTGTTTTTTTGGAATTTCTATTAAAACGTGAGTTGAAAGCCCAGCCGCTAGCAGTCTATACATATTTTGTTTGCATTAGTCATTATATTATTTTTTTTTTTTACGTATAATAATTAATAATAATAAATAAATATAAAATATTAAAATGTACTTAATTATTCAATATTCAAGACATTTCATTACCTGTATAAATGTATCTGTGAGATAGATAGATAGCTTGGAGGAACGGCGGATCTAGTATCCTTGTTACTGTGGCCTATTGTTATAAATCCCATAATTACAGATCTCCTACATTCTTGAAGAATTTCAAGCTTTTCTTAGGAGACTGCTGTGATTCTGTGATTTTTTCACAGTTTAAAATGAAAATTAAATTAAGTTTTTCATAGAATGTGTATAGCTCAATTTATAAGTGATTTACGGTTTTCAAAATCTTTCTATTTCAATACTAAATTGTGCCATTTCTCTATTTTATCCATGCAATAATATTCTTGTCTATCAGGTTCTTTGTCAATTTATTCGGCATCCTTTTTCATTAAATATCTTAAATCAAATCTAATGATTATTTTCAGGGCCGCATTTAGGTGCGAGGGGACCCGGTGCAATAAAGAAAGTGGAGGATTTTTATTTTTCAGATGAGGAAACAAAAATAAAGGGTTGTGGTGGCCCTCAAAATGAGGAGAAAAGAAAAATGGGAGCCCGGTTGCCCCGCGTAAATCGGGCCATGATTATTTTCCATACTAATTTCTAGCATTATTCCATAAGCAAATGTATAACTGTTAATACAAAATTGTTACGATAAATTGTACCGATCGACAAATGATACCAAAATGATAATCGATGTGCATGCAGAGTGTCTTTGGAATGAAATCTGAGGAAGGTGGTAGATGAAGAATTTTCCCATAGATGGATAAAAAAAAAATGGAAGAGGATTCATTCAAAAATGGAAAATATGTGGATTGTTTTGTAACCATTGAGTAAATGTTAAACTGATACATACATAATTCTTTGAATTGATCTCGTGTATTTGTTTTATATTCAGTGTTTCACTAGCAGTGCCACCAAAAATAACCAAAGATAATTCAATTTTCTTAACATTAAAGAGATGTAGGACTACAAAATCGTAGCAATATTTTTGGAATTTATCATCTACCACATTAAACGAAGTATAAATCCACACTAAATTTGATCACAAATTTCTTCTTTCTACCTTTGTAAATAACATCTGATCCACCTTTCTAAATAATTAAGATCTGCATTTTAATTATCATAAAACAAAGGAGTCAAAGCAAACCAATGATTAAATCAAATAAATGTTGAAAAAGTGTCTAATAACATTTTTTTTTTTTATTGTTGCATGTAATTTTTTGCTTTGCTCCGCTTTTGCTTCAATTCTTTGCATAAAGAAAAACTCTGAATTAATGAAATGATACAAAAAAAAAAAATGTATGTTTTATTGAGAACAAAAATATATTTACTTTTTTTAAACTATTAAGTTGTTAAATTCAAATTATCATAAGAGATAGAAAAGCAAAAAAAAAAAAAAAAAATTAAAGCTTAAAACTCTCGACTCTTGAAATTGACGACGATTTTCATTTAAAAAAACAAAAAAAACAAAAAACATGTCGATTTAGTCAATTTTATATTGTTGCTGGTTGCTGTTGTTGTCATCATTTACCTTCGAGTGTAGAGCGAGTTTTTTATTGTTCGTTCATTGTGTGGGTGATTTTTTTTTTACTAAAGTGGAAAATCCCTGAGTGACGTTTTTGAATCAAGAACATTGAGAACTAACCGAGCGTATTGCCTGCCGTCGCTGCTGTCCATTTACTTTATTGTTGTATGTTTTTTATTATATTTGTTTTTTTTTTTTTTTGCATTCAGTGAACACCTCTGTGTCATTTGGGCTCACAAATACACATACAAAAAATATACAATTGTTAGTTAGTTTGGTTGGTTGGTTGGTTGGTCAGTGGGTCGTCGAGGCAAATGCGTTCCAATATAAATGTCAATGTTGGCCAATTTGGCGCGCAGTTAGGCGTTGCGCTTGTATGTGACTGGATTTTATATTATAGTAGCTAACGCTGCTGCTACAATTTGCTTGATTTTTGTTGCAACGGAAGGATTAAAATCGGTTTATTGTAACGTGAACATGGATTTGAGTTGCTGCTTCAAAAGCTTTTTAATCTATAGTTTTATGTTTTTTGTACTTTTCGAACGTGGGAAGGGCTTAAGTCGTGTAAGCTTCGAACGAATGCCGAGATTTGTATTTGGCGCTGCAGAATATAATCAAGGATCAACAACGCCAGCCCCAGATTTGAATGTGGATGTGAATACGACAGATTCCACAAGTGAGAAGCTTGTGAGAAATGATTCAATTTGAAGAGAATCTATTAAAATATTAAAATGTCTTTTATTTTAAGTACTCACACGTCAACTGATCGTGGGCACTTTGACGCCAAATATTGTGGGACCAGGAATTGTGAATCCTTCCCTCCCACCGCCATCCTATTGCCAATGTGTGCCTCCCGGTTCATGTGCTAATCCAGTACCGACAGTACCCACCGATGGTACTGGTCAAATTGACATTCGCATTGTGAACAATGGTGGCTTAGTAAGCGTATGAAAACAATGGAAAAAACTTATGAAACTTAATCTTTAACATTGTAGCCAGGTATACCAACCACAGTGCCAACACTAACATGTAGCTTCGGGCTTGTTGCATGTTGCCAAGCAGGTGCTTATCAGTGCGGCCGTCGTTTTGTGCCGCCACCTGGTGCTGCTCAACCAAATGCAGGCCAAGCTAATTTTGGAGAATTTCCATGGCAGGCAGCAATTCTGACAACGACAGATGTCTATATTGGTGGTGGTGCACTAATAACTGCTCAGCATGTTTTGACAGCCGCTCATAAGGTTTTCAATTTGCCGTAAGTTTATTTTGAGGTTATTCACCCTCATCAAAATTTAAAATTGTTTGCCTCCTTAGTCTCACTTCTTTTAAAGTTCGTGTGGGTGAATGGGATGCTGCTACCACATTGGAGCCCATACCTGCACAAGATGTCTTTATATCGAATGTTTATATAAATCCTGCTTTTAATCCAAATAATTTACAAAATGATGTAGCCATATTGCGTTTGGCTATACCAGTTTCGCTTACTTCAAAGTCTACAGTGGGCACAATTTGTCTACCAACGACCACATTTGTTGGTCAGAATTGCTTTGTTGCTGGTTGGGGTAAAAATGATTTTGGACCAACTGGTGCTTATCAGGCAATTCAGCGTAAAGTCGATATTCCTCTCATACCGAATGCCAATTGCCAGGCTTCATTAAGGACAACACGACTGGGTCCCACTTTTGTGCTCAGCCCAACAAGTTTCATTTGTGCTGGAGGCGAAATAGGCAAGGATGCCTGTACGGTGTGTAGAATTTAAATGCTTTAAATTTTGCTTAGAAAATTTTTACAATATGTAAATATGATTATAGGGTGATGGTGGCTCCCCATTGGTTTGTCAAAGCAACAATTTTTGGTATGTTGTTGGATTAGTTGCATGGGGTATTGGTTGTGCACAAGGCGGTGTTCCTGGTGTCTATGTGAATGTGGCTACATATTTGCCATGGATACAATCTACATTGGCTAATGGATGACATGGATGAGTTCTAATACAATACAAGGTGCCTTTAACTATAGTACTAGGAACACTGAGAGAGAGTTTGATGGCACGAGAGTGATTTCGAGTCAATTTGTTAATATTTTGTACACATGTTTGAAATGAAATACAATACAATAAATAACAAATGTTTCAAAATTGATTGCATGTGTTTATAATTTGAATAAGAGATAATGAGATGCTCGCGTATTAAATTTCATTGTTTGCTTTCAATTATTGTAATTTGAAGTATACATTTCTATTGCCACGTTGATGAAATTATTCATACGCCTGGTTGTATATCTCTTTATGTTTAGCAAAGCAACAACTTTAGTTACTTTCATTCAAACCTTAACACACACACAGACAGATTGTCAAAATGCTTAAATTAGCTTCCCATCAGGAGGTTAATATAAAGGCAAAGAAAAGAAATGAACAAAGAAAACAGATAATTCATTGCAAATATGTTGATATTTTAGATGTTAATCTGATGGTAGGCTAAAAAGTAAATATCGAAGGTAGAAATACACGTACAAAGGTCAGTAAAAGATTTATATTGTAAAAACCAACAGGTGCCATTAAGTAGCAAAACAAACAAATTCACACACACATACACACACGTTCAAGCACAGGGAGCATTACAATCTAAATGGGAAAAGGTCAATCCTCATAACCTTTTACCAATTGATTAGAACCGAACAATATTCTTGCACTTAGGCAATTGAGAGCAAACGCAGACTTCAAAAACTTTGAAAAAGGCAAAGGACTATACACTACTGCTATACTACACTTTACTACCAATACATAATGGTATAATTTTCCATGTGACATTGGCGTCGGCTCAAATATCCATACACAGAGATTTACTTACATAAATATGTGTCTGAGACACACATGCACACTCACTTATATCGTCGGTTATAACTGTTTGTTATTGTATAATTGGCTACTGCTTCACGCTCATTTAACGAAATATAAATAATAACAACAACAACAACAACAGCAATTGACTCACAAAGCTTAGAATAGAAGGTTTCTTCTTCACTTGTTATTGCCTGCTTTTTGGCGCTTCTCTATGTGACTCAGAAAATCGCTCGCACGCTCACACAAACAAACAAGTGCACACAAAGCATAAAGTACAAGGTACAAGCCACAATTCTCTCTCTCTCTCTCTTTCTTTTTCTTACACATTCACTCACTCACTCACCCACTTCTTCTTTTATTATAGTTATTGTATGTTAGTTAGGTGCTCTCAATTTTACTCATTACATTAAGAAACAAACAAACAAACAAATGAACTCGACTCAATTCAATTCAACTGAATTCTCTGGAGTATTTCTCCACTTGCCCTCATTGGCTCCACATGCTTACTTGCTCTTTCTTTTTCACCTGAAGCAAATACAAATATGTAGCAAGCAGCATAGAAAAGGTGAATCCTTTGATTTTGCACTATGAATATCATCTGTCTTTGTCTAATCTTCATATAAATTTCTTTATATTATTTCACCTTTAATGCTAACTTTTTTATGGCAATTGTGCTTAAATTAAATTTGAAGGGAGTAGTAGTAAGTAACCTATTGAGCCTTTTATTTGTATACTTTTTGTCGATTCAGTTTACTTTTAATAAATTTTAAATTAACTTAAAGTCACTTCAGGGAGCCTTTGTTGTGCTTTGAGTTTGCGCAAAGACTTTGGGTCTTTCTTAAGATTTATATGGGTGCAATGAACAAACATTTTTTATTAGAAAATGTTAAGTGAATAAGTTACATAAAATGAATATCCTTCTTCGTTTTTTTTTCTAATAATAGACATCATGAAATTTAATATTCCATTGCTGTCAATCCAAAAGATAATCAAACTTACTTAGATTTAAAAAGCATATAAACGGAAACCGGAACAGCTGTGCAACTTTTTCAAAAACATTGACTTCCTGTAACAACTACACAACATTAACATTAGCAGGGATATTTTCTAAAATCTCTTATTACAACAACAACAACAGCAACAGTAGCATAAAAACACTCAAAACCAAAACCAAAACCAAAAGCAACAACTTCATGCTAAAACACTTGCACTCAATTGCAATCGTTTGTCGGCTTCTACTCGTCGGCTCAATTACTTCACATGCGCTCAAATTTCATACTCAAATTTCGGCAAATGACACGAAACCGAACTATCACGAACTTAGTCTGTCCACAAAACAAGTGAAATTGTAACATTTTTCCAGAGAAATAGAAAAACTTCCGAACTTAGTTAACTCAGAACTCAGTCCGTCCTCAACTTTCATGCAGAGCAGACGTTACTTCATTATAAGCGGTTCAATTGAATCCTTCCTGAAGTGCCACAGTCAAATAACAATAACAAAAGCGTATAAACAACAACGAAACAACGTAAAATTGTGAAAAATAATTTGTGAGTTCAGAGTCAAAAGCCAATGACAACAAATAATGGGTGACTTTCACTCAAACAATTGAGTGCCATCATCATCATCATCATCATTTGGCTTCGTACAAGTTTACCAACTCGTCATCGTAGTAGTCATCCTCGTTAGTAGTTTTGGTGTTTTCAATATTATTGTTTGTAGTATTAGTTCAGTGAAACAGTGAAACTCACAACCGCCAGTCGTCAGTGGTACAAAACACGCAAGAAGAAAAAGATTCAATCGAATACAAAGACGAAGAAACTTTATTTAATATACTTCTAAAATACTAGAATATTTGGTCTTTTTGGTTAGTCAACGAACATCAAAAGCATTTGTTGTGTTGTGTTTTCCGACGCGTCGCTCTTTCTTTTTTATTTTACTGTTGTGATTCTATCGTATATCTTGTATCTTTTTACTGACTCTGTGAATGTGTGTTTTTGGTTTGTTTGTGTATATTGTGTAACCATTTCACTTTCAATCTTTCAATTTCAATCCAAAACTTGAACTTTACTTTAGTTTATTGAAAGTGCATTAATTCTAAAAGTTTATCGAACTAACTAATGAAGAAGATTAAGATAAAATTTCTTCTGTTGCCTTTTGATTGATTTAGAAAAATTAATTTTATTATTGAAATTAATTTAAGATACTTTAAACAACAACAAACATTTACACAATAATAATAACAAAACTTCATGTTGTTGTCCTTGACGTCGTCATACTGTCTGCCACCCCGTTTGTTGATTTAACTGGGTGAGGGTCTACTAAAATAAAAAAGAAAACAACAAAAATTCTGTGAAATAACTTTAAATGAAAAAATTTGTTCAGAAAAATAAAAAAGAAAACGCAAAACTATGCAAAGCACTTCATGAATCGTGCTAAAACCGGCTCCTTTAGGATAAAATTGCTTGCATTCCTGTCTTCGTAATAAAAGTTTTGCGTTTCTCATACTTTCAGGATTAAGTAATCGACTACTGAATGTGAAAACTTGGACCTTTTGTTGGTTGGTTTGGTTCCACTAACCAATCGCAAGCATAATTTCCAAGCAAAAAAAAAAAAAAAAAAAATTGAGGTTAATTCGCGTGTGCTTTGTGTGAACATAAAATAAAAGTAAACTAAACTAAATAAAGAAAATACTTACATACTACGAAAAAGGAACTTCAACTTTTTGTACTTACAACAAAAATCACAGACGACGACGACGACGCTTCATTAACTTGCATGAAATTAGTATCTGCCTGTCTCCGTGTGTCTCGAAGCGGAGTGTTGACTAGTCTATTTTAATTCTTATTAATTTCCCTACTATTGTGCTACTAGCTGCTCTTTTCATAAACTGGTGCGTACAAAAATAATTTTCAGGTTTACGTCATTTTTTTACTTGTCTTTTTTTTTTATTTTACTTTAATACTTACTAAGTATTTTATATTCCTTTTGTCCCTTGTGTATGTTTTGTTTGTGATAATATCTAATGACACTATGTCATTTTGTCTAGTGTCAATTTAAGTTTAATTATTTTTTTTTAAGCATTCGAAAACATGTTGTTGCTGTTGTCTGAATGTCCTTTGTTATTGTTTCTTAAAACATTTGCATGAAATACATGATAATTTTATATTTTATTCATTAAATGACAGATTTAACAGATTTCTAAACTAAGCTTTGGATCATCATGAAATATGCAATGTCTTTATGTGTTGCATACTATAAATTTCTTATACTTAATTGTTACTTACACAAACAAAATCATTCACTCACTCACTCACACGCACACAAAGTAGTTTCCTTTGACAAACATCAAGAAGACTTGGAAGATACAACAAAACTATTAAATTTAATGTTTATCTTAAAAGCACACCAGGCGCCATTCTGCAATACAATACAATACAATTACAAGAAGATACCTACTCACTTCTACTTGTGTATGAATAGTGTATTAAGTGTACAGAACAGAATGAATTGGTAGAATATTGTAATAAAGAAATGGAGAACACACGCTGATCAAATATTAAGCTTCCGCGTCTCGTGTCCTTTTACTGCTGCATGCATATGACCATGAGTAGGGCAATTATGGGACACACACACACTCACACTCACACATACTCATAAATGCAAAGAAAGCTACTTATAACAATACAATACGTTGAGCTTATTGTGGTCTGAAGCAACCGCAACAATCTGAACAGATGCATACACGAACAACTAAACTAACTGCACCCACACTCCTTGTTCTTCAGCTTAGCAAATATACTTATATAGAACATATTTTTATAGGATACATACGAGTATATGTATGTACATATGTACAGTGTGTCAACTTTTTGATCACATGTTTGATGAAATATTTGTATGAATCTGTAACTTTTTTAAATTAAAGTTAATTTAACTCAGATTTGAAATGGAAAACAATAATCTATGCATATAATATTTGTTTTTGATTTGAACAAATATCAATTAAAATGCACTCATTTCATTCAAAATCAAATTACTGAAACTCAAGAAGTTTTTTTTTGGAGCACAGCATAGGCTTTATTTCATAAAAATTGACCCACAAAATATGATTTAATTTATAATTAAAAAAAAATTGAAAATGCTTTTTTTTCTAACTTATGTCATAATAAACCATACAAAAATTAAATACAATACCTCAAAACATCTTCTAAGACCAATTCAGACAATAGTAGTCGTTGGCCGATGGTGCTAAGGCATCGGTTCAGTATATGCACAATAATGCGTACGTGAGATCACGTCATAGGTTCTCGATACCCAGTTTTTTCTACAAGTAATTTTTTTTTTTATTTCTCGCTATTTATTATTACTTTTTTTTTTTTAAATAGAAATCTATACATATAATAAAATCGTAGACTTTGTCTGTTTGTTTTTGGTTTGTGCAAGAATCAATTAAAAGCCACTCATTTCATTCAAAATCAAATTACTGAAACACAAGAAGCTTTATTTGGTGCACAACATAGGCTTTTTTTCATTAAAATTGACCAACAAAATATTTATAATTTATAAAATTTAAAAACGCGTTTTTTCTAACAAATTTGCTAATAAACCATTCTAAAATTACATGCGCTACTTCACTATATTTTATCGTTTCTAAAACCACTTCACATGTATAATCTTCTATAATTTTCTAAATCTTTGTTACATTCGGGTGAGACAACGTTACTAACAAATGCAAAAAAGCTTTTTGAATGCAAAACGAAGTTTGCCGGGCCAACTTGTATTATAATATTTATGAAAACAAAGAAATAAAGTTGTTTTTTTTTTCTATGAAATGCAATTTTTTTCAAACAAAACTGAAAAAAGGAATGTGATCAATTAGTTGACTCTGGAGACACTTATGATTTCAGTACTTTGTGTATCCTTCTTTTGCCTTATTAATATCATTAATTCTTATTGGCATACTTTCTATTACTCTATACAAATGCTGTGTTTGATTTTTCTCCAAGCCGATTGAACTTTTTCCCTAGAGCGAACTCAAATTTGGGCAGTCGCCTAGTAGATCGGCACATTTCAGCTGAATCCAGAGGAGCTCGATTGGGTTAAGTTTGGGAGATTGAGGTGGCAACTGAAACACTTCAACTATATTATTTTGGAGTCACTCTTTTGTCACTCTGTCAGTATGTTTAGGATCGTTATCGAATTGAAAAACTAGGTCTTCAAGATTTTTATCCCAAATTTCGGCACTTTTTCCAAGGCAAAACGATAAATACTAAATACGCTCATTAATTTTATTGAAAATTCCAAAACCTTTTGCATTCATACAACTTCATATCCATTAGATTTCCATTGAATAATTTAAGCGTTACTTTAAAATGGCAATATTTAAAGGAATCTCCATTTGTTTTCCATGGCTACTGCCTGCCGTAGAACCAAAGCGGTTAAAAAATGTCTTTTGCCCAATCTTCAATAGTATAGTTTTATAGGTTTTCGCAAAATTTAACCGTAAAAATTTGTGGCGTTGGGTCATTAGTGGCTTTTAAAATTTCCCCGTGGCCATGAAACCCCTTTTTTCATAAATTTTTCTTGATTCCTTCGGTTGTTACGGCAATGTGACGAGTATTTTTAAGATCATTGTTTATTTGTACTGCATTGTCGAGTACGCCAATTTTAATTTGCCATAAAATTCTTCTTTGAACCATCGCATTCAAAGTAGGTTTTCTACCAATGGACTTTTTTCTACTTTCTAACGCCCCAACTTTCCTAATTTTCGCTACTACGCCCAAAGAAATTCCAAATTTCGTGGAGATTTGCCTTCACAACAATAAATCGTTCTATATCCTCAACTTTTTGTGGGCTTAAAAAATTTAAAATAACATTCCCAGACCTAACAAATATTTAAAAAAAAAAACAACAACAATAAACCCACTCCTTTAAATATTCTCACTTAAAAAATATGATTAAAAATAATTCTCTAATTTAAGTTCTAGAACAATTTTGATAACATTCAATACAAAACTGCGCATGAGTCAACTAATTGATCACATAGATTCTTTTAGCGTAAGTAAAAATTCCTATAAACTAACGGGACTTTTCCAATGAAATGTATCATCACATCACTGCAATGCATCTGCCTACTTTGTGGGAAAGTTTTGTTTTGTTATTTACACCGTCGTAAAAATTGTGGCAAACCAATTTAAAAAATATATATATATATATATAAAAGACTAACTTTGGCTATGCCGAAGTTGTTATACTCTTCACATCCCTGCTAGTAGTCCGAAATTTAGAACGTTGGTGGATAGTCGATAGTACAAAAAATAAAAAAGTTTTTCTAAAAAGAACCTGAATTTGGATACCGAGGGTCTTGAAATTTATATGATTGGTGGATATCAATCAGAAACTTATAGTGTCCAAATTTCAGTTCAATAAGTCAAAAAACAAAAAACGTTTTCTAATAAGAACTTTAATTTAAAAGGGGGTTTGTATGGGAGGTACCCTTCCTGGTAACCCTAGGATCATGAAATTTATATGGTTGTTGGATATAGAACAGAAACTTATAGTGTCCAAATTTTAGTTCGATACGTCAAAAAACAAAAAAACTTATTCTAATAAGAACATTAATTTTAAGGGGCGTTTGTATGGGAGGTACCACCGCTAAAGGACCGATTCAGCTGATTCCAACAAATGAGCAGCTCTCTAGCTCAAAAACTGAGGGACTAGTTTTGTGAACAGACGGACTGACGGACACACGGACATGGCTAAATCAACTAGTCTCATCGAGCTGATCACAAATATATATATAGTATACTTTATGTGGTCTGCGATGTCTCCATCTGTGTGTAACAAACTTCATGACAAACTTATAATACTATTCACTCCCGTGAATAGAATATAAAAATTGTGATCAAAAAGTTGACACACTGTATGTGTGCGAGTAGATACACGTATATGAGTAACTATGTTGAAATTATGTTCTTTACAATGAATGAATGAATGAATGAATACAATGAATGCACAAATATAATGGCATACAATGTGACATATAAGCCAACCGAATTGTTGTGACATTTATGTGTACAATCACATCACTCATGGTGGTGAAATGCAGAACATTGGAACAGAACAGTTTCTTGAATAAATGTCATATTTTGTTAAAGCTATCAACATAAGAATTTCATGCTTATGTGTATTTATATTTCTTTTTATTTCCGTTGACAAAGTTTGTTAAAATCATTCCAGTTAGAAGAAATAGATTTCTGTCAGAATAAGTAAACTTATGTCACAGGGAATAGATTCATTCATGTTTGTGTGTGTGTGTGTGTGTGTGTTGATGACAGGAATAGTATTATAATTAATTATTTAAGTTGTCAGTCAGTCAGTTAGTGAGTCATTGAATGTTGTGACGGTTTGTTAAACATCAAATACTTACAACTACTTAGTTTTAATTCAATTTTACACTTTTCAAAATCATCATCATCATCATCATCATCGTGATGTGTGTGTTTCTATGATTCTTGAAGAAGTACTATATATTTCACTACTGAATGCTAACAAGCGAAAGTACTGAAGTACTTCTTCATACATAATTAAGCTACTGAAGCATCGGAAGATTGTGTAATTGAAGTGTGCACACACACTCAAAGATGATTTGTTGAGAGCTTTTTGCCTTATTACCATATGAAAGGACTTCAGATAAAAAAATATCCTGTTTGAGATATGTAAGCTGACTTCATTTGCAGATTGTAGGCAGCAGTAATGCATCAATATCGTATAAATACTATGTATTCAAGAGTTTTCTTCATATTCATATTTATGTGATTTCCTCTGTCAGGCTGCCAACTGTCATTGGTAGCATTATTGGCGTTGGCATTGGCGTTAACGATGGCATCGGCTTCACCTGGCTTCAATTTATCAATATGCACAACATTGACATTTGACTTAAAATTATTTTCATATTTCTTTTATCATGACATTGTAACAGTGACGGATTTAAAACAAAAAAAACAAAAAAAAAAGAGATTCCACACTGTAAAGATTTATAAAGGATAATCAAAAGATGATTCTTACAAACACCGGAGAGATTGGAAATTTAAGAAGTTTAGAAGAAGAAGAGAAGCGCTTGCTATGAAAACATCTTACTTAGAATTAGGCCCGCTGCACACCGAAGCGAAGAAACATGTTTTTGTGTTCGATAAAAACATGAGTACATTATTCCTTATGGCAGCTCACACATTAATGGAAATCAAACAGAACACAATGTTTTTGTCTGCGTCGTTTTATGTCTGGTTGTGGACAAATACACATCATTGCATATGGTCAACCCACACCGAAACGAACATGTAAGTATCGAACGCTGTTCGTGATCACAAGAGAAAAAGACGAACAAATAAGAAAATGTGTGTTGGAATACCGTCATTTTTAGACAAAATATCAATTCATTTTTTTATTTTCTCTCTCTGCTTCTACGATAATTCGTATTTTGTTTCGCAATTAGAGAGTCTCTGATTAGTCCAAGTAAATAATTGAAAGTTTTTATTTGTATTCTTGAGTAATTCTTAAATTTCACAGGATACTTCCTGAGTTATGCCATTAGGTTTTTGATATCATCCTATGCATTGTAAAGAAACTGCTAAAACTTCGTCATCTGAGTCGGGCCACATATTGAACACTAATACTGAACTTCTGAAGAGCAGAGCAGAAATTAAATTTTGTTCTATGTCAACACACATCAAACGAAACAAGGAGACCAAGCGTTTTTTTTCTGTTTCGTTGCGTATCGCTTGGTGTGTGTTGCAACAGAACAAGCTCTTTTGTTCTTAGTCTTAGTCAATAAAGTTTCGCCTAATCATATTGGTTATCAATATTTAAGTAAGATGGTCTTAAGTAAGGTGCTAGGAGAACTTGCTTTGAGAACAATATACTATAACAGGGCTGTCCAACCCGCGGCCAGCTAGGCAAGTATCAATGCGGTTCAAGTGACAAACACAGAAAACAAAGGAGAATAGAAAGCTCGTTCGTTTTTTGATCGTCACTCAAACACACTTGCAAAAAGGTTTTCTTTTTTCATCACTTCCAAAGACTTTTTTCTTTTGTTCACTAATATACTTTCGGCCCAAATTACCATGTCTTCTATAGATGCGGGCAAGGAACACAAAAACGTAAGACATCCCTTTCCTATAACATCTTACGTAGAGTCACACAATAAAATTGCAGTTGATCGAACGGGTAATCAATTTTTCAGTATCTATGAGGCATGTCTAATTTCTTCGATGATCATTCTGTAATGATTGATAAAGTCCTAACATATTCGTCATCTCTATTCCTGATCTGGTCAGTGTCTTTTTCGCATTGCTTTTACAATGAGGAATGAGTATTCTTCCTATTTCTATAGAATAAACTAATGATGATATCGTATGATTAATAATTAAATTAAAATAGTCGTAAGTCAATGAGGAACGCGTGATTCTTTGATATTTATTCCATAAAGATTAATAATGTCCTAACATAGTTGAGATGATTTGTAAATGATCTGCCTCTTTCGCATTTTTCCTACAAAGAGGAATGTGTGATCTTCCTTTAATAATATAATGATGATATCGTATGATTAATAATTAAATTAAAATAGTCGTAAGTTAATAAGGCCGCGTGATTTTTTCAAAGTTTATTCCATAAGGATTGATAATGTCCTTCCTAACATAGTAGAGATGACTTGCGCTTGATCTGATAAGTGTCTCTTTCAACAAAAAGGAATGAACGATCTTCCTTCAACAATCTATAGAATTAACTGTTGATGATATCGCATGATGAAATATTTATATAAATAATACTTTAAACTTTAGTTTTGGTATGTTATAATATCATACGCTCCTGTCTACTTCAAGGACACTACTACGACGCGTATGCCGAGTATGTACATGACAACTGAGCGTGACATGTCCTAGTATTGTTGTTGTTGTTGTTGTTGTTGTTATTATTATTGTAGATTGTTGGTTTTTCTGTCATTTATTCTTCGTCTGCTGTTTCTTGTAGTTATCCTTTGCATGGCAAATAGACATGAACATGGCACAGATCCCCATATGCGCACACACTTTCAGTTCGCATTTTAATTTTCCAAACATTGGTGAGCAGGATGGGCATATGAGGACAAGAAGGCGTCGTCGTTTGTTGTTGCTTTAATATATATTATATTTTTTTTTTATTTTTTTTTTTCAATTGCGTCAACACGTTTGCGTTTTAACTTGTTCTATTAATTTTCCTCCTTTTTATTTTTTGTTATTTTTTATATAATTTTTTAACACACCAAAGTCACATAAAGAAATACAACAAAAACTTGCCAACTTTTTTTAAGTTTTGAATGTGATTCTTTTGTCTTAGCAAATACGTGTATGTGAACGTTGTCTATCCATGCCCGCCCATTTTGACTAGAACGTATTACGTAGTAGTACAACGACGTAACCTTGTGCCGAATATTTTCTCTTGGCAAATGCAATTTTTAGTACCAATAACGAACAATTTATTTATACAAATTGTGTTCTTTTATTGCTTTTGTTTGCACGCACTCACAACAGCCGTTCATGCATCATGGCATAGAGAAAAAAAAAAAAAAAAAGCAAATTTATTGTTGCATATTTTTAGGGGGGGTGACTTAATTTCATTAGATATTCTATTGTATTGTATGTAGATTTACTTACTCAATATTATGATGAATTTCGCGCTTTTCATTAATTTTGAATGACACAGAACAACAATAATAACAAAATTTATAAATATATATTTTCCGGCAAGTTGCCAGCCCAAGTCCTTGTGATGGATTTTTGAATAATTTCTGAGATTTATGAGGCTAACAAATATCAACAATATCCAACTACAATAACAATAACAATGACAATGATGACGAATAGAACAGACAACAACAATAATAATAATAATAATAGTAATATCAGTGACAACAAAAATGAATGAAGAAAAATTGCTTAAATAAAACATGTTGGCAAAAGTAAGGAAGGCCAACTACCATCGTACAAATTTTGGTCGACAGGAAGCAAAATCAGACAATGGGCAATAGTGTGTGCAACGGAATTTCCGTTTTAAAAGGACACACAATGACAATCAATACAAAAAACTTTACACTACACAACACGGTTAAAAATGGCAAACGTTTATGGTACAAAAAATATGCAAATCATGGACAAGAATGGAAACAAGAACCAGAAACAGAAACAGAGACTAATGAAAAGCCGAAATGACAACACTTATTCATACTCACATGGTAGGATGAAATAAAGTCACTCACTCACTTACTTACTTACTTACTTACTGACATAGTTAGTGACACACAGGGTGTATGACTGACTGAATGACATTGTCTGGCAGTAAGATACGTTTGCTCTCAAAGATACATTTAGGCAAAACCATCATCATCATCATGATCATCATTAGGCACTAAATAAACATTCAAACATTCAGAGGGATAGGCAAACAACACAGATAAAAGGACGAATGAATAAACAGGCAGACAGACAGACAGACAGACAAACAAACAATGAGACAAAAATGTCGCGTCACACAAGTTGTTTCTTTCAACTTGTCTTAATGTCACCTGCGACAAGACTCTAGTAATTGTCCAAGTCCTTGCACCCTTGACATTTTCGTAATTTAAAAGCAAAACATTTCATTATCCAAAGTATGTGTGTGTGTGTGTGTGTGTGAGTATTTACATTATGGATTAATAATTCAAGCAAAATTAAAATGTTTATTGCTCTGCCTCTTTCATCTTCTTCACCAAAAATGAGCCACAAAAATGTTTAATAATAAAACAAATTTTTATGACAAACATTTACAAAATGAAATTTTAAGATGACATCTTAAGAAGCTTTTAGTATTTTTTTGTTGTTATTCATTTTGTCACTTTTGATTAATTATTCATTATTATTTTATGTTATTTTTATTTCATACTAAACAGAAGAAGGTGAAATATGTGGGTGGTTGCTTGGTTGATTGAAAAAAAAAACTTTTAAAGAAAATTATTTTATTTTAGTTTTTTTTTTCATTTCGTTTTTTTTTTTTATTTTTTATACCCACGAATTTTGAACTTTAAGTGTTTGTTGCTCAAAAGTTTTCATTTCAAATTCTTTTGCTTTCGTTTACAATAAATTTACTATCTCAAGCATCAAGAATAAATAGGACACAGCAGAGTTTCGAAAGAGTTAAAGTCTCAGATACTTTGGAACTTCTATGAATTCTAAAGAATGGGTGAGTGAGTTTCTGTCAGTTATCCTTCCACATTTAACCACATTTAAAATGAAGCTCTACACTAAAACAAATATGTACATTGTTAGCCAAGTTGTCATATGATTCTTACAAACAAATACAAATACAAATTTCATTTCATTTCATCTCTTTACTTTACTTTTACTTTACTTGTCTGACAAGTTAAGCAAACAAAGAAAGGAAGAATATACAGTATAACTAAACAAAAATATCATTCAATGTTCTGTGTGTGTTCTGTGTGTATTTGACTGTAACTTGATAAATTGTATTTCGATTGAGCAAATAAAATGTTCTGAGCATTGAGTATGCGATAAAACTTTCAACTAAGATACCAAAATCTACTGATAACTTTCAGTTAGACTCATCATAACAAACAACACACAAACACTGGCGACAGTCTGCAAATAAAAATGAGAACTTTTTACTACTCGAAATTGAGTTCAAAGCTAAAATTTCTAATTAAAGTTTGCCGCAAGTGATTAAAAAAAGGATACGATGCGGCGTATACGTGATATGGCAAAACTACTTACATATAACATAAAATTTTATTAGTCATGATGCACAACAAAACTAAAGTTCAACTGAAAATCCAATACATTTTTGGCTTAAAGCAGAATTGTTATATTTAATTTAAATATTTAATAGCCTTTTTAATTGCATAATCTACTATAATTTTGGCCACAAGGAAAACCATTTGGTATGCACAATTAACTGTGAATGCGTGCGAATGAATTGCAATTAATTTTCCAAAATAATCATGTAAACATTTAATTATTATAATATTATTTAAATGGCAACAATTATTGGTATTTCCAAAGTTTATTATATTTTTAATTAAATGAAATTCACAACACAGAAAACACAAACCAATTTATTCTTACACATTTTCTGTTTTGAACAGATTTAACAACAGAAAATTTAATTAAATCGATTATTCGACGAATCATATTGAGAGTTCTTTGGCTCCCCAAAATATATTGGTTTGCATGTTTGGATACCATGATGCATTTGAATCCATTAAACTTTAATAAAAAGAGAAATTACAATCAATTAGCAAACGTTTTCCTCGAATTCAAATACCAAAATTCTACTTAAATAATTATAGCATACTTAATTTTCGCCTCCTTTTTTTTTTTTGTTTTTTTGTTTTTTTGTTTTTTTGAATAGTTTATCATAAATCTGTGGTAGCAAGAATTGAATACAAAATGCTTTGTCATTATTTATGTTAACGTCACTGAGAAATTGTGGTAAAAGTTGATGGTTTTTGACGTTGCTAAGAAGATATAAAGAATATTATACAAAAAAAAAAAAAAAAGAGAAAAATACTCTTCACATGTCAGTGAAGAATTTCATTTTATTTTTTTTTTTTTTTTTGTATTTCATATTTTCAAAAATTGATTAAAGGAAGAAATTTATAGTATATTTGCCACTCCTACACTGACATTGATTGCTTGCTTGCTTGCTAACTTGCTGGGAATGGGTTAGAGCACACAAACGTCAATGGCAAACTCTTTTCAGCTTAATAAATTTTGATGTGTGTAGTACAATATGAAAAAGAAAACATTTTAGAGTCTCACATATAAACAATTCTGCATGACATTCGTTCTTAATCAATATTACAATATTTATTTTGTATGTGAGTCGCAGTATATTATTATTATTTTTTTTTTTTTTTGTACTGAAGAATGGGCAATCTATTTTTGGGAATTCTCATTATTTGTTATAAAGTTGTGGCAATAAAAATTAATCAATAAACTCAAACACATGGAATACTTTTTATTATTGTAGATAGAAGAATGTGTATTAATAAATTGAAAAAATAATTTAAAAATCATTTGTTCAATATGAAATCAATAAAATGTTATTACAAATTTTTTTACGTTTTAAGTTTGAAGCACAATTTAGTATAAGAATTTACTACCCTTACCCTGATGACCACTATTATATTATTATTGTTCACCTATTATTTTTTTCTCATACTATTCATTTTCAAACTATTTTAAAACATTTATTTGATAGTTAAACTAAAAAGTTTTTATATTTGTTGGAAAGGTTTTGGTATTTAGTTTTTTTTATACAGAATTTACAACATTCATTGAATATAATTCACTCAAACGTGTAGTCCCCGTTTCGATAGTACTGGGTATACAAGCAAGTTTTAAAGGATTTTTTTTCTCGATTTTGAAGATTTATTGTACAAAGCATTGGTACACAGTATTTTATTGCCATCACTAGCTATGACTTGTCCCCACTTTCATGGCAATGCATGGATTCCGCGCCAATAAAACTGTTCGTCTTTGGAGGTGAAGAAAGCCTCAAGTCAATTTTTGATACCTTCAACTGAAGTGAAACGTACTCCCGTAAGGGCGATCTGCTTCGACCGTAATAAATGGTAGTCTAATGGTGCAACATCCGGACTATAAGACGGATGAGTTAGAACTGTTTTGACCACGTTTACGACATGTGACCGAGCATTGTTATGGTGAAAGATTTATGACTCATGTCCGGCAATTTTTCCGCAATAGCACGCTTCAATCGCATCAGTTGTCGTCTGTAGAAAGCCCCATCGATCGGCTGACCACTTTTTAGAAGCTCGTAGACGTATACGATTCCCTTCTGGTCCCACCAAATGGAGAGCAACGCCTTGCTGCTATGAATATTTAGCTTTCGCGTCAATGGTCCCGGTTCACCGCGCTTACCGTACAATACTTTCGGTTATCGTAATGAATCCATCATCGCCGGTGACGATAGGATGCAAAAACAACTTCCCTTTTCCGACCTTTTGAACCATACCAATGGCTTTCAACCGCAATTAAACGGCTTGTTGAGTCACGCCTAACGTTCCCACCAGTTCTTCTTGGGTTTGATACGGGTTTTCGTCCAAAAATTTCTCTAATTCGCCGTTTACAAACGTTGGTGGCCTTTCTTCGCGCTCCTTGTCAGTTGTGACAACATCACCACTTTTGAAACGTCAGAACCACTACTCGTAGGTTGAAATTGATGGAGCATGCTCTCCATAAGCCTCACACAGCAACCGAGGCTACACTTTTCTTCAGATGGAAACAAAATACCAATGCTTCCCGCGAATGGACTTTGGTAGGCGCAAAAACAGACATATGTAGTTGTCGAATGAACAAAATATGTTATTGACATTTAAATGTAGTGAAATTTATTGTAAAATGTGGTCAAATGATGAAGCTTTCACATAAAGTTGGTTCCAACATGTTCCGGTGTGCTTGGACACAACTGGTGCCTTCTGTTGGCAACCCTTTAAAACTTACTATTACTTGTACACCCAATAATTCACTAGTCCCTTTTTGCATTATAGGTAGCTAGTGAATTTAGGAGTCAGAGTATGTTATGAAGAGGCGAACCATTAAGTGCGCGTTTTCATTGTAAGTTAGTAGCCCGTTTTCGCATTACTATTGGGTAGTAAATTCTCCAGTCAAAAGAAATGCAGATGCGAACCAGTATCAGCGGTGCCAACAACTAGTGACCCCTTGCAATTGCATCGCCATATTAAATTCACCAGTTGAATATGTACATGTAAAAAGGAATAGGGGAACTAATGCTGAACCCAAAGAAACTAACCACGAACCATCAATTAGTATTCACTAATGTAAACCAGGAAATTAAAATGCCTACGGTTGGGAAGACTTGCCAATTCATAATAAATTCACAAAGTTGACAGCCCTCTGTATAAGCAGTATATCACTTGGTTTAACTTACTCATTCGTCAATTATATTTAAGTAATCGTTTAAGTAGTGATTAAATATAAACAGTTTAAGTTATAAGACACACTGAATACACGTTTGAGTGAAGACAATGTGAATGATGAACCTTCTTATGTTTTATCCATGGTTATGAATCAAAACAAAAACTTGGCTTTATTCATGTGAAAATTTCGCCAAACATTCCATTGAAAGATCCTCATGATGCTATTTTTGTTCCAATTATAAGTAATCGTGGCCCAAAATTTCAGTAAAAATGCGATATGCAGTACTTTTTAAAATGCCTACAATATCTGCTAGCTAGCGTACTTTCAGTCGACAGTCATACAATACCATTTCCTTGTTTATTTTCTTTATCATTTCTGGTGTGGTCACCTCATTTGAAGGAACAGTGAGAGGTTCGTCTCGAAGCTCGTCGTACGGTCTCTTTTAAACTCTGCTATCCAACATTATACTATTGTAAATGAAGGAGTAGACTCTCCCAGAGTAGAATTCAGCTCTGCTTTGTACTATTAGTTTCTTTCATTCTTTTCAAATAATATGGGTTGGATACTTCTGGGACCAACCTCGTTGTTGTATTTTATCACTCTACAATACTCTCACAGAGTTCGTACTACAGAATATCAAATATTTTGTTAACAAAAGACATCAATAGTTTGAATTATTTCAATATGCTATGAGCCTTTGCCTGTTAGTATGTGACTGAATCTGATAGACCGACGATGGAATGTTGGACGGATGGATGGATGGACGGACAGACAGACGGACGGACGGATGACGCCACTTGGGCTTATATGCAAATTGTTTGTCATTCACTACAACAATTTATATTTATTGTTACAGCTTATACAGATACAAACTATCGCACACACATGTGTACACTTACTCACTTACTTCATTCATATGAAAATCAGCAAACCACCACTCTCTGTCTCTTGTGTTACTTTGTCAAAGGACGAAGGACAACGAGGTGACAATCATTTTAAGTTAATTTATGCATTATTCATTATTTGATGTCATGTTGTTGATGCGATTGTTGCTGTTGTTGTTGCGATTGTTGTTATCATTTCATAATAAATTAAAATACATTATATATTTTCTGTGATTTTTTAAATTGGATTTTTACACAATTTTTTTTTTATTAGATTTTTTTTCTATCATTTACATAAATTGAAAATGTCCACAAACATTATTGTGTTTCTTTTTCTGATGCACAATAGTCTTTTTACATATAAATTATGTATTTTCATAAGTTATTAAGTACAACACAATTATAAGGACTTGAATTTATAATGGACAACCATCATCATCAACAACATCATCATATCACACACTCATTCACTCACTCACTCATTCACTGAAAGGACAACATATAACATACAATACAATTTAAAATGGCTAAATTTTGGCAAAAATACTTAATTTCCTGCACTGCCTCACTTTCACTTTCACTTTTAAACTTTGACCTGAGGCTTAAGTGATTTATATTTTGCCTAATTTACTCTGCCCAAGTCAACTGAGAAATTGCTTGTTTTGTGCCAAATAAATTGCTCAACTTGGTTTTGTGGAACTTTGCTTAGAGAAGCTCATTCAAATTTTATTACTATTATACTAGAAGAAGAATAATAAGTGTTTAATGGCACTCACCCTTTGCTCTTTGTTTGTTGGTTTAGGTTTTTGATTTTCGACATCAAGTCAGCAAAATCTGAAATATATATAAATTAAATAAAAAATAACCACAAAATGATATCAAAGCATTAAATTTAAAATTAAATATCATGAATTTAAAGTGACATTTAAGTTGTAAATAATCTTAGTACAAACAATACAGAATCATCAGTGACCCTCCTTTGTTGATTTAAGTATATCAGTTCTCCCACAAAAAATGTCCCTAATTTTAAGCACAGCAGGGAAGGAATCAACCAGAGAAATAAATTCAACATGCAGCAGCGTTAGAAAATCTTTTAATAAAAGAAATATCAAGAACCAGAAAAATAAAGAAATGGGAAAGCAAATCTGAGCAATTTTCTTTCTACACACAGAAATAGTGTTTGTGTTGGCCAATGGAATCAACTGTGCTGGCAATGCTGAGTGGGTGTAAAACAAAAGCAAGAAAGAATGAAGAAAGACATGACCCAGCAGTGGGCATACAACTTGGAGCATGCTGAGGCAGGCAATAATGACAAAACAAATACAAAAGATTCGCCATACAGAACAAAACAAATCCATGCAGCAGTAAAAATGGTTGAAGCAACTGAGGCGCCACAATACTCATAACACCCACAACGAATAACGAACAACGACAACAAAACTAAAAGCTATCACAAGATTGCCTCATAAATTTCAAAAGTGACCAAATTCCATAAGTTTGATTTCATTTCTCGCAGTCCAAGACCAAGTGTTAGGAAAGCTAAAAGGAATCAGGACTACTAGCAATAATCAGGGTCATGTTGCATTCTCATCATAACAAACATTATACGATAAATTGTCTCACGGAGAATATTTGGTGATGATGATGATGATTGAAAAATAAATATTACACCTTCAATGAAACTTGATTATAAATGAAAATTTTACAACGCATCTCTGTCTGATTTGCCTTGTTGAATGTTGAAAATTTATCTAAGCAAGTCTACCGTAACAGATTGCAGTGTTAGGTACGCGTGCCGCATCATCAATTTCTTTACGTGAGATGTAAATGTAAAACGAAGGAAGTGAACTGAAAGAAGGCCAGAGAAGGAGCAGAGCATTCACTCCTGAGAGGCATCAGAGGTTCTTTCCTATTCCATAACTATTCGATATGTTGTTGCTGTCATTGTTGATGTTGTAGCTGCTATTGACGGAGGCACACATACAAAATGACAGTAGCTACATAGTATCCTACTATTTCTACTACTAGGTTACGACGACTACGAGTCATGCATTCGTAATTGAGTTTCCTTGAACTTCTGCCTCTGCCAATACTGAATGAATACTGCTTCCTTCCACCATTTCTTTTTTTGTTCTTTCATTTCGAATGATGCTGATTCGCTTCTGTTGGCATAACTTGCTCATAGTAACAGACAGTTGCGCTTATTGAACTTTTACGGTTATCTAAAGATTTTGACAATCCTAATAGTAATTTACCTAATTCTTGTCTTTCGTTTTCCAAAACAAAAAAACATTTTCTTTTGTTTCATTTTATTATGGGATTAGTTTAATAGGAAAACGAAATATTTGCCAGACACACAACATCTTGCAGAAGCTTAAAGATTCTTTCAGTTTTGAAATCTGCAACAGATTATTTGTTGTGAACAAAATCAAATAGATTTTATTTAAAATTATAAACCAAATACTCGTAAAAGTTATAAATATAATTTTCTGACCTTGACTAAAGTAGTAGTATTTTTAGCAATTATTTTCATTTCCATTTGAAATAACAACAAGACAAGACTAGAGTAGTCACATATGAAAACACACACAAAAAACACAATTGAAATTAAGTATACGCAATGTTTATATATATACAAAAATCATAGATACATATGAATGGAAACCAACAGAGACACAGAAATAGACACAGTCATGAAGAATAAAACAAAACAAAAAAATAGGAAGAACAAATAACAATGAAAAAAAAATAGGAAGAACAAATAACAATAACATTGAAAAAAAACTTGAGAGATCAAAATAAATGTCAAACAAACCAAAATTCGACTAGTGAAACAAAAAGAAATACTCATTTCATATGAAAGCGAAAAAAATCAATGTGGCACAGAAATTATGTTGAGGTCAACAAAATTGCATTCTTGCATGGTGGCGGATAGGAAATGTGAAAAGGATTTGGCAGGCTCACTTTTTTCTTTTATTTTTGTAACAAAAACAACGCATTGATTAATGGCCAAAAGTGGCACCAAGGCCAGACAGAAGCAATTTATTGGCACTTCTTAAAGCGTTGCGCCTCGATGATGAGATACAGAGATACAAATCATCGAATCATTTACAGTACTTAAAGTGAAAATTGATGATTCTTTGAAAGGATCACTTAAGTTTGGATATTCACACATTATAAACATTTTTAGGATTCCATTTAACGTACGTGGGTCGATTAAAGAGTCCTTTGAAAAAGATAGAAACATATATTTTTATACTCTTTACGCAGTGAATAGTATTACAAGTTTGTAATGAAGTTTGTAACACACAGAAGGAGACATCAGAGACCCCATGAATTATATATATTCTTGATCAGCGCGATAAGAGTTGATCTAGCCATGTCCGTCCGTCTGTCTGTCTGTCTGTCTGTATGTATGTTTGTATGCAAACTAGTCCCTCAGTTTTTAAGCTAGAGAACTGGAGCTTTCTTTTTACCATATGCAGTACATTTGTCGGAATCAGCCGAATTGGACCAATAGAAGGGGTAGCCCCCATACAAACCGGGATCCAAATGAAAGTTCTTCTTAGAAAAACTTTTTGTTCTTTGTACTATCGACAACATAAGTGTCTAACCCATAGCCACGAACCTTAGAAATTTCAAGACCCTCGGAATACTAGAAGGGATGTGAAGAGTATTACAACTTCGGCATAACCAAAGTTTGTCTTTTTTAGGGTTCCGTACCCATAATGAGCTAACGGGACCCTATTACTAAGCTTACGATGTCCGTCCGTCCGTCCGTCCGTCTCCTGCTCTCATTGAACCGTTATAGGTAGAGTTATGAAATTTTCACAGAGTGTGTAATTCACTTGGGTGTAGAACGACAAATACTAAAAATTTTAAGAAGCATTGTTCTTTAATTTAACCTTTTCTTTAATAATTTTTTGTTTTTTGTAGTATACTTTGAGCTGTTAATTGTAGTATACTTTTAGTCTATGAAATATATACAAAATTTTATATTTTAAGCAAAACATCTTGTACGATGGTACGGAACCCTCCGTGTGCGAGTCCGACTCATACTTGGCTGATTTTTTTATATTTTTTTTTCGTATTTTTTTAATGTTTTATTATAATCTTCGTTTAGTTCAGCATGTTTTCAATTTTTTTATCCATTCCAAATAATAGATTTTATCAAGGTCCTTAAAATAGGCGTTTATTTCAGTAATGACCTCTTTTCAGGCGTAAATTACTAAGTCGCCTTTCGCACTGTTTCTGACATTTCGTTAGTACTATGTGCAGATAGAAAGTGGGCTTTTGCCGCTACCATTGACTTCAGATCGATGTCTTTGTTTTTGAAGGAAACTTATTTTGTATCAGACTTTACTTGCTTATCAAAAGCTGACAAGAACGGCCACGGATTATTATGTCATGAACCATACAGTCATTCTTGTCTTAGTTGCTTACATTACTCATTGATTCTACTCTGATTACATAATCACCTCAATCCTTTTTATTACTTTTTATTTGGTACTTAAAGAATTTGATCAAGGTTACTCCTAGCAAATCTTTACAACTTCTTCATTCGATCCAAATATCTTACAGTCGAGCCATTTATTTAGGTTTAGAAAAAGGAAATAGTAGCAGAGGGCTGAATCTGAAAAACATGGGGATTATTTTTGTAGCTCGTTGTTCAGTTTATAGATTTTTTGCATGGCGACTACACACTTGTGCACTCGTGCATTGTCATGGTGGAAGAGCTCTTTTTTCTTCGCCAAATGTGGTCGTTTTTACTCTAAATCAATTTATAATCTGTCCAATAGCTCTGAATAATAATGGACGAGAATGGACGCACCCTAGCCCCCACACTTTGAGGGCCTCCATAAACCTTCATTTGCCTTATTATTATTATTTTTTTTTTTTTCATCATCAGACCCTCAGCCTCCACAAACCTTCATTTGTCATTTTGTTAGTCTCTCAGAAAAGTAGGACCTCTACTTTCTTGATTGCCCCTCATGGCCGTTAATTGTTTTACCTTTTTCAAGGATATCGACGCGAGCATCGTCATGACCTCGTTGACTGACAGACCCAGCTTGGCATTCTTTGATGCACGTTCTCCCGGAGAAGTTCACTGATTTGACTGTTCTTTGGTGTCTGTTGTATTGTGAAGGATCCATGTTACGTCTGCGGTTGAACATAGCCAAACACTCCTTTAAAGTAGCCACACACTTGTGCTTATAGTCGAGGGTAAGCAAACGCGACAGCCATCGCTCAGATAGCTTTTTTATGTCTAAATATTCATGTAAAATTTGATGGACACGTTCATTTGAGATGCGTGCAGCCTTAGCCAACTCACACAATTTTGATTTTCGATCAACCAACATCATTCCATGGATTGTATTGACGATTTCTGGCGTGACCACTTTTTCTGGGGTAACTGAACGTTTGGCGTCACGCGTCACATGCAATTCATTAAACCTCTTCTTAACTATTGAAATGGATGGTGAAGAGTTTCAATAGTATTTATCAAGCTTTTTCTTTGTTTTACCTATTGTTTTTTTTTTACACAAAAAATACTGTTTAATGAATACAAGAAATTCACTTTCTTCCAATACACAAAAATTTGTTACTATAAATGACAATAAAAATAAAATAATGTGTTCGATATTACTCAGACTTCAACAGATGATTAGTAAAGGACTACACTTATATAAAAAAAAATTATCGATGCTACGATCGCCATCACTCGTATTTTCGAAGGACTTATTGAGCGACCCACGAAATAAGCATTGAATTTTCAACCTTCAGCCTTAGTTGGCCAAATACTAAGTTGTTGCCAATTTTAATGAACCACATTAGTTTGTTGTTTCTGTTATTGCAATTTGTTCTCATTTTGGTCTAATTACAAACCATAAAAATACACATGTATTGAAGTATTTGTGTATTTAAGCATTCATGGGCAGCTTTGATTAACATTTGCAACATTTGGGATTTTGCTTTTTGCTATTTGGTTGAGGTTATCAGCAATGCAAACGTTGGTCATTAATTTTCATTTTAATGACTTCACTTTAAGCTCACAAAAATGTGTTTTCACATAAAAAAAAAAACTTTCAAAGAAAAAATTCTTTAATAAACTTTCAAAATATTTGACGCTTTACTAACTTTTAATGCAAAAAATTCTTCTGCAAAGGATGCAAGGTCAAAATATTAGGAAAAAAAATTAGATAAAAAGATTAAGGAAAGGAAAAAGCCTTGTGGGCGAACTTAAAAAGAAAAAGTTTCCTTTTTATAAAGTACTTATTACGCATGAATAACCAACCAGCAAGTGAGCGAATGTACTACTTACTAACCCCAATTCACTTTATACTTAATTATAATAATATAGTCAATTGGGGAAACAAAAAAATGCATCAGTTTTTATAAAAGCAAACCTTTGGATTCACTGTAAGAATGATAAAGAATTTCATCAACCATGAGTAAATGTGAAACTAAGGCTTAAATATGTCATAATAATCTCAGTTTGTTGGCAAAGATTAAGAGGCTTGGCACAAGCTTAGGCCATAACTTGACACTTCACAATGAATGCCAACAACAAGTATGAAAATGAATACGTGATGCCCATGTGACCGTTACACCAGATAATTGCCAGGCAACTGCGGTGTCAACCAGTTCCAACAACACCAAAAAAAAAAAAGCACAGTCATGGCACAGATGATGCCGCAATGGCGCAAAGCTCCAACGACCTTTAAAGATTTACTGACGTGCATCATAATGAATTGCAATTTTAATTATGTGAATACTGTTTTTATACTTAATCAACAACACTAGTATCTAGCAGGTACTGCCTGCGGTCTTGTTTGGCGTGAATACGAGTATGTTGAGCTCCCGACGGCATATGAAGTACAATAAATGTCAATAAGCAATGAAACACTTTGAGTACTGTATGATTTTCACATACTTAACAACATGATTATAATGATGATGATTATGATGATGACGCACAAACCTTCAATAGTTCATCATTCCTCAAACTCATTAGCAAACAAGCATCTCAGCATAATCATCCTGCACTGAATACATTTCACTTTGAGTGTCACAAACAAGCATTTGAGCCAAGCAACTGTGGTGTAAAATCACATTTGATGCAATTACTTTTGTTGTTGTTTCTTCATGTGAAAATTAATAGGAAGAAAAATAATTTAGCACGTACAGAGAAAAGAGAGGAAACCTATTGAAAAGTTGCACAACAGTAATTACACATATGCCATGTTGCACATTGCACAATTGCATTGCATAAGCGTTTTTCATTTTATGTTGCTTTCATAATAAACAAAGAACTTTATCCGCATGAAAGTATGTACATACTTAGTTCATGTTTATGAGTTTATTTTAGAATTGAAAACTAAACCGATTCCAAGTACTGGAAGCTCACAACTATTGTACTTAGTTGAAATCATTTATTATGAAACTTAAAACATTTGATGGATTAATTAAATTGTTACGAGTAACAAACTGCAAATGTTATGCAGCACAGATTGTGTGTGCGATTCACGTGTTTATTATCAATTATGTAATCACCAAAATATTTGTTATACTAATCGAGGTCATGACTTTATTAAATATTTGCAAGTCTATCACAACAAAAAAAAAAATAAAAAAAAACTACCTTTGGCTATGCCGAAGTTGTAATACTCTTCACGCCTCAGCGAGGGTCTTGAAATTTATAAGGTTGGTGGCTATGGGTTAGACACTTATAGTGTCCAAATTTTAAGTCGATAGTACGAAAAACAAAAACGTTTTTCTAATAAGAACTTTCATTTGGATCCCGGTTTGTTTGGGGGGTATCCCTCCTAGTAGTCCGAGGGTCTTGAAATGTTCATGTTTTCTAATAAGAACTTTAATTTAAAAGGGGGTTTGTATGGGAGGCACCCCCCCTAGTGACCGGCGTTTGGTAAAAAGAAACATTTTAGCTCCCTAGCTCAACAACTGAAGGACTAGGAGTGCGAACAGACGGACATGGCTAGATCAACTCATCTCGTCGCGCTGATCAAGAATATATATACTTTAAGGTGTCTCCGATGTCTCCTTCTGTGTATTACAAACTTCATGACAAACTTGTAAACCTATTCACTTCGTGAAGAGTACAAAAAACAAGAGGATGCTCATCAAATAAGTATTTCGTTAATAACTCATGTACTCAACAAGGAATGGAACCACAATCACCATCACCATCACCAACCACTGGCAAACTCACTCACTGTTGTGTCAGCATAGTATTTAGTTCGAGTATTTTGAACTTGAATTTGTTAAAAGTATCTCACAAATTGTCTCTGCTGGCAACTATGCATTACTGCTATTGACTTTGAACTTGAAATTATTCATTTGGAATTGTGTTAAGCATAAAGCGGAAAAGCAATGACAAATTAAACATTTCCAAAGTAATTAATTTTACAATATGTAATTTCAAATGCAATAAATGTCATTGAGAGAGTAAACAAACAAGATGGCGATTCAATGATTATGCAACAACAACCGAAACTGTAATGGAAATGCTGTGTCAGCATCATCACTTACATCATCACACCAACTCACTTTTAAAGTTTGTGAACGAGAAACCAGAATAAGACAGACAAAGACAAACAAATAAAATAAATTTAAGTAAAATTCCTCATAAATAAACCCACATAAAAGACAAACCACAAAATAAAAAGCAATTGTGTTTGACCAACAAAATTTAATTACTACCATCATCTCACAACAGAAGTGAAAACCAACTTTCAAAATCGGAGGCAAATAAACTTTTTGGGGTTTTTAAATGTAATACAAAACCAGATGCTTCATTTATGAAACAAGAAAAAATAACTAGGACAATGAAAGAATAATGTAAAATAGAATAGAGTAGAATAAAGTAGAGTAGAGTAGAACAAAGTAGAGTAGAGAAGTCTGTCTAAGTATAGAAAGAAGTGTGAATGGGAAAATGAGAAATAATAAAAGTTGAACAAGGTTAAAACACAAAAAAACAAAGAAAATATTTTCCACAAATGAATAAAGACAAATATTTCCTTGTAAATTTAGTTGTATCAAGACATGACTATTGTATCTAATTAGTTTGTATCTAATTTGTTAGAATTTCAACAATTCCTAGTAAATAAAAACATTATTTGGAATTGAAAACTAATTAACAACTATGACATTTAGATTTATTTCATGTTAGATTCAATAAATAAACTTTCAATTGAACTTAAATAAATACATGAATAATATATACATGTATAAGTTAACATAATATTCGGAAATGCTGTAGGGCATTAACACCCTTCCATAGGTTAACGGATGTAGGGGCATAACATGCGGTGCGGGTCATTACTAATGATTCATTAGTGATCGCAGCTATTTATATCATTCATCGCACATCAAATGTGTTCGTGACTGATAACTTAAAAGCACATAGTATTGATACAGGCCCATGACCTTTAAAAACTAATTGAAATTATTGTAGCTTCCAATATCTAAATGCACATAGTACAGTTCTAGGGAAGCAATTATTTTAATTTAGTTAATTTATATAGAATTAAGTACTTTACATACTAAAAGAAACACAGTGTGATTCCCCAAAATTTTAAAAACTACATTAGTTTTTAGTGAAAATGAAAGATTATTTGATCAAAATAATAGTCAATTCACACAGAAGTTTCGGATTTTTTAAAAAAAAATATGTATATCAGTGTTGAACAAGAAATTTTCGTGAATTAAGTCTAAGTGCTCTTCATCTAGAAGTGAAAGTGAAAGTAAGGGTAAATAATCTTTGTACACATAGATGGGTTGAAATGTTCATTGCATGCCTGAAAAGTGCAGATTCGGTTTACATCTACGAAAAAAAGGAAAATCTCCGCGATATATTTAACAATTGTTGAATCGGTTTGGTGTTCGTTCCATTCAAAATGTTTTTAAAATAAAATTAACCAAGGAAACCTATGGAAAACAATCCCAACACTTGTCCACCATGTTTTAACGTTATCGAATTTAGATCCATGCAAAAAGTCAAGAAAACTTCAGAAGGAATTAGAAACATCCTAAACTTTTTAGACATTTAGGGAATGCCAATATTCCAGAACGCATCGCTAGAAAAGTTCCTTTGATGAAGAGAAAGTCTTCATCGATAAAACAAAGGATCTTTGGCACTGGGCAAGTTTAGAAGATGAAAATAGTAGCGTAATATTCTTTGAAGCGAAGAGACTAAGATACATTTTCTTTAGGAATGACTGTAATGGAAATGTTAAGGCATTCAAAAGGCAAGGATTTGCCATCCACATATTACGTCACACATTAGGAGGGAGATGGTCAACCAAGCTTTGTGACGTCACATGTCAAAATCTAAAGTATTAAAACGCAAATCTTTAAACGAAAAATTATTACCAACTCTAACTGAGCCCTAATAGAAACCCTAAGAGACAAACATTTAAAGACAAATTTAAGTAAAACTATATTTCCTGTTTCCACTTCAAAATATGTGACGTCACACCATGGTCTCATAAATGTGATATCCAATGACAAGGAGGAGGGCTAAAAAATCATGAAATTCGTGTGACGTTATATGTGCATGACTCCTTAGGGCGGTGGAGTTGAGTTTCTTGCAACGTTGTTGGCCTCATTTTTTAGATTAATAAAATGGCAATAGAATGTAATGAAAATCGTTATGCTGCTATACGATGAAGAAAACATTCATTTGCAGAGGCTTTATAATCCAAAGATCATCTCGAAGCTGCTTAAAAACTTGTTTGAAGGTCATAGTATTGACCAAGTCAGTCACCGGGCTTGTGAGATGACTTAAAAACTAAGTTGGCCACGGAAACTTTTTCTAATAAGGAGCCCCTGCGGCAGTGTTTTCAGAAGATCTGTTACAAATTCCTAAAGGCCAAAAAGAATGATAACAAATAAGTTATTGGTATTGGTATTTGAATTCTTATTTCTTATTATACATCTGAGAAGAACTAAAGATTATAGATTATAATTATAAGGAATATTATTTCAATCTACTTACTAATCTCATTACTCAGAACTGACTTTCCTTGTTAGGTAAAAGTAGACAGGGAGAGTGCCAAAAAGGTTTTCGATAGAATTCAAGTCAAGTGATTGAAGAGTTTAAAGAGTTTTTAACTAACATAATGTAGAGGTAAGTTTTGGGTCGTCGTTATGCTGAAAGAAATCGCGCTGCGTATAAGCAACATTTTTGATTTCAATACAGAAATTTTATAAATAAGGAATGAAGTTATGAGGACTTTTGAATTGACTAATTTAGTTGATTTTGTTTTGCACTGTACTATTAGTTAGAATTTTCAACAATTCTTACATATACAATAATAAAATTAAAGATTTTATCTGACTGTCTGTTTGTTTGTTTATGCGCGCACCACGTAAAAGACACTCATCGGATGCAAAATCAAATTACTGAAAGATAAGAATGTTTATTGTGAGTAACATATAGCGATTGATTCATCAAAATCGACTAACAGAATCGATCGAAATTGGTGTATCAAATCCAGTTGTCTAAAATAAAATAAATATCAATCTTTTATCATTGCCATGTTGAGATGATTTTGATGAAATTTTGCCGGGGAGTAGCAAAGCGCAACGAGACAACTAGTTCCTAATAAGTACAGACGGACATACTCTACCTCTGAACTGAACAATAACACGACTATTTTCGTGTTGTTTATGTTATTGCGAATCTTTCTTTACTTTTATAGACCTTATAGCTTTTTATCTTTAAAGTAACGTTCATTAAGCTTATTTTAGAAAAAAAAGTAAGACAAAAGTGATTACCATTATGTTTTATTTGTGGTTTCTTTTCAACTACCACGAAATATGTGTATGTGTAATTTTTTTTGCTCATGTGAATAAGGACATTAAAGTAATATAGAGAAAAATTAAAAAATTAATAACATTTTAGTTTAAAAATGAAAAGTATTTAATAATTATAATATTTCAGTAATGCATGCATCTTCCTTTAATTAAAATGACCTCATAGAGACGATTGAGTAAGGAATCATAAAACCCTTTAGGGTAATTAAGGGAATATTCAGACCAGGCAGGTTTAATGGCATTTATCAATGTTGTTTTAGCTTTAAATTGTCTGTCAGATTCGTACACTTTCCTGGTTAGCCATCCCCAAGCATTCTCAATAATATTTAGGTCTGGCGAATACGGAGGCCATTGTAGTAAGTCGACATTCTGAGCTTGAATCCAAGCTTTAACCACTCAGGCGGTATGGATTGGTGCATTATCGTGTTGGAAACACCACTTCAAAGATCAAAACTTACTCCTAAACTCCGGAAATACCCTTTCCAGCACCTTTTCATAAGCTGCAGCGTTCATTTTAGTGGTCAGAAAATGGAGCTCGCAGGTTCCATAATAGGAAAGCGCCCCCCCAGACCATTATGCCACCTTCTCGACTGTGGTGACGATTCAGGAAATATTGTTCCTTACGCAAATCATGGAAATGAAAGTTATATCCGTCCGTGCCATCAAGGTTAAATTTTTATTCATCTGAAAATACAACGGTTGTCCAATTCGAGTTCCAGTTCATACAATTACGTGCAAAGAAAAGTTATCGCCAAATTCGACTTTATTTTTGCTGCAGACTGGTGGAATTGGAGGCTCCACGGAGTAAAGCCCTTCGATCAGCTTCAAGTAGCAGCTTTTTTAGAGCAACCTTTCATGTTTGTTCCATACGTTGACTTATTTTTAATATAAAGACACACTACAGTAAAGCTTGTTCAGATTTTTTTTTCAATTTCTCTATAAGAAAGATTAAAATCCCTATAAGTAGAGATTCTGGCTTTTTCTTCCGTCCTTAGGACACTTTTTCGCCCCATTATTAATAAAAATAGAACTTCAAAACCAGGAACTAATATTACAATATTTCTGCATAACCAATCACTTCAAAAAACTGCAACAAGCAAGCGCAATTGTCAATGTTCTTATTCATATGAGCCAAAAAAATTACACATACACATATTTCGTGGTAGTTGAAAAGAAACCACAAATAAAACATAACGTTAATCGCTTTTGTCTTACTTTTTTTTTTCTAAAATAAGCTTAATGAACGGTACTTTAAAGATAAAAAGATATAAGGTCGATAAAAGTAAAGGAAGATTTGCAATAACATAAACAACATGAAACTAGTTGTGTTCTTATTCAGTTGAGCGGCAGCGTATGAGTAATAAGAAATTCTTAGTTAGAATTGAAATCTAATTAACTATAATGACATTTCGATGTATTTTATGTTAGTTTGCATAAATAAACTTTTAATCTAAATGAAAGCTACACATTATTAATGTATCTTCTTGATTGTTGTTTATATTAAGTATCTCACTTTGCATGCTTTTTGTTACTTTCTATTGCACTTTCTATCCTTTGTAATACTTACTTAGAATTTTATGCTTTTGTGAGAATGTACTTTATTGACAAATTGCATTTAGTAATCACAGATTTTGAATTGGAATTATATACTTTATTCTATTCTCTCTCTCTCTCTATCTATCTTCAACATTTCTTTTTTCTTTCTCTTTTTCTCTTTCTACTTTTTTAGCGCTTCAAGCTATCAAAAAGATACAAAACAAAAACAAAAAAAAGCAAAAAGCTTAACTAAAAAAAAAAAACAAAAGTAGTTAAACAAAAAAACTGCATTCAAAAAGTGACGAAAATAAAATTTATTGTAAATTTTGCTAATACACAATAAGAAATACAGTAAAGAAACTAAACTAAACTAAAGTATATCGTCGGGCGTTTCTAAGCAACCAACACATTATTTAAATCAAACAAAACTTTAATGTAGTTGGCAACACTTAAAAAACGCAAAGCAAATTCAAGCAAATCAAAGCACAAAAGCTAAAACAAATTTCGTACAAGAAAAACCGCTCAGAAAAAAGCGTTTGTAGTTTTAGAAATTAACAAAAAAAAAAAAAAAACAAAATAATCAAAATCAAAACAGATAACAAACAAACATCATTTGCTGCTGCTTCATTATTTTGTATAAAGAATAAAACGCACAACATTCTTTTTTTTACAAAGCAAAAACAAGTTAAACAATTTTATAGTAGAATAAAATACAATAAATAACTGAAAGCACTTAAAAACAAAAAACAAAAAAACAAAAAGAAACAAAGTTTTTGAATCAAACAACTCCTAAGTACAACAATAACAACTACAATTACAACAACGACTTCAAAAACGACTATAGTAACAAATCCCAAAACGAATATGAGCCTGAATAAAATCAAGAAACGCGACACAGACTTATGACTCGTAAGAACGAAGGGCAGCGGAAGCTGCGGCAGTGGGAGTCGTTACAAGGTGACTGCACGTTGTGTGCCAGAAGTGAGCATAACATCGCCCACAAATGGTGGAATCTATCATCATGAACCATCATCAACAACAACAACACATCATAATCACAGCAACCATCAACAGTTGCAACATCATATCCACCATCATCATCAACAACAACAACAACAACAACAGCAGCAGCAACATAACAGTAAACACTATGTGCTGCGCAGCAAACAGACTAACAACATTTTCTCATCAGGCGCCACCTTAGTTGAGGAGGAGGACTTTAACGAGTTAACTGCAGTACCAACAACAACAATTGTGATAGCAACAAATGCATCAAATGCGCGACACTTTCCGCCATTAAAACTAACATCTGCAGAGACATCACCAATACCAATACCAACAGCAACAGCAACAATTGGCTCGACAACAAAAAATGTGCTACAGCGTCAGAAGGCGACGACGCAACATCAGCAGCAAACCACTACAACGAATATAACCACACAAACAAGTGACGAACACATAAATGAACCAACTGAACTAACCCCACTGGTTGATGCCAATGAACAAGAAGATATTCAGATAACAACAACAACAACACCAGCAACGACGACGACAAACACTAAGAAAGCCAAATCATCAACATCAAAACAACAATCGGCTAACACAGCAACATCACCGATTGTTATAACAACTTATCAACCCATAGCAGCCACTGCTGCTACTGCTGCTGCCCCACTTTGCACCACTACAACTTACAGTCATAATTCAAAAACAACTCGATCGTGGCCAGTTATATATCGGAATCCGCATCATTACGATTACGAAGCTCTCTATGTCCAACAAACAACAGCATTAAATAATAATAATAATCACTATCAGCAGCAGCAACAGCAACAACCACAGCAGACTGCTCCCTTCAAACAGAATTGCTATTCGAATCAGTTTAGGCAGTCAATCATTTATACATCAAGCAATGAGGATCTAACAGCGTTCAATGATTACTGTGGTAGCGGTGAAGAAGGTGGCGGCGGCAGTGGTAGCGGCAGTGGCAGCAATAATATTATTAGCACAACAGCAGCAGCAGCAGCAACAACATCTCAACAAGCAAAACTCCAACAACAACAACAACAACAACAACAGCAGCAGCAGCAAAAGCAGACAACGTGCTATTATTTCGCTCCCAGTCGCCATAATAGCATTTATGAGCATCCAGCAGCCGTTGTCGGTGGTTCATTGCAATTCGATCCAACAGTTTCGTCGACAACTGCTGTTGCGGCCGCTGCCGTTGAGAGTTTGAGACGCAGCAATAGTATTTTATTACGTAATAATAGCTGCGCCAAAGTCTTACAACGTGGTCACTCTGGTAGTGGTGGAGGTTTAGAATCACCCACTTCACTTACCTCGAATATGGACGGTGGTAGTACAGCTGGCGCATCTGCATGCTGTTCTAGTTGCTGCATGGGTCCACCGCCGGTATTATTTCTCTTCGTTACTCTTCTGATGACCACCAGCGCCACAGCAATGCTGTGCGCTGCCATTATGACTGATCACTGGGAGCATGTTACGTGGGATCGTTCCAGTTTGGATCGATATACAAATCGTTCAGGCTTGCAGTTGGAATGGATGTTGAACAATAAGGTTGCCATGCTGAAACCAGATCGAAAAGGTTAGTTTGTCTTTGTCATATTTTTTTTTTTTTTTTTTTGCAATATGCTCTCACATTTCTGCTTTGCCAACAGCTGATCATCGCTTTCGCCGCGATAATGTCTTTCTAGTGCCAATGCATGGTGGCATTTGGACGCTTTGCATTGATTTGCCCATGCAGGAGTTACAAGAGTTACGTCGCAATCCCAAATTTCCACGTGGGGCACCGCCTTGCGTTAATTACTTAGCTGGCTCCATGGAGAATGCTCGTGGCGAGGAACAACGAAATGACTGGCAACATAGTGAGTTCCAGACATCATTGCAGCCACATCTGAGTACGTATGATCTACTACTATACATATATCTAAGTGTTCAGTTTAATATGATTAGATGTCACATTTTAAATTTAAATTGTTGGACATAAGTTTTGTGAATGCACATAAATAATTCTATTCTCGTAGATTCACACAACAATGAGCGAGCTCACTCTATTTATAATACAATATGCAAGCCAGACACCTTCCTTCCTTCCTTCTTATACTATACATATAGGGTGGGCCATTTATTGATCCGATTTTGAACTTCCTGTTGTTAATGAAGCTGTCAATGCTGAAGCTGTTAACGCCGATGGACTTTTTTCAGTGGAGCGCATTGAAAGATAAATTTTATGCCAAAAATACCCAAACAATTGAACACTTGAAACAGAATATTCGGGCCGAAATTGTCCAAATTACTTGAAAATTGGTGTTTCAGAATGACCTACTGCCGGGCCAGCCGCGGCCAACATTTGAATGAACTCATTTTTCATACTTAATCGGAAGAATCAATCTATCAAATAAAGCGAAATTTGTTGAAAAAAAAATTAACTTTTGTTCATTTAATGACAAAACCAAAATCGGAGCAATAGTTCGCCCACCCTTTAGAAGGAATTACAATTATGGCACATTACTATGCAAACAATGGTATATTTTTTTTATACTCTACACGCAGTGAATAGTATTATAAATTTGTCATGAAGTTTATAACACACAGAAGGAGACATCGGAGACACCTTAAAGTATATATATTCTTGATCAGCGCGACGAGACGAGTTGATCTAGCCATGTCCGTCTGTTCGCACTCCTAGTCCTTCAGTTTTTGAGCTAGGGAGCTAAAATGTTGTACATCGGTTTCTTTTTACCAAACGCCGGTCACTAGGGGGTACCTCCCATACAAACCCCCTTTTAAATTAAAGTTCTTATTAGAAAACATGAACATTTCAAGACCCTCGGACTACTAGGAGGGGTACCCCCCAAACAAACCAGGATCCAAATGAAAGTTCTTATTAGAAAAACGTTTTTGTTTTTTGTACTATCGACTTAAAATTTGGACACTATAAGTGTCTAACCCATAGCCACCAACCTTATAAATTTCAAGACCCTCGCTGAGGCGTGAAGAGTATTACAACTTCGGCATAGCCAAAGTTAGTTTTTTTTTATATTTTTTTTTTTTTTGTTACATTTTATTACGGCGATCAAATACAAAAATACCCTTAAGACATATGAATCATATCATAGTGATGCCATTTTAGCCTTTTTCCGGACAGATCTGTCCTTTTTTTAACTGACCTATCCGGAGAAAAATGTCAAACATCACCTATCCGGGAATCGATCCTTTTTTAGTTTTAATGTATTATTTAATTTTTTTTTTTTAAATTCTGTGCATATGCTAAGAAATAGTCGACATATATCGGGTTGTGTTTATCACTATAACTTAACATTGATACTGCTAAGTTTTGGGCCGAGAGTATTAACTATGAGGACTCAGCAGGGAACAAATCATTTTTGAACGTAGCAACATTCGCCCTGAATTTGTTCTTGTTGCCATGATCAAATGCGGAAGTTGAGCGCGTATTTAGCCAAGTATCTTTGGTAAAAAGTAAATTGTGAAATCGGATTCAAACACAAAATTTAAACGCAATTTTATCTATCAGGTTAAGTTACACTGTTTTATGTATATTTATAACAATTCACTTGTAAAACCCAAAAAAATTTTTTACTTAACTCCGCAGAAAACGTCGCGCTTTCACAAAAAAAAAAATTATAAATGGTCACGGTTAGGTATGATCCAAAGAAAAATTATAGCAAGTTTTTATTGTGGGTTTCTAAAGGAATATAGAGTTTATCATAAGTTTTTTTATGTATTATAGAAGACCTTTGTGTAGATTCGAAACAAATATATTTCAAACTTGAGTCGTTGGTTCGATTCCCGCTCAAGTCTGGTCCTGCACTTTTCTAATTTCCTTCAATCCTTCCTATCTCTCCCCCTGAACTGAAGACCTTTGTCGCTATTGCTCATATTATTAACTAAATTATAATTTATAATTATAATCTTAGTTCTACATAAAAAAAAAAAACACTTTATTAGATTTGGATTGCGACTGCACAGCGCATGCTGTAACACTTATGAAGTTCCGGATAAATATTTAAACATGATTGGCACTAATGCCTCCTACAGTAGTGCCGCAGAAGAAGAGTATTATGACCTCATAAATCAGACAATAAAGCTTATCTAATTTATAAAAATAAATTTATAACTTTAAAATTACTAAAAATAAAAATAATAAGGCAATAAATTATGTCCTGTTGTCTGTCCTTTTTTAAATATTTGTTGTCCCATTTTTCCCGCTTTTTTGAGGTCGATCTGTCCTGTTTTTGTGATATATATAGATGGCATCACTACATATGATTCATACGTTACCTGAAGAAAAATAAAATTTTCATCACTCAAATTATTAATATTAAGAAATTGTCAAATATGGTGACAGACCGCGACCACGACCGAGATCATCAGAGTGAAGTCTCTTAAGACATCTACGACAATAATGGTTTAGGAGTTCAGCAGCAAGTGGATTTTTGTGAGAGTAACAGCCGATCGTTGTATCTACTAGTGTGTCTTTTTCATTTCTTACCAAACTAAAGGTATCTGCAGATCATTGTGTCATTGTCTTATTCCTGAAGAACCATGGCGCATTCAGTTTTTTTTTTCATAGAAATCTATGAAAGATTCAATTTCAATTCATTGAATTTGCGTGTAAGATGCCAGAACCCATAGCTGAATACCAAATGTCCAAAACAGCTTGATGATTGACTTGTATAGATCGTTGTAAGTTTAGCATTAAGATTTCAATTACTCGTGGGGCGTAAAAACCAGCAACTTGGTTATAACTATTTTAGTAATCACGGCAATGTTTCGTCTCCATGTCAAGCCTCTGTCCAGATGATGCGCATTCCGAGATATCTCACAGCAAACATTGGTAAAATTGATGTGAAAACATTTGTTTTTGCTTTATTGGTAAAATACAATGTTCATCTTAAATCTAATTATATAATTGATTGATTGATTATCGATGAATTATTTAAACATATGTATGTATAATTGGGCGCTTAACGAAGATGATCAGCAGGGCAAAGTTGATCGATCCATTGCGAAACGCATTTAAAGTGTCAAAAATCATAAATTATATATTAAGAGAATGAATAATAATAATGAGAACAAAAACATAGAAGAAGAATGTGGGGGAGAAGAAAACATTTAGGATTCATTGTGTTTATGATTGTGATATGGGGGGGGGGGGTATATGTTAATAATTGTAAACAAAGTCTTCTTAAAAAATATCTATTTTTATTTATTAAGTTGGCGCGCTTGTAAATTTGTATAACAAGCACTGCTTGTTTGTCTTCGTATGAATGGATGTGTGTGTGTGTGTGTTTATGTGGAATGTGCTGACGCTTACTCAGACCAACCAACCAACCAACTAACACACTGCCATGCATGACAGTCTAATCTACACAGGTGCACGCTTTGCAGGCGAGCACATGGCCTCTGCCTCAGAACTGGGATCCTCGGGCTTCTTGCGCTTTATCAAATGCGAAATATCTGTAGGCTTCGATGATGAACTAATAGCCGATGAAGAAGCAGACGACGATGATGTTGATGATGATGATGATGCAGCGGTAACTCCATTTTTAACTGACGTTGAAGATGAAGGACCAGCACCAGAACTAGAACCAGCACCATCGACAGCATGCTCCCCACTCATGGGCTTAATGTAACTATCAAGGGCTGCACGTACTTCGGCAATGGTCTGTGCTTGTGTCTCTTCAATTTCGGTGATTTTAGCCCAAATTTCTTGTTTGGTCTCTTCCAAATCTTGTATTGTATTCTTATCTTTTTCGCTGGTTTCATCCTTTTCCTTAATTGCTTCAATTTCAGCTTCAATCAAACTGCAAGCGTCCTTTAGTGAAGCAGCACCTTCCTTGTTTGATTGTTGCATCAAATAGGTTAAACCAATTTTATAATGTATTTCAGCCATGGGACGACGATAGTTTGTTGGTAAATCAGCATATATTTTGAGAGCTTTTTCTATTATAAAGATATAAAGGAAAGAAAAGAAAAGAAAAGAAAAGGAAATGTTATACTATTCTATTCATAAACTTTTTTTTTTTGTATCTTTCTTAATAATGTTTTGCCCAGTTGTTCTGCATGACATAGACATATTTGTTTGATTATAAAATAACTAGCGCGTACCCGACCCCGATTCGCAAGGGTTGTTTAGCATCACTATATTCTCTCTAATTACAATTATTCATAGAAAAAACAAAACCAATGAAATGCAACTACACTCTCTATCCCACAACCCCCGCTTCCCCCTGTTTCCCTTCAATACAAATCTTTGTTGTACTCAACCGTATACATATTTCTATACGTTTTTTTTTTTAATGTTTTTAAATATTTTTTGTAATTTTGTTTAGCCTATTCGGTATTTACCGTAATTATCTACAATTTAAAAGAAAAACTAACTAAATCGGTTGAAGATTACGCGCGCTAGAGGGAAGCATACATATTTTTCAATTTTGTTTTATATATCTGTGTCAACAAGTCAGAGTAGCTTATGTCGAAAATCGTTGTTTTGAGATATTGCACATTTTGTGTAAAGTAATTTCTGTTTGGTTTCATTTCATATTTATAAGTTGCTACACAAAAAAAAAAAAAATTATAAAAAATAAAATACATGCTAAATAAATTGTTGTAAAATATTTTTATAAAAATAGATTTTACAACCTTTCTAACGAGTATAAATTTAATTTAGTTTATTTATTCCAATAATTGTTTAAAAAAAAAGAGTTTGAAAATTTGATTTGTGAAAAAATCATAGGTGCACGAATTTATAGTGTTCAGAGTAAACTATATATAACTATGATTCTATACCATATTTTTAGAAAATTATTTAGCCAAAATACGTGTATTGAAGCGGTTAATAGTAATAGCGTTCTAAGTCAATTCACTCAATTTCGACATAAGCTCCTATGACTTATTGCCACAGATATACGAGTATATTATCTACTTCTACTCTATACTATATTTATATATATTCAACAAAGTTGAAAAATGTGTGTTTCCCTCTAGGGCCCGTAATTTTCAACCGATTTAGTTACTTTTTTTTTTAATGTAGATAATTATAGTAAATAGCGATTAGGTTAAAAAAAAAAAAAAGATTTTAAAATATTTAAAAACATTAAACAAAAAATGTTTACATATATTTCCATACAGCAAAAAATGTATCCGACTAGAGCTGAACATTCGATTATTTCATTTGATTTGTCATACCCATGTGTGATGGAAACCGCTTTCGTCTCAATTCCGCCCCAATTCCATTCGACGGAGTGATGGCAACAGCTTTTGACGTTTTTGAAATCGCCTAATTTTTTACATGCGATTTGGTTAAATTCTCTCTTATATTAAATTATTAAAGGAAACCAAGTACCAAGAACTATAGTTTATTGTTTTCCTCGCTAAATTGCATTTAAAAAATGTAACATTTTAGTGGTTTTAAGGCATAAATTTGCATTTTACCAAAATCTCTTTTCCATTAAAGTAAAATTGACAAAATAAGCAAAACCAACCAACGCTGAATATATTCTCTCTAATTACAATTATTCATAGAAAAAACAAAACCAATGAAATGCAACTACACTCTCTGCATATAAATTTTAACATTTTCGAAGATTCCGATTTGTCTTTAATTCAATTGATTTATATGTCAAAATAAACTATATTTATTGGTAATGAAGCTGTGATGTTTTAATTTTGTTTAAAAAATGCGTATAAAGTGATTAGTTTAATGAGAAGTTTTAATAATCTATTGGTAAAAGTTGGCATGTTTGCAATGTGTTAACTCAGGGTTCTATACACGATTTTTGTTTGTTGAGAAATAAAGTGTTTTTGCTTTTGATTGGTTTTTGTAGAGTGAGTAATGTGAAAGGGAGTGAGCAATGTCAAAAAATATGTGCTTGACATTAGTGGCTGAGTGTAAATACTAGCAAGAGGATCCAAAGAAAAATAAACGATAAGTGTAGCTACAAATTCTATACATTTCAGACGTATATTAATATTTAATCAGCAGTTCATTCGAACATCATTGTTCGAAAAATGAAAGCGTCGCGGTTTTTATCACACCTACGTTTTTTTTTTTTTTTTTTTTTTGACGAAATTGAAAACGTTCGACTTTAAAAACGTCGGTGTTTTCTATCACACACCGGATAGACATTAACCATTGTTCGATGGTATGATTAAACGCTTTATGTTCGAAAGTGTTCAAACCAATCCAATAGAAAGTACTCAAACAAAATAAATAAACCGTTTCTACTGTGACCTTGAACAAACTAAGTTTCACATGAAGATCGGGCCACAGCAAAGCGTGGTTGGGCACAGCTAGTATAATATAAAATAATATAATAATAATAATAAGACAGACAGAAGAAGAAAGATAATGATTTGTATATATTCTCCATATAAGTTAGTCGGAGGTGAGTGAATGTGAATAGAGTCTTTTTTTTAACTTCGACCTTGTAACTGGGCCATTTTTATTAATGACTCCTTACTTACCATAATCATCCCGTGCTGCATCCATAATGCTATTCTCGAATTCAATGTTAGCCAATTCTGTTTGAACCTCAGCCAAATTGGCCAAACCACTCAAACCTTGACGCGTGAAAATTTTGGCTGCCAATTCAAGTATTTCCCAAGCCAATTGTAAACTGGAAGCCTAAGTAAAAGAAACACACGCACAATCATTTATAATTGTTTTGTAATTGTTGCTATTTTTTATTAACTTACTGCTTCATAATCAACTTCTTCTTCGCCCTCACCGATCTCATCAGAAGTTATATCGCCATTTGATGTGCTCGGTTTCTCATCATCGACAATTGGTGTGAATGCAACTTTCTTAGCGGTGCCATTGCCATTACCATTTCCATTGGCATTACCAGTGATTTCATCAATAGCAGCACCACTACTGCTCACTTCAGTATCACCACCTTCTGTAGTTTTGTCAGTTTTATCAGCAACTGATGGCTTACCAACATCAACCGATGAGTCTGCCTCATCTCCATTTTCCTTAATGGCTTCCAATTTTGCAGCACTACTACTACTACTACTACCATTTGCTGCTGAACTCGATGTTGAGCTGGCAGCGCCATTTGCCTCAGCTTCAGCTTCGGCTTCGGCTTCAGCATCATCAGCTGCAGCTTCATCTTCTTCACCATCAGCATCAGCATCACAATCATCGTCTTCGTCTTCTTCCTCATCGGGTACATCAATAACTTTGTTCTCATCCAAAGCAAGAGCAATTAAAGATTTAGCATATCTATCCAAATATTTAACACTAGTTAGTTACTAAGCTAAAAATAATGCAAAGTCTTTGCTATTACTTACAACAAATAGGGCATGCCTAGCTCATCCGAAAGTTCCCCGTATAGTTCTTCATACAAAGAACACACCTGACTCAATTCATCAGCTGCCTCAGCGTAGCTTTTGACAAGCAAATTTCGAGATCCATGGCTGTAGAGTTCCTTTGCCTTTAAGATTTTCTCTGAACGTTCTTGCTCAGCATTGGGAGCAGCATCTGTTGCAACTGAAGGTGTTGTTGAGGCATCTGCCGCTATGGATTCAGCCGGTTTAATGCTTTGTTCTTCAGCAGACATTTTTCTTTAACTGAAATAAAATATGAAGAATATATTGATTAATAATTTGAATAATGGAATAATGGAATAAAGAATAAAGTGTGCTCGTTTTTATTTGTTTTGTTATAAACACAATTTTAAATATCTCGAAACTCAAACCCAGTAGAACTTCCACTTTAGATATATGTGTGTGTGTATAATGTTGTACCCCAGATGCCATCCAATGTCGTATGTAACACAAGAATGTTTAGTACAATTGCTAATCAAATACATATTTTTCTATGCTTTTTCTATTTATATTACATATTAATCTTTGCTTGATAAGATTTCAAAAAATGCTTTAAATTCTGCATGTCATACAATATTTTACATATGTGAAATTATTGAATTGACTAAAACACAATATCCTTTTTCCATTCTGTAAATACACATAAGTTTATTGCTATTCTAACATCACATCCAACAATTTAAACAACTGTACAACTTGTACAAATTATCCAAAATTTGACCATGATATTGAAGTATGTATGTCATTCGTTGCATGTGTTCTGACATATGTTTCCATTCGATTTGCCCTTTAATCCATCTACCTATTACCATCATCCTCTCTCACTTAAAACGAGAACCAAACAACCAAAGCACGTTACCATTTACCACAAGTAATTACACTTTTCAGTTTGTTGTCCGTCCTACAATTGATTCAGGGTTTTCCTGTGTGTGTATAAATGAATATGTGTTCAAGCTTCTCTTTTGCTCAAAAAAACCAATCAATGTTCTGTTGCTCATTTTCCGGTTTGGTTGCCATAAATCACAATATCTGAGCTGGGGGTTTGTCTGATGATATCTCGAATCGAATTACTTGTTTATTGGCGGAAAATAGGTTTTGTTGCCTGCCACAAAAGTTTCCAATTATTGTAGTACATGGAATTTCTAGTGTAGTTGATAAGTTTAAAACAGAAATTGGGCTGCATTCTAACTGTTATCTGCATAACTACTTATTATCATCATCATGATTTGACAAATCTTCATTCAGAGATTTCATTTGCTACTATATACGAGTACATATATTATTGATTTGCATTGTAAAATAACATTTTGTATCATTTAGTTACTCTGCATACATAATACAACAAAAATACAGTCAAATTTCCATAACTTGAACTTCTATAACTTGAAAATTCTATAAAGCGAAAATTCTATAAAACTCCATAAACTCTAATATCTCGATAACTTGAACAGAAAAAATGCCACTTGAAAGCAGCAAATTTTTTCAAAAATTCTTTATTTGATCAATATCCTAGATGGATCAATAGAAGACACATCGTCATTGCGTAACAAATCTAGACACTCTAGATGACATATATCTCTTCAATTTACTTAACAATTATATAACAATACAAATCGAAAATTGATTTAAAAGATAATTACAAAGCATGGATGGAGATGGAATGGAGTAAGATTGAATTACAATGCTACTCAAGAGGATTATAGTGAAGGACTTTCTTTCGGATGACAACATTTTTTTCAATATTAACTCTAACTTCGCACTCCCCAAGTAATCGAAAAAGTTCACAATTTTGTAGCAAATAACCAAGGACTGTGTGTGATAAATAATAATTAAAAAGGCCTTGAATATTGCAGAAAAACAATTCGACTCATTGTTCACGAGGATTTGGGTGAAATAAAGGCATGCGGAGAGTTTTTCACACATTAACTGATGACAATAAATCACTTCGTGTCCACCATTCCAAATAGATCAGAAATGATCAATACTTCCTGAAAACATTTATTACGGGGAAGTAACGTAATGAAAGCGCCAAAGTGCGGCAATGAAGTCGCAAAATTCACCGCAGACAAAAAAACTGGGAAAAAAAAAGTCTTCAAAAAATAAAACAACGACCAATACATTCTTCGACAGCAAAGACATCATACACAAAGAGTTCGTTCCAACTAATCAAACTTACTTTGGGAACTAATACTTAGAAGTTCTGAAACGATTGATGCACAGAAATCAACGCATTCAGTTAGAATATCTAAATTCCGACAGCTGAAGTTTGTTGGATGTCATTGCGAAATATGCATCAAATTTTGGGCTTGAAACCAAATCTGTGTGTTCAATCATCCACTGTATTCAATCTGATGTGACTTCTCTTTGTTTCCGAAGTTAAAATTAAAGTTAAAAGTTTTAAAGTCATTGAGACCATCAAAAGAGTTTCGATTATCAGGTGCAAAAAAATTGAAAAAGTTTTTTATTCGGATTTTTGAAAGAAAAAAACATTTTTCATCACTCGTCACAATCCGATTCAAAAACCAATAAAAAAAAGACTAATTTTGGCTATGTTGAAGTTGTAATACACTTCACGCCCGCCCTAGTGATCCGAGGGTCTTGAAATTTATTGCTGGATATGGGTCAGGCAGTTATATAGTCTCCAAATTTCAAGTCGATAGTACAAAAAACAAAAAAGTTTTTCTTATGAGAACATGAATTTGGATCCAGGTTTGTATGGGGGATACCCCCTAGATTGGATTGGATCGGGTCTTCGTCCAATATCTCTGGCAATTCCGCATCCACAAATGATTTTGGTCTAACCGAACGCTGACTGATTGTCTTGCAGATCAAAATCACCACTTCTCACATGTTTTTATGCATGGTGCATGCTCTCCGAAAGTTTTCACCAGAAAACGATGACCTTTTTGTTTTGATTAAATAAGAAAAGCATTGCATATCGCAAATTTTTTCTTTCAGGCAAGAAACTTGACATATTCACAGAGCTCCAACACAATGACTGACTCTATTATTTAGATGAAATGACACGTGTTATTTTTGAAGATTAATGACAATAGAATAAAAAGACATCTGTTGGAAAAGCCGTAAAGAACTTTCCGGTACACCTGATATATCAAAGAAGAATTTACTTTAATTTATTAATTTTATTGAAGTGCAAAAACTTGAGTTGATTTAATTATTTTATTGCAGCGAGATAAGAATACTTTGAATGAATTTTTTTTTTTTTTTTTTTGAAAATAATTCCAGATATTTTGTTTTAATTATGCTTTTCCAACCCAGTAAAAAAATATTTTAATTGTCGCACCGTGTATGGTCTTCAGACAAATATAAATATCTAAATATTTTAAGACTTAACTTTAACTAGAAGATTCTGATTAGATTAATGAATAAATCTATAAAATAATGTCTTCATAAGTCTTCGAGTTATGGAAGTTCAACTGTATTTCGTCATTAAAAGTGAATGCGTAAATTTGCTTTTTAAAATGCTTAGAAAGAAAAACTTCATAGAAAATCTATTAATTAAAGCTTTTAATCTCTTTTTTTTTACTACAAAAGGAATGCAAAATCTATCAATATCCTGTTCGCTTGTTTGTCTCATCATATTGGGTAGTGCAGCTCTTGTAGGAGCTTTTGGAGTCTGTCAACGTCAGATAAGCGCAATACTAATCACTGGTGTTATGTATTTATTGGCAGGTGAGTAGTTGATTTGAAATTTTGCTCTGTTCATTATCAACCTATTAATGTATAAATTTCACATTTCACAGCTCTCTTTGCCCTCTTCACACTTATGATTATACACTTTAAACGACAACAGGGCCGTCCCATGCTTGACAGTGATTATGATGGCACTGTTGATGGAATTGTTGCACGTCCTGGCGGTGTTGCCATAATGGCCAAACCTCTGTTAGGTGCACGCATTTTTCTAACATCATGGAGTTTGGATTTGGGATGGGGCGGCGTTGTGCTTTGTGCTATAACTTCAGTACTATGGATTCTACTATCAAAAATCATGCGCTATAACCCATTCTCGGCTTTGATGATTTAGCTAAACGCAATGCCGTACACTGGTCTATCAACAAGTGTCCGGCAAATGGAACAAACTAAAGGGAAATACATATTATAAGATGAGAAAGTTGATTGATTGTTGCTGCAGATACAAATATAAAAAATATAGTAAAAAAAAAAAAAACAAAATTGAGTTCAAAAGAAATAAACATATTCAACAAATAACAAACAAACAAACAAACAAACGAAATAAATACAAAACAGAAAATAGAAAAGCTTTAGTGTGCAATGTATTTTAACTTATTATAGAAAATCATACATACAAAATTAATAATAATACAATAAAATAATAAAATTAAATATTTAGATGGCTGCATCAAAAATAGTGAAACCAATTTTGAAATAAAATAAAAGAAATGCATAATTTTTGAACTCATTTTGTTTACAATGAACCAAATCAAACCAAACCAAACTAAACCAAAAACAGACAAAATGCATTAAAAACAAAACCAGAAGAAAAAAAATAAGGAACAATTGCCTTGTATAATTCTACTATTCATATTTTATATATTATTACAAATAATATTTATTATTATTATTATATATATTAAATTATAAATTACTAAACGCCTATAACATTTTTTGTAAATGTAAATTAAATTTACGCCTCAATTTATGACTCGGTTTTCTCTTTTCATTCGAAATGAAACTATGTATTTATTTACAATAATATAAAACTTTATACACAAAAAAAAAGAAAAGAAAAAAAAAAACAAATATTTTATGCAAACAATTTTGCTCATCATCAAATCAATTTGTTGATTTTTTGAATTATGGAAAAACATTCTACATTCTTATTTAGTTAAAACTTGCTTAAATTAATACATACATTAATTAATTAATTAATTAAAATCTATCTAATATGCTTTATACTTGTACTTGGCTTTTAACGAAAGTAGAAACAAATAAACAAATAAACTATTAATGAAGATATTGATTATGCTGAAATGAAAATGCTTTAGAACAAAAATACATAGATGACATAACATTTTAGCCAAGCTAAACTATGTTAGAGACTCCTCTTTATACAATACAATATACAATGTGAGTTTCTTCAGCCATGAAGACATGTCTGGCAAAAGTTTTAGATACAACGCAAGCAAGTCAGTAATATAATAAATAATAATTTACTTGCAGAGTAGATGATCAATGAATACTATTACAGAAAAATTATCAAAACAAGCATCATAATAGAGGAAAAACCAAAACAAAACAAACCAAATTAATAAAAAAAAAAATAAATAAATATAAAAAAAAAACATAAAATATTTTTATGTAAAACGCTTTGCCTTAAAAATTCCAAATTAATAAAGAGATGAAGAACATTTCATTTAAAAATTAACAAGATATAAACATTGTTTCATTTGTCCTCGGCCCCCTGTTATACGTCCTATTCACCGCTAAATTCCCAGCATCATGACATCATCCTTTGCATTCACTGCAGTCGCTCACGCTGCCCTAAAAAAGATTCGAAAGAGCTAAGCGATCATTTGCAGCTTGTATCGGTCTGGCTGAACAACTGGCGTATAAAAGTCAATCCGGACATATGCAAGCACGTGACATTCAACCTAAATCCTCACTTAACCTAGGAGTTAGTTCACATGGACAGACGACTCAACTGGCGGAATCACATAGAAGCCAGAAAAAATCAGCATGAAATTAAAAGTCCACAGTCTTTTCACTGGCTCTTAAATCCAAGATCTGCTCTATACCTCGATCTGATGGTGTTAATATATAACAGTTTAATAAAGCCAATCTTAACATGCGGTTCTCGCAAACCCAAATAACGTCGAAGTCATCCAAAGAGCATAATCGAAAATACTTCCCCAGTAAATGTCAAACGCGAATATCCACAAAGACCTCAACGTTCCTCTAATCAAAGCTGAGCTGGCACAACTAAAGCAGAAATACAACTTTAAACTCTCACAACATCATAACCCCTCACTCCCACAGACGAGCAGTTTTGTAAATTATTATTAGGCTTTGTATTGGATACGTTTACTGAATCACTATAAATAAAAGTAGAACGCAAAAAAAAAAAAAATTGAGAAAGAAATTTTCTATCATAAATATGGAGATGCATTTCAAGCAAGAAAATTTGTATAGAGTACACAATATGTACCCAAAACAGACGAACTCCTCTATCACGAACACCCCAATGCAAAGACTTCTTCTGTAGCAAATTGATTGCCCGGGCCCAATGACTTCATTATAGATTAACTTCAAACAACCCTATGATTTGAGTTCAGCTTAAAAATTCCAATTAAGGGATAGGTTTGATAACATTTACTAAGTTAATACGATAGCTAAATCGGAATTCACTAAGTTCGCATTGACTCAACCCGCATGTGTAAACGTGTTTTCAATGAGCATTGAACACACAAAGCGAGTTCACTAAGCTCGCATTGAAAACCCGACGTTATTTTTGTAATGTGCATTGAAATGTAGTGTAAACGCTTAGCGTATTGAAATTGAAAAGTGATGAGCAGAAGAGCTTTATTCTGCATAGCTTGAACGCGCGATTAACCGTGGAATTTGCATTAAGTCAGCAAAGCTGAACACCACACATGTAGGATACTTTTATTATTACTTTATAGTACAACGTAACCTTGGCAACCAGAGCATAACAAACCTAATTTCAAGTTTTTTTTAAGCATATGGTAAGGCAATGACTCTTTTACAATTGTGGAGTGGTGTAATGTAAAATACTCCAGCATAAAGCATTTGTGGGTGCATTAAATGAAAAAGTGTTCGAAAATAAATAAAATATCGAACAGCTTTTAAAACTGTGATATTAGAAGATTGGAATATCGAGCAGCTTTGTCATGGGGCAGTTACTTACTTCCATGGAAAAACGGCTAAAATGTTAAATCGATGCAAATGGTGTCAATTACTTCATTCATTATTCATTCATAATTGTGAACAGGGACAATTGACAGGCAATAAGTTGGGTATGCTTCGTTGTATTTTTATTTTTTTTTTCTAGAAAATTGGTCTAATTAAAAAAAAAAAATAAAAAAAAAAAATGAATAATAGACTGTCGAGCTGCTTTATGGGTTCTCCGATGTCTCCTTCAGTGTGTTACAAACTTCATGACAAACTTATAAGATTATAAAATGACATCGAGTTGCTAGCAAATCATATACAAAATTAGCCAAGAGTGCAGCAAAGGGTTAAAGGAACAACTTCATCGTTGCATCGAGTTTAAAAACAAAGGAAACCTTGAGGACGATACTCGTTATATCCAATATTTATTTAATGTTAAATATAAAATCGTATATTGATGGACACAATAAATGTATGTGTGGGTGTATGTGTATGTGTGTGTGTGCTCATGAATACAGCAACGTGAATGATGATGACAATATTTTCTTAAAAGGTTCATTAACATTTGAAATGCTAAAGCAAATAACAACAACACGAAGAACGAACTCCAGAACATGTGCGAGTGGTGATGATTTTATTTAATTTTTAATTTAAACAAATGACAAAAGAAAACTGGAAACAATAACAATAATAACAGGATATTTTTATTATTATTATTATTTAGAGTAAAACAAATACAAAATGCCATCAAAAATTACCAAATGCACAACTGACTCACAACAAAATATATACTTATGTATCTAATATAACATCAGAGACGACGACGCACACTGTGCAAGATTACAAAACAACGCAAAAGAGTTCATTCACCTGCCGCACTCAGACAGCCTGATAGGCACAAACAGACACCATAGAAGAAACGGAGAGAGAGTGCGGCGCACAGCGCATGGTCCCCTTCAATTCCCCGCGCAAAATGACTTCACTTCTCGCACAGGTAAGCGTGGCTGGCATCGTGAATTTATTGCAACTCAAACAAAAGCAAAGAAACAAATAAATGATTCGGGAAAAAATACAAGAACACAAGATGAAGTTGTTTGATGCCATTACGACAATTAATTAAGTTAATTGCACATTTTGTTGCAATGCACTGCAACACGGTGGCAACAGTAGCGTCGAAGATGTCGGCGCTTTGCTTTATCAACACATGCACATACTTATGTATTGTGATATTCGCACACATCACAAACTACTATTCAATAATTTATATACGAACCTTTTGATAAATGATTTGTTATTGTTGTTGTTGTTTGAATAAAAGTCAGCACACGCGAACTTCTACTTTAATATTTACAATTCGATTTTATTAAAAGCGCAAACAAAATTTGCAATATAAATTTGCAAACACAAAAAAAACACCGCTTTGGTTACTGCTAAAATTTTGCAACGGAATGTGTGTGTGTGTGCAGTATTGCCAGATTCCAGTGTTTGCAATTTCGCGCGTTTTTTTTTTTTTTTTTTTGAATTTGCCATTCACAGTTTTTTTTCATTCACAATGTTTAGGTAGAGGTTAGTATGATGCTCATTTGAAATTGTCGACAATATTATAAAAATAAAATAAAATATATCCAATTAGTAAAAATATTAATAAGTCATGATTGAAATCAAACAGAAAATTATAAATTGTATTACAATCAGATGTTCGATTTTGTTATCACGCAATCCAGTCTAAGGTGTTGATAATAAAATAGGCTTTCTATGTGGGACCACCAATATATTATGTCACATGTTAAGCTGATGGTAGGTTGCATTGTGTATATGTACGTATTGTCATAAGCTACCCATTTGTCCTTGAGGAACAATGGTGGACTATTGTCTAACACTTCCACATATTCCTGGATGTTCATTCTTGAATTGACAACCTTCTTTTTTATATCCGGAGGGTCAAAGTCATTATATTTAAACACATTATGATCTATTTCAGAAGATTTTTTTTTTAATTTTTCATTTCTATTTATAAATCAGAAGACGCGTTTTCTTGTCATTCTTTTCTGAACAATTAATTGAAATCTGGTCACTCTACTACAAACACACACAGCTGATTCAAAGTTTCATACACCAACATTTATGTTTGAGTGCACACAAAGCTCTGCTCTCAATTGTTTGAAGTTTGAAGGGAACATCCATTTCCACTCGAAAATGAGTGAAAATGTTATAAATAAGTTGAATTTCACTCATTAATAGAAATTCACAGAATATAAAGAATATTAAGTTTTTTAAGAAAATTAATATATTTTTTATTTTTAGTTTAAATAATGAGAAATATTCACCATATGAAACAATTATTAAAAATTTATATATAGAGCATTTTTCCGCTAAATGAAAATCAACATTTGAACTTATAAACCAATTTTATGCTGGCAATGATTTCAAGACCAAAAAAGTGCGGGCTTTCTCTCAAATTCTTACTCTCTATTATTGTGGACTCTCATTTAATAAAAATTACTCATTTGTTTGTCAATGAAATAACCACTAGGAAATTCAAAGCTTCAGACTTGGAGAATCAAGTCATTGAGCTGAAATGTAAGCTCAATATAAAATCTTAAGATCACTCACAGGCGCTTCATGGTATATCAGAAATGAAGGTTTATAGAAAAACTCTTCTCACCTGCTTTGTAATGATCATCTAGCACTTCCCATTGTGGGAAGGACACATAATAATATAGTGCTTAAAAGTTGAAATCACAACTCTTCAGATTTGCAGAACCCCCCCCCCCCCCCTGGACTTGAGTACAAAAATATATTTTGTTGTTGTTTGATTTTAAAACATTTGTTTGAGTCCCGATATATTAAAATCACTCATATGTCCATTTTGTCTATTGTCTGAATTGTCCAATCTATATAATATATTATACGTATATTGATACTAGTCTCGCTGGTTGTATGAATTCAAAGACAATAAACTCCTTGATTGGCAATTGGCCTTAATGAGAGAACTTTATGAAGTCACTCAAATTTCTCAACAACAATTTCAATGCCACTCTGAGTGAGTTTGATTTAAAACACCATCCAACAAGTCACTACATGAATTGGGAGACAACGCTTTCGTGAGTGATTCGTCAACTCTATCGTTTATAGTCAACTTTGGTTTGTTTCTGTTTGCTGTTATTGAAATCGAGAAGACTTTTGGTGTGGACGTGTTCGCGCGTGAGTGAAAAATAGAAAGAATATTGTGATACTTACATAGTGTGTAATTTCAAAAGTTTCACGAAAGAAATTTTAATAAATTATATTGGAACTGTGTGTTGAGTAGTAAATAATAATAGTGGAATGTAAAATTATTGAGAAATAAACAGAAAAACAAACAATCCAAACAAATTCATACTCATACATACAACAACAACCAAAAATAACAGTTATTAAATAATTATACTCACCTCAGTTGGGGAAATTGAGAGAATCAAAATAAGTACATAATTCCGATGATTGCCCTCTTCTGAGCATATGATATACAAAAATAATGTAAGCTTGTAATTTATTGTAATTTTATGTTTTGTTATCTTTGTTTTTTTGTGCTTCTTCTAAATTTACTTTATATCGATTTTTGTTTTAAACTCGAATCATTTGTTTTGTTTCTTCGTTGACATTGTTATTGTTTTGGTAGCTTATCTGAGAGAGAGAGAGAGAAAGAGAGAGAGAGTGAGAGCGGCATTGTTCTTTTCCTCAATTGACAGTTGTTGACCTGTGGGGTCAGTAATTTAGCGTTCATTGCATGTGTGAACGGATGAACATACTTCTTATTTTGTTGTTTTCGTTTGCTTGATACTCCACTGCTCCAATTTCTTGTAGGCATCGCGTGTCCAAAAAGAAACCTTGCCTCCCTCTAATTTACCCTTTTAAGTCATGTTAGCTTTCAACTTGGCCAAGTTTGTTGCACACACGCATACACATATGTTACTTTAGAGAAAAAACGTGAAAAAGAAATAAGTAAAGAAAGACACAAAAGAAAGACATGGTCAACGTGTTGTTTATTTGTTTGTTTTATTTTATTTATTTTACATTTTTTAGCCTTCGGGGCTTTGTTGACTTTTTATCTTTCTTTACTTTGCTTTGCTTTGGGTTTGTTTTGCTTTACGCTTTACTTCACTTACTTATTTCTCTCACTCTCTCTCTCCCGCCGCCCTCTTCTCATTTTATATTCTTAGTATTTTTAAACTTATTTTAAATTCTTTTGTTTGCTGATTCACCTGCTACGCAGCAGCACCATCAACAGCTGCAATCTCATGAATAACAAAAAAAAAAAAAAAACCACAACAATTTGTAAATTGACACTTAAACCGGTTTTTTTTCTCTTGTTTTCACGGAAATTATTATTAAATATAGTATGATAAATTATGAGTGTGTTTTATTTCTAAATACTAATTGTTGTTATCATTAATTATAAGCAATCTCTCAATTTTCAAATCTCAATTATTCGTATTAGCATGTGAGCTCCCCCATTGACTCTATTTCATTGACATTCCCCTATTCACTTTGCTCCATTGACTTCCCCCCATTGATTCTCCACTTGATTGATTGTTCAAATTCTTATTAATCAACATTTTTTTCAAGAAACAGAGAGATGGAAACCTTGATATTTAAAAAAACAGCTGCCTCGTTGATAAAATTGAATAGAATTTGTTTGTTAAATCTTTCAACTATTTTCTGATTATAATTTTACTACTTTAAATTGAAAAAATGAATGAAAAATGAATGCAGACAAATGTTAAATGACGCCAAACTGGCGCCTAACAAAAATGTAAAATGTAAAAACTTTATCCTTTAAACAAGGATAAACACATACCGCAACAACTTGAAAAACATGAGTCAGGACAAAGAAGACAACTTTATATTTTTTTACAGGAATAATAACAATAGCAAAAACAGCAACAGCAACAACATCAATTTCAACTTCAACAATGATGACGACAGCAACACAACTCCAGCAAAATTGAGTCGCAGTAAATAAATGCAGCCAACAAACTACAAAGCAAACAACCAACCAACCAACCACCCACCAACCGATAAAAGCTCACAGAGTTGGCAATTGCGACGTGAGTTTCCACTCAATTGGAGCATAAACAGTTAGACAGGCAGGCAGTCACACATACAGACAGTCAGTCAGTTAGACACTCAGTCATTTAGGCAGTGAGTCATTTAGTGAATGAGTGAGTGAGTGAATGCATGACATTATGCCAACAACATGGAAAAAATCCTACTTAAATCGCAATATGCAATATGCCTGGCATATCCTTGGAAGAGCATTTAAAGTGCGCAGCAATTTTGTTGAAACGAATTTGATGACAAAAACGAAATGGAAAAGAAAAAGAAAACCCAATGTAAAATCGATAAAGCCCTCAAAAGGTGGGTGGTTGAATACCGGATATAGGCAAATGCATACTCCCCGCCCCCACTCGACTATGTTTATGCCGTATGTCCTTCAGCAAGCGCATAATTTTACCGGAAATGTCAATGGAAGAGATCAGGAAATTCGTTGCAAATTGAATTTGAGCTCGCATGAAAAACGCATAACTTTGCCTACACTAGATTTCTTTTCTTTTTCTTTTTTTTGTTTGATTCCAACATTGTGTTGGCGCCTGCAAAATACTACAAGAATTGAATCACTTTCTCTGGCAACAAGCTGCTGATGTTTCTATAGTATATGGTGGATATGTGTTGCAAAGTGGTTAAAGTCTGAAACTGCTGCTTACAGTAGTGCCGACTCCAACTGCTAACCCCGACTGTGCGTGCCTTCAGCTAAGGGTTTCAAAGCTACTGGTGATGGTGGTGGTGATATTGTTGATGATGATGATGATGATGGTGGTGGTGTTAGTGATGATGATGATGATGGTGGATGTTTGTCTGCGCTGAGGGATGCTACACTTGTGTATGTCACTACATACTATGAGTATATCAAATACTTGGCGTGTTAGACGCTCTTTGTTGTCTCGACTCAACTCAACTTGACTCGTCTCTTGTCTTGTCTTGTCTTTGTCGTCTGCATTGCATGACTTGTGTGTAAACTTAATTCCTTTTATATGTGTAATACAATTTTAATTCCTTTCGCTTACTAAGCAGAGCCAAGTTCATTTGGTTTATTTGATTTGATACTCTAGAAAGTAGTATTGATACTCCTAGTTAAAGTATTTTATTTTCCTTTTAATTCTTTTTTTTTGGTATAACAAACAAAAACTATCCCTAAGGAGGGTTTTCCATTATTTCTCTATTTGAGTTTCCATTAGTTTAAGTGCAATCAAGTTTCCTTTTCCATTTGCTTCTTCGTGTTTAATATCAACTTCTTTTCTGCTTTTCCATTTAATTAAGCCCTTGTCCAAATCAAATCAATAAAAATAAAGTTTTACATGTTTTTCTTATCCTAAGAAATGATTTCCTCTTAATTTTGATGAAAAATGTAAAAGTTACTCATAGAAGAATGAACGAAACGAGTTCATTGAATTCACAAGCAAACAAAAGAAATTAGTCACCAATGTGTCCTCCTATGACTAAACATGACTAGGATAGGTCAGACGAGGTTAATGTAAAATTGAAAACCAAAAACCACCCACAAAATTTAAATTAAAAAATAACAATTTGCATTTGCCCCCCTTTTTGATTCTGTTTCTGTCGTCGTCGTTGTCTCGTCACAAGCAACTGGAAGGCCAACAAGCAAATGTCTTGGTAATGGACACTCTTTAGGTTTTGTGGCCAGTTGTTGGCCAACAGTATGTGTGTGTCTGAGTGCCATTTGATACTGGCAATTGGTGGCATTTACCTTTAGAGCAGTGCTAACCAAAGTCTACTCAAAACCCACACTAGGAGCGACAGACTGCTGCTTTGGTTTTCAAACGCCCAACTTGGATTGTAGATGACTATGATGTTGATGTTGATGTTAATGATGATTATAGTGGAGGCAATAATTGTTGTGGCCAATCAGAGGTGAGGTGGTGATTGTAGTATTGTTTTGTTGAAAGGCCTTTTGCTGGTATTCATCCTTTGGCTATTTTCTGTTTGCCTTTTCTATGTTTTTTTTTTATGTTTGAATTTCTTTGTTTAATTATTTATTTTATTTCTTTTTGTTATTTTTTACAACGACAAGTCAAGACAAGTTTCATACTTATTATTGCTGCTTCTCCTTAACATTATTAACATTTAATTTAATATTCTTTTTATACTTATTTATATTGTAATTGTGTAGTCTTTCTAACATTTCCATTGTCTTTGATCATTGGCATCTGTTGCCTTCAATTGACTTCATCATCTAATAATAATGAGAGCTGAAATAATTCATGGCTTCTTCTTTTTCTTTCTCTTGTGCTTGTCAGTTTTAATTTTCTATAAATTTAATCTCATTTATTTACTTGGCATTTCTAATTAAAATTTAATTAATTCATTAGTTTATTTGCCTTGTCGATGGCTCCACCGCTAGAGGCGGACACAATTTGATTTGATTTGGCTTCTTATTTTAAATCAATTCTCTCTCTCTCTCTCTCTCTCTCTATGACTGACATGCATGATGCATTAAGCTAATGAAATGTGGTGGATTTTTCTCTAACAACCCTTTCATTAATGGATGTTTATAGATTCTTGTAATATAACCTCTTATGTCATATTGAACTGGTTGTTGTTGTCACACCCATATAATGAAGTATAATATGTACTCCTCCAGCAAACCACTCCAACAAACAAGCAAACAGCTGTGTAAACAGAGTATTTGGTTCAATGCTGCTGAAAGCAATGTTAAGTTTTAGATCTGTTAATCTATTCACACTTAAGTATAATGTATAAAAGGAAAGCACCCCGGGAACATCATTGAAATGTAAATGAAATATAAATGGAATTATGTGTTTCATTTTCCGACACATAAAAATTGCACACAGAGAAATAAGAGACGAGACATTAATAGAAAGAGAAATGTTGAGTTCTTTCACCTCGTTGAAGTGTTGCGTGTTGCATTTGATGAAGCATTTGCTTAAATTGCTTTATAATTGATCAAATATGAAAGGGGGGTAGAAGGGAGTGATGAAAATGGAACCGAGTGAGGTGTGTGTGTGTTCACAATCAGACATGTCATACCACACATCTGAATAGTACATACATATAGTATATGGTAAATAGAGTCATACTTCCTACTACACTACTACATACCACACAACACAACACAATTTCCTCACGCACTTGTATTATACTGAAGTTTTACTTTAAAGTCCCCACATGTGTTTCTTGATCTAGAAACTGAAAGTGCATCATAAAATCAGCAACTCTGAAAACTCGCTTGCTATGTCTGCCTGCCTGCCTGCCTGCTTACTTTTGGTTCTCTCAACCTACTACTCAACACCACTTGACGTTGTAATGTGGCAGGAAAATGATGAAAAATGATGTTGAGGCGCTTACTTCATTTCGCTTGTTTTAGTAATAAAAAATTGCAGATTCACATGCAACCATTTTATGTATTATATTTTTACTCACTCACCCAGTCAGTCAGTCAGTCAGTTCGTTTTCCCTCCTTCCTGTGGTTTTTTTTTTTTTTTGTTAATGAAGATATCGATTGATGTGCATATTCATACTTAATGTGTTGCGTGTTTTTTTGGATTTTCTAGTTGCTTTTTAGATCTTCAATACTTTTTAGTAGTAAAGAAAATCCTTCAGTTTAACTTGTTCCACACTTAGGCGGCTCATTTCCGTTTTGAAAACTTTTGCTTTTTAGGTCAAAATGAATGCTTAAGTGTCTTCATTTTTCTTTTCTGCTTGTGAGTTTTGGGTCAACATTCATATTTTAATGTCCTTACTTGATGAAAAAAAATGAGAAATATACCCAGATTATTTTAGAATAATAGAATTTTATACCAAAACTCTTGATCTATAGCCAACAGCATAATTTCTTATTTGCTCAGACCTTGATTTTTCACTTTCAATCTACACTTTCTCATTGAAGCGAAGCAAACATCTAAAGTTTGTTCTCATCCCCAAACATGGATGAAACTAAATACAAATGTTTACCTTGAAAAGTTCATCATGTAAAAAGATTCATATGGAAGATTATGAATCAAAGGCCAATGGTTTTTCTTTTTTTTTTTTATTTTTTTTTTTCATTTATTCAGAAATTCAAGTGCGCCACAGTATTATGTTGATCATACAAGACTCATAAAGCCAGTCATCACAGCCATATGTCAACAAAAGCCACAGACCACAAAAAAAAACAAAAGTCTCTTTACATTAGTTCAGTATGTTTTATTTTTCACCTGAATGCTTCCAATGTACGATGTCACATCACACCCAAACTCTTATGGTTTTTACTTGCTAAATAAACATTTTTTAATATTCATGCCTCGTGCCTCATACATCATCCATCCATCCATCATCAAAAGCTGAGAGAGTTGTACGCATAAAGGATGAGCTCAAAAACGATGAAGACGATGGCAGCCACATGTAGCATAGTTGATGACGATGATGAACATAAAAGGTGTGACCAACCATATATGGGGGCTTTGGTTAGATATTTTTATACTAACTGCATAACATATCAACACATATGTTTTTGATCTGGAACGAAATTATATTTATAGATACATATTCATTCATTCATTTATTCATTCAGTTTGATAACAAGATAATAATTTATGTAAATGAACTATGAAAATAACCAAAACAACAAATGCTATTTTTAAATGTTCATAAATTTCTTAATTTCCCAGAAAACATGAGTCAAAATCAATATACGAGTATATGAACACAGATATTTATTTAAATCTCTGCTCACAAAAAAGTGGAAGCTAGTGATTTCGTTTTCAAATTCTTCTTACTCATTTTTTAATAAAAGCTTTCTTGCTATTTATAATACGAGTACATTTTGTTATCTTGTGGCCCGTTTTATATTATCTCCTTATCCAACACCACGCTGGTCAGGTTCATGTAAATAGAGAACAGACCTTTTGTGTAATGAATTTTGGATAGGAAAATCCCGCGTGCAATGACTTAATTTGTGTGTGTTTATTAATGGTAATTAATGCAGACCCCGTTGCTCATCTAATCTTATCGTATTTATTCATGTATTCTTATGGATTCTGAACAAACTGGCAACGGAACACCATGTTTATTCTTGAACAATATAAGATTGCTGTTTCATTAGTTTATAGCGTTGAAAGATAAACTACTGTAATGAAAATTTGTCTATCAATACTTCTATTTAATGCACTCAATATTCTTGGAATCATTATTTACTTTATAGAGACGATAAAAATGACGGAAATATTTTTAGAAATTCTCTACCAAAATGCATTAGACTCTTTAATTATATATGTATATACTAGATACCCGGGGAGACATTGCCCTGTCTCTCTTTGCCCAAATATTAGTGGATATTGATTGCTTGACCTGATGAGATGTTTGACGAAGGCAACTTGATTGATTTTAAAATATGTCTTTAAACTTTATATGCATCTCACTGGCACATCTCAATATTTTTTTTTTTTTTTTTTGATTTCTTTGGGATTTTTTGCATTATCTCTTTTTTCTAAATCTTCCTCATGAATCACTCTGTCCATTGGTGAAAACTGTATGAGAATCTGTTCGGTAGTTATTGAGTTTATTGCAAACAGACACACAGACGCGGCGGGAAACTTTGTTGGATAATATGTATTTCTTTAATGTTATGCTAAAACTAAACCAATGGAAATGCAAAGCCAAATAAATCTGAGCAGTTGACGATGTTATGCACTTAGATCCATAAGAATACTGGTAACCTTTTCTAAAATATTATTTGAAAAGATAACTTTAAAGAAGAATGGTACCTGTACTGTACCAATTTAAATTAAGAAGAGTATATGGACGATTGAGTCATGCCAGCGAATTGACAAATCCATTATTTTGAATGTGAAAAATACTTTGCTGCTGTCTTTTTAGGTGCTCGACAAGCTTTTGATAGAGTCTGGCATCCAGATGTGTTCTTCAATATTAATAAATGGCTTCCTGCTTCATAATCTCTGCTACTTAAATCTTAATTCACCAATTGTCATTCAACCTACAGTCCACAATCTGACGAACTCTCGAAAACTGTATGCCATGAATGCTGTGGTACCCCAAGGACTCTTATAAGTACAATATATACTGCTGATATGCCGGTGGGTTATAATGTTGAGGTAGCAACATATGCTTATAGCACAGGAATTATTGTATTGTATGAAAATTGTTTGGTTGCATCACAGCAACTGCAAGAATAACTTTGCTTAATCAAAAATCGGTTTAAGTAATGAAAAATAGTGGTCAACGAACAGAAGTCTTATCAAACAACTTTCACTTTAAAGCATGGAAACTGCCTCCGAGAAACATTAAAAGGCTACACTCTACATCATAGCAATGTAGTCAAAATTCTCGGAGAGCGAGTGGATCGTAGGCTTACTTGAAAGATCGAAATTAAAGTAAAACAAATCTAAATCAAAATTTAAATATAGAAACATGTACGAGCTCCTTCTTGGACCACGGTCTCAACTTAGTCCGGAAAACAAAGTTCAGCTATACTAGGTAGTTCTAAAGATTTTATAGACGCATGCAATGCATCTATAAGGAATGGTATGTAACTCCAATATTGAGATTGAGACTGCAAAGAGATCAGTCTGCGACTACTCTCAATAGTATAGCAAGAGTCTTCGGAAATTTAGAAATTCACAGAAATCTGTAAGTGCCATTAGTTAACTAATGGACGAAATAAGTAGAATCTCTGATAGATACATATAGTATCAGTACACTGCTAGATACATACATATATCAATAGACTGCATAATCACACCATTAACTTAACAAAAAGTTAGGCAACAGCATGAATGTCAAGCGCGTAAAAAGGTTTTATGTTTTAGATATTCCACATAGATTATAAATTTGAAATTATAATCTGTCACTAAATATCAAGAATCATTAATTCATTTGTATCTTAAGTTTTTATACTCTTCACGCAGTGAATTGTATTATAAGTTTGTAACACACAGAAGGAGACATCGGAGACCCCATAAAGAATATATATGTTCTTGATCAGCGCGACGAGATGAGTTGATCTAGCCATGTCCGTCTGCATGTATGCACTTCACTTTTTGAGCTAGAGAGCTTAAATTTTGGACGGAGCTTTCTTTTTATCATACGCATTAAATTTGTCAGAATCAGCCGAATCGGTCCACTAGGGAGGATACCCCCATACAAACCGGGATCTAAATGAAAGTTCTTATTTGAAAAACTTTTTTGGTTTTCATACTATCGATTTGAAATATGAACACTATAAGTTTCTGAACAATATCCACCAACCATATAAATTTCAAGACCTTAGGACCACTACGGGAGGGTACCCCCAAACAAACCAGGATCCAAATGAAAGTTCTTATTAGAAAAACTTGTTTTTTTTGCTATGGAACTGAAATTGGGACACTATAACTGACCCGTATCCACCAACCTTCTAAATTTCAAGACTCTCGCACTACTAGAAGGGGCCTGAAGAGTATTACAATTTCGGCATATCCAAAGTTAGTCTTTTTTTATATTTTTACTTAAAACATCAATTTATAACACAAAAAAATTATATCTCCTCGTATTCATTGTAAGTAGATTGGTATAAGGTGGACTAGAATTTTGCATTTGTTGGTCGTGTAGGATGTTGTTAAATACATGTACTTATATTGTGTGTTGTGTGGTTTCAGAATAATGTGGAAATGTGGATGATGAATGTAACAAGTTGTTGCTGCAGCCTTCGTTAAACTTACTTGTTTTCTTTTTTTTTTTTTGCCTTTGCATTTCATTTACATAAAATTGCAAAAGATTAAGCAGACATAAAAAATGGGAGTCAAACGATTTAAAACAGATTTATGGCATTCTGCAGAGGAAGAGCCAAAGCCCAGCCCACGGTTATCCGATTGCATTTAAATTTAATTAACCTAAATTTTGTGATTCTCGATAGCAGCACAACAACACATTGACAGAGTGAATGAAAATGAATTGAAAAATCATCAAAAGATGAAGGGGGATTAAAGAGGCACGTAGATAGATATTAAAGTGCAATCATGCATGTACACCTCAAGCGGATGCATTTCAATTTCAATAATTCCATGAGGGATCATGGTAATAATGTTTGTACAACAATAAAATCCCATACAGGGGAAGCGGGTAAGAAACTAACAACTTGATTAAATACTCATTGCAATGATTTGTTACCGTTTTTGAACACAAAAGCCACATGATGCCATTGTCAGAGAGGTGTAGATTGAAGAAACCACATATCATTACCATCAGTATTACATATAAGGCGAACATCTAAGTACATGATAACCGCAATGTGTATGTTCGCGCATTTTAATGCTCAAGTGCATCATAAATTCTCTGAAGGCCTCCTCTTCCAGTTATGCAGTTATGCGATACATCATAGTGTAGATGTGTAGATTCAGATAAATCTTATACGATACTTATGCCTAATACCTGGTTATGATGGCAACTCATGTCATGAATGATGAAGAAGAATACATGACAGTAACAATAACAAGAAACTTTGATGTCAATAGGCATTGTCAAATGAATGAATGAATGAATGCTTGACATGCTTATTGGGAGTTGTGAGTTGTTTTGTATGGCGAACGCATTCTCATCATCATTTCCCTTTAAAAAATCATCTCATCATCTTATTACATTCATATACTAAGTCATATTTATTGTTTGAAGAAAGAGATTTTCTACATGCTGCGAAATTTATTTATTGTTGTGCTCATTACACAATTTCATCAGATTACATGCCACAAACATACTTACATATGTACTTTCATATTTATAAATATGTATTCATTGTATCTTTAATAAGCGTCATTCATATTCAATCAGTGCTTGTTGTGCCTGGGAAATGCTCTGTCTTTCTTTTATTAACATTAACATTCCCCTATTTCGTTATTTAGTATCACCCTCTTCCCCCACTATATATAGTACATACTTACTACTTATATAAGTACATATAAATATTTGCCATGTCAGATCTATGGCTCGTGTGGATCACGCTTTCGTTCCTGTATTTTATTTATTCATTTATTACAATAATTAATTTTAATGACCCATTTGAGTGACTGCTAATTTTGGTAGATTTTTTTTTTCTTTTTTCTTTTTTATCTCATTTATTGCATGCATTTATTTTATTTTCTTATTTATCATTGCTTATCTTTATTTGGGGGAAAATTAAGCTTAATTGTTTATTTCTCTCTGACATTGTAAGTGCTAAGTATTGTTTACCTTTTAAATGCATCATCGTAATTCTGAATTTCTCCATCTAAATATGAAATGTGTATTTAAAACAAATAAGAAATTATTAAAGCTTTCAAATGCATAAAAAAAATACAAACTAACTAACAAAGCATTATTAGAATGGAAATGGGAATGAGATGTGGAATCAAACGTAGTCAGCCAGGGCCCGACGAACTGAACTGAATGCTAAACTGTCAACAGTTGAAATATTGTACAAAATAAGCTTCAAAGGTCTGTTTGCCTTGCCTTGCCTGCCATCGACTGCCTGCCTGGATTTGTCTCATATACTTATATTATACACTTGCTAGCAAAAGTATTCGGATAATGAAAATAGAAAACTTTGTTATGCTTAAAAATATAAAAAAAAGAACACTTGCCCTTCATCATATTTAATTTATAGCAGAAGATTATTTATATCGAATGCTGATTCGCCAAACTCACCTCATCATGATACTTACTTTCTTCCGAGAATAATCCGAGTTTTTTTTTCCAGAAATTATGGTGTTTTATTACATATTCTTTTGCGAAAACCTTTATACTTCATTTTTTGATATTGACAACTGACACATAAAAAGATTTTATTTAAAAAGAATAACCTCTTATTTATCAGAGAAATTATTTTATTATCATACCAACTTTCCCGGCACGCTTTGCTACTCCCCGGCAAAATTTCATAATAATCGGCTTTGCACGGGAATAATAGAAATAACGATATTTATTTTATTTTGTTGTGACTCACAATTCAAAAATAGATGTTTCACTAAGACTATATGAATGATATTAAAATATGTCTATTAGCTTTATCCACAAATTTTGACACATTCTGTAAGTCGATTTTGATGAAATAAACACTATATGTTATTCACAATAAAGCTTGTTATCTTTCAGTAATTCGATTTTGAATTTAATTTGTGGTTTTTAAATGATGCGTGCACAAAAACTTTTAGTCTACGATTTTATTATATGTATAGATAATAAGCTCAGTTTTATGTAGATTTGTATGAGGAAACCATCACTTTTTTATGATTAAAATGTGAAAAACTTTCAGTGAATTTCACCGGAATGAAAAATATCCATACACTAGGAAACATAAAACAACAATAATAATGATTTTAGAGTAATTTTTTTATGGGTTACCTGCTCATGTAATTGGAGAAATCATGCCTGAACTAAAATTTCATCTTGATAGATTTATTATTGAGAAAAATTCATACATAGTAACAAACGGACAAACTTACAATCGATCTACTATTGTACTTTATAGGGTCTCGACACACTATTTTATGCATTACAACTATAAAGAAAAAAAAGTCCTATGATATATTTTATACAGAACATAGTTCTAAAGTACATAAATACATAACATTGATCCTTTCATCAACAAAATTTGCAATGAGTCATAAAACCAGAAAAATTGTCACAAAGAGATGGAGAGGTAAACAATCCTGAAACTTAGATAGAAAAGCAAATGGTTTTCTGAAATAGAAAAGACATTTAGAAGAAAGCAAAAGACATTTTGTTCAACCAACTCTTTTTTGTCAAAGCTCCATTCTGGATGCCCAAGCGAGTTGATAGAACGAGAAATACGTAGTATTATCGTGGTGTCTGTGAAAAGCAATCGTCACGTTTCTCTTACAAATAAAAAACAAGAATCCTTTGTCAAAGATTTACATGCAAGATACCCATGTGGAAAATATAGACATAGAATGTCTAGGAAGCCTTATGTGTCAGTTGTCAATAGGAAGAAACAATAGGGTTTCTCAAGAGTATATGGAGAATCGCCAGAATTTCGGGAAAAAAAATCAGATTATATTTGGACTACAGCAGGTTCTAAAATAAGAAGATAGTAGTTTGCCGAAAGTGTTACAACCTTTGATAAATTCAACATTCTGCCTTAAATTAAACTCGGAATCCTTATGAATCCATAGGAAGAAACAAATGGGTTTCTCAAGAGTATATGGAAAATAACCAGAATTTAGGGAAAAAAAATCTCAGATTATTCTCTAGGTTCTAAAGATAAGAAGATAATAGTTTGCCGAAAGTGTAACAGCCTTTGATAAATTCAACCTTCTACCTTAAATTAAACTCGGCTTAGGTGAGGATATGATTTTGAGGATGTATGGCCTCCAAAGGAGTTGCTAAAATTTCTTTATAGAGTCAACAATAAACCAATTTGTTTATACGTGTATGCATAGATATTTTGAAAAAAAAAAACGAACGATTGGAGTAGTTTGTTGACGAATTTTGGGTTCAGCAATACAACGTAGACAAGCAAGACGCATAGCACAAAAATCTTATTCTCAGACGAAAGCAAGTTCTGCATAAGTATGTTCTGAAGCATTACTTATTTTATAATACTAAAAATCAATTGCATTCACTCACCACAATCTTCCGTTCCGTTCTGGCCAACGGGTGGGAATATCATGGTGGCTGTGGTTATTACCCATGTGCGGGAACTCGGCGTGGAGTTGAAGATAGGCCTCAACGCCAGAACAAGGAGTGAATTATATGATCAAAATAAGTATGATTCGAATTTGGTACCAGCGGATATTATCCAAGGGGACATTGATTGACGTTTCAATCCCTGTCCTCGGTACCATGATATAAAGTCTTAATTGACAGGTGTTCACGTTAAACAAATCGACATTACCACAGTGAAAAAATTTAAAAATATAATGGCCAAATATTATCTCAAACGCCGCCTTACGGGTCAGAACCAAGTAAAAATCAGTACATCTAGAGATCCGAAAAAGAAAATGGAGCTGGATCGGCCACGTTCTGCGCAGGGAAAGCGATGACCTAACAATGAGCGCGATGACTGGAATCCCCAAGGAAGCCGTAGGCGAGGAAGACCAACGAACACCTGGAGACGACTATTAGAGTTGGAAACCCGTGCCATGCGCCTTAGCAAGAATGAAGTGAAGAGACTGGCACAAAATAGACCCGAATGGAGGAAATTCGTTGTGGCCCTATGTTCCAACATGGAACTCTAGGAATCATATATGTATATCTGTGTGATTTAGTCAGGCGTGGGACTTAGAGGAATGTAATAACCTAAACATAGATGAATGAAGCAAAAAAATAGGCAAAGATTATACTTCAAAGCTCATTCAATTCTTGGTTGAATAATGTCTCACTGAAGTACTTAAATGGTATACTCGTATCCTACAAGTCACATTGGTCGGAAATACCATTTTTTTGGCATAATATCTAATAATTATGTTGTTAAAGAGCCCTAAATTGGTAAATTTGCTATTTATGAATGACATTAAAAAGAAATATTCAAAATTTCAGATCAATCCGACCATGCCCACTCTTACCGCCCATATAAAGCGATGTTAGGGCTAGGGATTGGATTAAAATCATGTATTGTTTGATTTGATTTTGAAAGGATCTGCAGTTTATTTTTAAGATGAGAAAAACATAGTACGCATAGATTAGGATCAGAACAATTTATTCATGTCGACATTTTACAAACTTAAAACTATTGAATTAATCCTCTCTTGGACATCTAACTCGACTGCAAATTGGCTCACAATTTCGTTGTCAAAATGTTCATCAATTTCAATGTCCTGATCATCGGAATCATTATTGGATTCGTCACGGTCAGTTCCAATGGTCGGAAGCTCCAGCAGCGCAATGACGTCGTTTGGTAATATATTTCTTTTTTTTTGCTAGATGTAACCGTTTGTTAATAAAAATACTTGAAAGAAGAGTGTCCGACGAATCCATTGATCTCATAAACACAACCGTCATAGTATTTACTGGGTGATTTTTTCGTGCATGACATCTCCTATCGTCTTTATAAAGCTTATTGCGTCCTTCTGATGCATTTTCACCAAGGCAACCGACAGGAATAAGAGATACAGCCATAATTTGGTAACCGTGGACTAAAATCTTATGAACTGTTGTCGACATCGGGTACCATAGATACGTAGACATATAAGACTCTAAAGATTTTTTACAGAATTGGTGGAATTTGAGGTTATAAATTATATCCAAATATTTGGTAAATGGGCAAAATTGGGCAAAAAAAAGTTAATAACACATTTAAATAGACATATTAAACTATAATCACAAATGTTTACATTTTAGCACAAATTGGCAAAAAGTTAGTTTTCAATCCATGAGACATGGTCAAGTTGGTTAGATTGGATTTTTTCTATTATATGTAACACATAATTAAAACAATTCACACAAATAAATACAAATTGACAAATATTCACATAAAAATTGTAAGACTATAGTTCAAATGGTTTAGATAATATTGAACATGAAAGAAGAATTTTCAAGGGGGCGCTAATCTGATGATGAATGAATTTTTGTTTTCCATATTTTGCAGAAATTTTTAATTTACTCAAATCAATTTGCCAGCACTATAAAGTTTAGAAAAAGTTTTCCGCATTGTTTACTCTTTATTTTCATGAAAATTTTGACTTTATGCCAAAAAAAATGACATTTCCGATCAATGTGCAAACTACTGAAACCAATATCTTTTGGGAAGAAATAATAACATTCCGAACAGTAATCCAATGTACGAATACTTTTTCTGGCAAGTGTACGATGGTGTATGAATCGAGGAGTATATTTTATAATGAATGTCTGTTCTTTTTCTTGTATTATTATTTTTATTGTTTTTTTTTTTTTTTTTTTTTTTTTTGCTATGCCAAAAGCACATCCTGTGTGTCATTAGCAAAGAAATGAAACCGGCAAACAAATGAGCAGACATATAGTCAGACAAAGGTTTATTTTTTCTGTATTTATCGTGGGAGCAATGAAATCGTTTGGTTTTGGTTTTGGATTGCAAATCCACTGTGGTTAATTACACTACCTGCTTGCTTGCCTGCCTTCAATACCAACTGACAGACGATTTAAAAATATTTGAAGAGTTTAATGAGTTGAGCAAATGATTGTACTATATAAGTTATTTATTGAATTGATGATTGATTCTATAAAAGTGAAGTTAAATTAAAAGTTCTATTCTTTATTGCAGTAAGCTCGCTCATTCGTTGATGATCTCCAATGAACTCCAATGCATTTTTAATTCTCCCACTCCCAATGATTTCATCAGAAACAATAACAAAGTAATCATCTACTGTAATTTACTGGCGATGATGAAGATGATGATGATGACGATGAAGATAATGTGAATGTGAATGACCTTTAGCAAAGCAGAGAAGTTGGTACAGCATCCAAGCATCCAGTAGCAGCAATTGATGCGGAAAAACTTGAATAATTAAAGACTTTACGTCAGTCAGTAATCAACAATTGAATATATTACATTACCCCACTAGTACCAGCCCCCTTAATAAGGGAATCTGGTAATCTAAACTGTTAAAAGATGCCATCGTTACGACAAAAAGTCACAACATATTTCAGACAATTAAGTTTCATAGCTGAGCCGAGAGATGGTGCCGCCGGTCACAGAGGGGCAGCGCGTAGACGCGTTGAGGATGATGACGACGATGATGATGGCAACTTTATAACAAAATATTTAGAAGGGTAAGTTGTTGGTGTTTAAGAAATTTAATATTAATTTTTTTTGATATTATTGACATACTTGCAGCCGAATGACACGACAATTTGGTCCCAGTCCTGAGATACATAATGGACAAAGTCCCACAGATTTGCCGGAAATGAAAATCGGCACAGTAACAACTGCAATAACAGCTGCCTGTACTGGACCTGATGAAGGCCTCACCGGCATTAAACGTTCCAAATTGCATTTAAGTGCGAGTTACGCCGATGACATTGACTTCATTGACACTAATCAAGAGGAGAATGATTTCTATGCTGTTCGCAAAAGCAGCGGCAGTGACAACAAAAATAAGCAGCCTTACAATAAATTTGGTCGAGGTGTCAATGGAATGCGTAAATTGAGTAATGGTTCAATTGCTAATGCAGCTTCCACATCTAGTAGTGATCAAAATGCCAATAGAACTACAAGCGGAGGCATGAGATCAAGGAAAAATTCTAAAACAGGCATAGCAAACTTAGTGAAAGCGGAAACTAAAAACCAATCAACTCAGAAAATCGGTGAGAATGCAAACAAATCGACCACAATAGTAGTGAGTATGGTCAGCAGTAGCCATGTAGACATTGCTGCCAGTAATCAGAATGACAAGAATCTCTTAAATGCAAAGACTGATGCTGCAACAAAAACTGCCAGCAGCGGCAGCAGCAGCAGTAATGGAGACAGTAACATTGTAGCACAACAAGACAAAAACGCACAAGGCGGCACCACCACACTTGGTGTCAATCAAAAACTGCTCGAAAATGCCACAGAGCGTTTGTTACGCGAAGCAGTCTCAAATCTTGATGGCAGCATCAATGGAGGAGAGCATAAATTAGTGCCAGCAGTTTCATCTGATAACACCATTGCGGGTGTAAGCAATTGGAAAATGGAAAATGAATATGCCTACGGCATATCAGTCTCCCTGTATGAAAATAATATGCTAACCAAAGAACCAATGGGTAATCCTGTTGCCGATTGTTATGGCATGGTGGTGCATGGCGATTCGGCAGCCATGGCTATGGCTGATGGAGTCAATTGGGGTTAGTATTATATTTTTACTAGAAAGATTAAATTTCAACTTATCATATAATTTGATGATTACAGGTGATGGCGCTCGTCTAGCTGCCCGATCTGCTGTACATGGTTGCCTCGATTATCTGGATCGCGCCATATTTGGTCTCGCTAATGAATGCACTGCCACCACAACGCAGGATGTTTTTGTTAGTCTCTTACGGAGTTTGTGGGAAGGTCACGGTTGCATTTTGGAAGTGGGTGGCGCTCTTTCAACGCTCACTGTTGCAGTTGTGCTGCCACTTGCAGACACCACTGAAAATTCCAGTCAATATGTTCTTTGTGCTTGTAATGTGGGAGATTCACTTGGCTATGTGTATTCCAAGAAGTATGGCGTGCGAGAGTTCACTCAAGCCTCACATGACATAACGTCCATGCGTGATATGCGCGATGCCTTGGGCGCAATTGGTCCTGCCGATGGAAATAAGCCCGAGCTGAGTAACCTCACCTTTTCCATGACACTCATTGAACAAGGTGACATAGTATTTCTTACATCGGATGGTGTCAGTGATAATTTCGATCCAGTGGTTGGCAAATTTGCTGAAGCCTGGACACCAGACGTCAAACTGCAAACAACTCCGCGCTCGTCAGCCTTTGGATTAACACCCAAACGTCAAAACAAAAGTGCTTCAGCCATATATGCGCGCCTGCATCGTAACCATGATGCTAATGTTCCAGCGCGACCGCCACGTACCAAAAAATCAGTTGCAATGTCATCACCTACATCACCTAATCCACCAGCACCAAGTCGTCCAAAGTATATGCGCTCGCAGACAGTCATTGAACCCAGGCGTCTTTCCTCTGCCGGGAATCCTGCGAATCGCCATGTAGATGCTGCAAAAACAACACCGCATCGTATTCCGAGATCCGTCACTGGTCTGCCACTTGTTACTGGGCCACAGCGACATGCTCTCACTCTCTATCGACTAGAGGATTTACTCAGCTTCGGCATAAATGGTACCTTCTCTCCATGCGTTTCCGCGCGACGTCTTTGCCATCTCCTTATTGATTTTGTACGCATGATCACGTCAGCACGCCGCAAAACCCTCGAGCAACGTGAGCTCTTCTATAAACTATCAACCGGTCCAGATGGCATTCGACGCGAAGTAGAACTCAACCGTATGCAACATCGTGCCGCACGCAAACGAATTGTAGATAGTAGTGCTTTTACAGCACTTCCTGGTAAACTGGATCATGCCACTGTGATGGCTTACATTGTTGGTGGCGGCGGCGACGGTCATCAAGAGAACAATGGATCAAATAATGTAGCACCGCTGCAATCAAAAGAGTTTAGCGAGACTACCTTTTGAGAATATAGAGATTTAATGATAAAATTGAAATAAGACACTACGGTGTTTTTACTACTATCTCTCTCACATGTAAACACAGGAATTCAACTGGATTTGACTGGGCAATGCAAGGACATTATTCAATGTTCTTGTTGCTATTTTAATAATAACAACAACAACAACAGCAACACATAGTTTTTTAAGATTTTTGAAATGATATTTAAATGCTTTTTACACACTTTATTTTGTTATTCTTTTGTTGAAGCCATATATTTTTTATTTTTGGTGGTTCAAGCGACCGCCAATGCGTCAAATATATAAGTAAAAACAAAAATCAATTGGAAATCAAATGCCTCGAATGTTTTAAACTACCAAAAAATATTTTTTACACACGCATACAACATACAAATATATTATACTATATACATAAAAATATACTATATACTTATATCCAAATAAATGAATAAATACGCAAAACATTTGCGCTTTTATTAGAAAAATTATTCAGTTTTTTATAATCCTCCAGCATAGATATTCATTGTGTCTTATTTGAATAGAATTTTCTAGTGAACTTGTCCACCGGAGATGGAAATTATTGTGAATATATTTGAAGAAAGTAAGTGAATAAAGAGCAGAGCTCATATTTCTATAGAAAAAATGATACAAAATTACCAATCAACCGGTAGTATTTCCTCACATCCACAATCCAAATGGCTTTTAATTTTTATAATTTAAACAAACACATTTGCTTCAATACTGGCCATCTGAAAGCAACCGGTCATTATTCTAAGGACGTTATTTTGACTAATTTGCAGATGTCTCCATTGAGAATCATTAAGGAAACGAGTCCAAACAGGAATGGCATAATTAATTGCCTTATAGGTGGTGGTACTGTGTCCCTTTGCTTAAGGCAACTAATAGAATTTGAGCAAGTTGCGAAAATCGAGGTTGTTGCAAGAACTGAGTTAAAATTTAATTTATCATAAAAAACTGTAATATGTTGGACTGCGTTTTCTTGCAATTTACATAATACTACACTGCAGTTTCATGAAGTTCTTGAAGTTTTAAAATTTCTGTTGCTGGAAGACAATTTTGTTCAGCCCATTTAATGCAAGTGTTAAAACAATTAATTGTTTTTAAGTGTAGTGTTGGATGTAATTGTCGATGAAGCCTGAAAATTATGAACAATGCTTTAAAATTATTCTATGTCGTTATTGATTGTTGATTAAAAATATCAGCTTTAATTACGATCAATAGTATATCGTCTTCATCATTGATCCATTGAACGTTAAAACGCATTAACACATTCTGAAAAGGCTTCACCCAGCTGATCTCCGCAGTGGGCGAAATTGTCATAATATTTGACTTATTATACTTCAATCCCCAGTCAACGTTTGATAATTATTATGTCTTAAGGGTACTTTTGTATTTGATCGGCGTAATAAAATGTAACATAAAAATAAATATCAAAGTGGGGAATCCCAAAACTAAATTTTGTTAGAAAGAGTAGAAGGTAAAAAAAACCAAAAACAGAAAAAAAAGTAATAAAAATGACATTTGCAAAGAAAGTTGCGTTAACTGAGTCTATTTTTATACTCTTCATGCAGTGAATAGTATTATAAGTTTATCATGAAGTAACACACAGAAGCAGACATCGGAAAGCTCATAAAGTAAATATATTCTTGATCAGCGCGACGAGACGAATTGATTTAGCCATGTCCGTCTGTATGCAAGCAAACTAGTCGCTCAGTTTTTTAGCTAAAGCTGAAATTTTGCACAGAGCTTTCTTTCGAATCGGACCACTAGGGGGTCTCATTCTTCTATCCCCAGGATGTTCCTGCTAAGTTCTTTAGCACTTTATTCCTCTTTTTCATACGATTGAAGGTCTTGTTTGCGTGTGTAGCAACTAATGTAAGCATGTTTACACCAAAAATTATGGTGGAAAGTACTAGATAAAACCTTTAAGACCTCAACAAAAATGTTCAGTTCTATCGTAACCTCCTTAGTCCATGAGGAGAAAATTTAAGATGTTGATTTGGATGATGAATAGTCGTCGGTCGGTGTATCTATCTACTCTGCTGTGAATATTAATGGTATCTCATACAAAATGCTCGTTTGATGAGTTCGCCTAGCTTAACAATTTTGCCGAAGGAAGCAAGCATCTAAAATTGCAAAGAACATGATCAAAATCTAAACATTATCTTATCTTGGACATCTAAAAACCAATAATATTACTGGTCGGGGTTGGTGGCCCGGGCCCCCCATCATCATCAAATAGTTTTGTAAGCCAAACAAACATATGAATACTGCAACTACTCAAACCAATGTCAAAGACACTTTTACTTTCACTTTTTGTTTCTACATTCTACATTATTGTTATTATTGCACAATCCATAAATGCACATTACTCATGTGTTTGTAGCTTCCTCAATTCCTCATGCGCCACTACTCTCTTCCTCTCTTGATTTGATTATGCCAATGGCCAATGGAAAATCATTCTCAGCTCAGCTTGGTTGCATTGCATTGTCTCTGCATTTTTTTTTTTATCTTTTTCTTTTTTTTAGTTGCAACAAACAATTGGGCAAGCAATTGACATGTCTTACTGAAGTGGCCACTATAACGATTTTTTTTTTCTTTTGTGTTCTCTATTTTGGTTTCGACAACACAACGACGATGACAAAGACTACAGCGTTATGACATTTTTGTAGGCATTTTGCATTTTAGTCTCATAAGAATAACTTGTCTGCCGCAATGACGCTTCAATTACAAATCGAAAAACTAAAGGGCTTGGATAACTACAAAGCATGGTCAATGACGGTCCGCGCGTATCTGGAGTCAGAAGATCTATGGAGCGTTGTTGAAAATGGCCCAGAGAATAATGAAGAGGTAAGTATTCCTAATACCTAATTTGTGAGAGAAAATTAGTTATTTCTCCATTCATTTGCTTCACAGTCGCTGCTGAAGGACAAACGAGCCAAGTTCATTATTTTATGTTTAATCGAGACAAAACTATGTCAGTTCATGGTGAGCATACGTACAGCACGAGACCTCTGGGGTTATTTACGTACACAGCATTCCTTGCGTTAAATTATGGTTATATTTAATCTCCTTCAAATCACAGCTGGAAAATGAAAATTAAAATAAATAAGTGTAAATGACTTGAGTTTTTCTTAAAAATTTATTTTGAACGATGATATCTACCAAACTCAATTCAAATCAATAACAACCGGTTGCTCTTCTGGATCCTCATTTAACAGACCATCAAACTGCCAATCCATTTCTTTGCTTAAATATTTCATTAGGCGCTCTGCGCTTACTCCCAATCCGTTGCAATGTAGATTCACGAGCAAACTGCGTACATCCTTGAAAACAGTATTTCGTTCGCTTGCCACCATTAATTCTTCTGGTAAATGTGGCAGTTGAAGCGCCACCACCTCGCAATAATTCATATATAGCAATTTGTACTTGCTAACCGCTGTCTCTGAATGCGCCAATAAGCCCAGATATTTGCGCCAATGTGCCAGCGACTCAAACGAGTAACCAACAAGAAAGAATACGAACGCCAATTGTAGTTCTTCAATAACTAAGCTTGGTTTCCCTTCGAAATGCTGCATTATATTGTCAACTGCTGCAATGCAATCCATTGCGTGACGTGATATATCTGCTGCCAGGGCGTCACGTGGTACTCGCTCAGGTAGACTAGTGAATCGTGGAGCAGTTCCTTCTACAGGTTTCAAATCGGGCAGCAGATCATTTTCATCAGTATGCAGTTTGCTTAGTTGTGTGGCTAAACTTTTATTGGTTTTAGTACTGCCACTGCCGCGAGGTCTGTCCGCATCTGCACAGGATAATAGTTCTATATTCGTGCGTATTGTTCCTAGCGCCGGACGACAACGTGACAATCCTTCTTCTGTAATGTAATCGGTTAATTGTTTCCACTCGCCTACAAAACGATAATCATATGCTGCCAGTAATGGTTCTAGTTGGGGCAGACTTTGACGAAGACGCTGTAACTCCAACTCAGGATTGACAATTTGACGTTCACGCAGCTCTTCCTTGTCGTGATCCCATTCTCTTATGACGATTTCATTTGTTTTGAAATAATGAATAAAACCAACGCGGGGAGCCAAGTCACCCAATGGACCTTGAGAAGCGCACCAAACAAAGTGTGGTCCTGGTGGTATCATTTTTACCCCACGAAACTTTTCACCAATTGTGTAGGCACAGAGATCAATCCCGAAAGAAGTCCGAAGAGGAACACCAGCAACGATCAGAACGGCACCTTTTGCGAATAGTTCATTCGCTAAATTGGGGTCCATATACATGGGAGTATCGTCCTTGTTCATTTTAAAGCGTTTCTTTTTAAAATATATTCAATGAACAATAAACAACATTCCCGCTGCTAGTTAAATTCCTTTGGTTAGACTGACTGACTAAGCGTTGCCACACTGTCACGTCATATTAAACATGACCTTGCCATATCTTTATGAAATGTAGGTGCCCCCAACAATAATAAACAATAGGGGCCATACACAGTGGAGCTGTTGCATGCAGCGGTTTGATTGGATGGATTAGTGAAAATAAGTATGTGTGTGTTTGTGACATATGCACAAAGATTGCTGCACGAATATCAAAATGATAGTCATATTTCATGTGTAAGACCGCGGTCTCATGCAGCCTGTCGCTCAGCATCTCGTGTCGCCACATTCTTCTTTTCATTTCGTCACCCGCACGCTACATAAGCCAAACGAAATGAACAAACAACGAAAGTCGCGAAAGAAGACAAAGAAAAACGTCGACAGAACTGCAACGATGTCGATGCTGGTACAAGCAGTTCGGCTACTTCGTCGCTATCTTCTACCCTTTGTCTAAAAACAAGAGTTGCGAGAGAGAATGCTGTCGCAGTCAAGGCTGAGTGTGACCACAATCAAACCAATTGTACAACAGCTGATTATGAAGTCTCTTAATATTCTGAGCACTGAACTGACTTATGTTACATTTAATCGTTCCTTCTTTATGGCAACTCAATGTGTATGTGCTGCTGCAATGCATTTTTCTTCAAGCATGTCTGATGAAGGTGTATGGGACCTCAAAGACAAAACAAAACTGAAAGACATGTCTGTCTGTCTCGTTGCTGATAGCAAGCCTGTTGACGACAAAGACAAAATTTCGTTTTCTATTTATTTGCTTCTTGTTCGCTTGTATTTGTTGTGTTTAGCAGTTATGGACGTTGACGCAAAAAAATTGTTGTATTTAATTGAGGCAAGAAGCTTAATATATAATTATAAAGATAAGGATCATACGAATAAATTGATGATAGAAAGCCTGTGGGAAGAAATATCAAATGAAATGCATTGTCCTAGTAAGTTTATTACATTTTATTTATTATACAAAATATAAGACAAGAAACCGTGCCAATAGTGGATTTAAAATACAAAACAAACTAACGTATTAGAAGTTCAACATTTAATGGTCTTTTATTTTAAATATTTTTATTCGTTTTTCTATAAAACAAATTTTACATTGTTTTTCACTTAGCACACATACACATCCATATGTACATATTTCCCGAAGCAAACTTTCGCTTTCCCGTTTCATAATATTCAAAGCGAAGGACAACTAATGCACTTTATCGGGTTGCAATACAAATTGCAATATCGAATAAACAGAATATTTTGATAAACATGTCAAATGGTCAGTATTTAACTATTCATTGATCTCTTGATAAACAATAAATGTAGATATTTGTTTCGTTTGTTAAAATGTTTTTGTGTGCGAAAAGTCTCATTACATTCCTTGCTTTCAAGGCATAGTTATTCCTTATGTGACAAGTTCAATTCAATTTGTTAATAAGTATTTATTTCCGCTATCGCAATTGCTTCCCAAATCACCTACATTAACACAAAGGACCGTGTGCATCAATTACAGTTTGCAGGTGTATAGAATGAAACTTAATTTAGTTATAACAATCTAATCCTGCTTTTGGAGGCCATTGCATTCTTATGTGCTTTCTTTCAATTGGGAAGGTTTCATATTTTACCAAATGGATTCGTTATAGAAGTCCAAATAGCTTTACAAATTTCTATAATAATTTTTTCAACTATAAATGCATCACAGTGGAAATGATATGACTTCAATGTTCATCCAGTTGCCTTATACATGACTTTTTCTTTTTTTTTTTCAAATTATTTGTTATATGTTTGTTTAATATTAAATGTATTAAATTTGCAGTAATGGATTGCAAAAACAAATGGGCAAATCTACGCAATTCCTATGCCAGATATTTGAGAGAAGAAAGAAACAAAATGATAAGATTAAATGGTAAAGAGAGGAAAAAATGGTATTTGGCAGATGATATGCATTTTGTAAAAAACTACATCCATCAGCAACAGAGTACTAACAGTAGTTTGGGTAGCCCGGAAGATGACGATTCAGACAACACATCGGAAGATGATCCTCTGGGTCATGTGAATGAAAATACACAATCACATACAAGTAATGCCAGAAACAGTCCCGTGCCATCCAAAAAATGTAAGCCTAGTTTGGTATCTGAAATGGTGGCTGGACCAATGATTGAGTTCTTACAATCAAGAACCAGACAAAAGTCTCCAGATAATGCAAATGCATTATTTTTTAAGAGTTTATTTGCTGATTACGAAAAACTATCCACCAGAAGCCAAAGATCATTCAGATTGTATATGATAAGTAAAATGAATGAGTTACAAGAAGAGGAGGAAAATGATTATGAAGTTAAAAGAGAATTTTCAATATCATTAAATTGTGACTAAGCTTATGTTGAATAATAGAAATAATAATGTAATAATAAAATTTAAATATTAATTTAAGTAATAAATAAATAAAAATAATTTGATTTGTTTTTTTTTAATGATTAAATTATTTTATATTTTTAAATATATTTGTAGAAATGTGGTATTTATTTAGTAGAAAACTACATTTAGTATTGCAAACTTCGCTTTGTGCCAATATCATCAAGTATTTGACGCAATTCCTCATCTTCAAAACGTCCCTCTAGCGATGGAATTAATGCTTTTGCTTCTTCTGATGCTTCCGGGCAAAGATTTCCTAATGCGGCCAACTCAAATTTATGTAATTTCTTGGCAATTAGCAAACTAAAAAAAAAAAAAAAAAAAATCACATGAATCAACCAAATTAATCATTCAATAATATTATGTGTAATTTACCTTCGCACAGCCATTATGGTTTCTTTGTTTTTGAATTTGCGAAAACTGTCTGTGTATGCATATGTTTTCATAAAAACTTCTGAAAATTCTTGTTCTTCATCGGCAGATTCATTTTGACGCTTACGATGATCTAACAGCATATGCACCTCTGATATAAGTAAAGTTTCAGCATTTTCAAACTCTGCAAATGAGTACAAAAACATAATTAATGTTAATTTGATTCGATTAAAACCATTTAATTGCAAGTTTTTTAAACAGCAAAGCATTGTGGGTGGAAAACAAAACAAAATCAAACCTTGTGATTTATAAAAAATAGCTGAAACATAAATTTTAGCATATTTTTAATCATTTTTATCATTGTGGTTTATTTATATATCCATGATTAGCAAGATAATCATAAATTTGTCTAGTTTTGTTCACATCAATTTTAACAAGTCTTCTTGCATCCACTAAACGTAAATTGCCTATTTTCGAGTTCTCAGCAATAAGTATAGCCTTGTAATCTAAATAGGATTGTGGCATAATACGTGCAACACTACAGAGATTGCGTTCTCCTTCGTCCAATTTCACAAAACCAGGCATTCCTAAAATATACATAAATATATATAAAATTATTAAGATTTCGAAAATCTTTACTTGCTAATAAACCAACCAGTTATGTCAATGGGTGCTGCCTTTTTGCGTGCATAAGGTTGTTGCACATCTCTCAGCTGTGAAGTACGACAATCTGTCAAAAGTCTACGACAACCGCTCATTAAATTCTGACGATCTTTAATATGTTTTCGTTGCATGTGCTGTCGTTCACGTTTCAATTGAAAGTAATAGGCTCCACCACTCAATGTACGAACACCATTTTCCCTTAGTTCGTAGAGACTGAATTTACAAAAATGATAAATTTTAGTATATTGAAGAATAAACACAATATTCTTAATCTTACCGGCACAGTTTCTTACGCAAATCAACAAAGTATTTAAGTGACTCCATTAGCGAATCAAATTTGATTGGTTCACATATTTGCATAAATGCCAGGAAACGTGTGCAGTTTCCATCTGAACGAAAAGCTTCTGCATATTTAGCTATCCAACTCATTGCTCGATTACTCATAATTAAACCATTATCACGCATTATACGATAGCGACGCTGGCGTTCACTGTAAATTCATAAAAAAAAGGAAGCAATTCACAAAACAATGCTCTATGTAGTACTTGATCTTTGATTATTACCTTATACGGTGATTATAAGCACGCACCAAGGCACATTGCAATTCTTCCTTTAAAGTCACATCAATGAAATCATCAGATTCCTCTCCATTGTCATTATCGTCGTTGTGATGTGGCGTTTGCATTAAACATAGTAAACCCTCTGCAGAACCATCATATGGAGTATCAAAATCTCCACGCGCACATCTATAACCTGCTTGCATTTGAAACTGCATCGTAGTGCTATCATCATGGCGTGGTGGATCCAAAGAACGCATTTTATAGACATAAGGCATACGTTCTGGCATATAGGTTTGTGTATGATGCGTTAGACCCATTAAGCGTTCGAAAAGCCCACCAAAGTAATTATCATGATAATGTGTACGACATTCTTCCAAGGAATGTCGGTAGTTAAGTTCACGCGCCACCGCTTCCCAGTTACCATAACCTTTCGTACGAAGTGTATTCAATAATATGCGTTCATCTCGTGCTGTCCAATCGCTGGCTCCGGCAAAAACTTGTATATCATCGCGTATTATACTGTAGGCATGATAATTGCGATGTTCACCAATTTCACAGCCACGTGAAAAGCAATGTAGACATAAATAGACTGAGCTACTCGAGCAATCTGCACATTCAATGTAAGGTTCCTTGAGTGTACTTTTGCATGTGGCACACTTGGCAGTACTGAATACATCCGCCACACATGTGCTTAATGCCGAATTAATGTTTTGCTCAATGTGAGTACTAAATTGTTGTGGGTTGTAGAATTTTGTGTTGTAATGTGTATTTTTTGTCGACTTGGCTACATAAATCTTGTTTGGCTCATCTGAAAATTTAATATTTCATAGATATTGTTCTTGGATTCGGTATATGAAACCACAATGCTTTGCTTGTTAACCTTCTACTTCACTTGCTTGCTGTACACTTATTATTAACTTTGCTTGTGTTAAATTGATTCTTACCCTTTGGAAATTGGAGATCCGCAGCGTCCTCCTCAACCATATCAACCGGATTCATAAACGACATTTTATTTTAAAATTATATATTTATTGAAGACTGACAAATTGAAAATGCTTCTTGTAATTTGTGTGTGTGTGTTTAAAAGGAAGCAATTGTTGCAACAACGAAGCGCGTTTAGCAAAAAATTATAATTAAAAGTCTTCCAGCACAGAACTAATGTTTAAGTTGATTTTGTTTTTGATTTTATACAAATTAATCCGAATGCAATTCCTTAATTACAAAATAATTAGCTGCTTTCACTATAATTAGCACAATGCAATGCTCCTCATTTCTAAGAATCGATAACAATCAATACATATTTATCGATATGTATTGTGAACTGTTCTGTTGATGTGGCAACATCGTTCAATAAACAAAAAACATATGCTCCTGTGTTAAAAATAAAGAAAAAAAGAGCAAACTGTTGAACTAAATGAATATGAATTTTAATAAGTCAAAGACATGATTTACATTACTTTGGACAACTCAAACACAGATTACTCTATCTTCGAAAAAAATTTATTGATTATGATTATTCTTCATAATGAGACGATGAAGGCCGCTGTGACGTTGATTTATTTGCCGTGCCTCTTAACACTTGGTGAATATCTTCAACCACCTTTTCAGATAAACGATGCAAGCACCCGTGAAATAGCACGTCTGCCCAAATTGTTCTTGCCATAACTTTCTGTTCACTTGTAAGTGCAGAGTACTGTAATGCCCAATCTTTCGCCAGAATGGTCTCTGTGCTCTCTTTCTTTCGTTTTACTGGCATCTCAAATTCCTCATCGCTCTGTAAAAAAAAAAAATTAGAAAATATTTAACAAACTTTTATAACTACAGCTCACCTCACTCTCTTCGTCTGTGCTCTTCGTTTTCTTCGCCTTACTACGTCTCATTTGATCTTTTGATCTGTTAAAAAGTGATGAAGAACAAAATATCACAAGAGTGGACAAAAACGCATCACCGGCGACAGCACACGATTTTCAGCTTCTTAGATTTTTGCAGCTCACAAACTGCGCCTTTAATGCTCCGACCATACACCGCCAAACGGTTTTTCGTTTGGTTTGACGTTAACATGTTTGTGTCATGTCTTGAGCCCACACTTGTCGTGCATGCTTGCCAATCACAAACGTATCTTTTTCTTTTATTTGTTATTGTTCTTATATATATATATATAAACCAATGGGTTCGACTGGAGCCATGTTGAGTGCTGGCTGCTATAAAGATGAATTGTCTCTGAAACCGTTTGAATGTTTAGATCTTTGTGCAGCATGGTGCAAATGAGTTTTATTTAAGAGTGAATCGATATTGTAGTCGACGTAATTTCATCAATGGCTTTACACACCCTTTAGTTCAAGCACAGCTTCAATCACGTCCATACAAGGACAATCATGGCTTCATGGCCATATCGATAACAATCATTTCATTTATCGATATGTTGTATTTTTATGTTTTCTTGATCTGGCAACATCAGTACAACTGATGTTTTCTAGGTCTGGCAACATCGTTCAGTAAATCATCTGCTGTTCCATGTGTTCAAAGATAAACAAATTTCTTAAATTATTTGATCTTTTTAATATAGATTTTATTAAGACGGTCAATGAATATTTCTTTGGATAATTCAGATCACTCATTCTTCGATAAAAATCTATTAATTGAATATTGTCAACATTTTAAGTTCATTTTATTGGAGGAACTAGCATTAGAAGACGATTACCGGCAACTGCATTATGGCAATTGTGCTGTCATTGGACGCATGCGAACATCAGATAGTGGGTTATTTGTTTTAGATAATGTGCATTACAAAAACATACCAAGGTAAAAATGTCACAATTATAACAATGAAATCAATAAACTAATCATTATTTTACAGCGAATACAGGTTACCATTAGGAGCTGTTTCCATTCCGGTTATAGGACGAGATGAATTATTTCTAAGAAATACTGATATGTTCTGTATGGTACATGGCGAAGTGGTACTCATTGATGTAAAGAATCCAGAACCATGTACATCGCTAAAAACTACATATACCGTGCATAATCAACTTATTGGCAGGACCAGTGAGGAAGCAGCGATATACATTGAAACATTGAGGAAAACATTGACACCTGCAATTAAAGCTGTATCCGTAAGGAAAATTAAACATCCAAATAAAATAATTGAATGCAATCTTCGTGTGCGCATGGTGATTGAGAGCACAAATTCGAAAGATTCGTAAACAGACTATGGAAACAAAGATATTGCACAGCTTTGTCACAAGTAGGGAAACGCAATTTTGCTTTATAAGAAGATCTTTTGACTACCTAGAAAATAAGGAAGCCATACAAGATCTAGTGGATCAATTTACAGCGGATTACACAGAATTGGAAAGCAGCAGTTGGCAAGAGTTTTGGCTACTTTACGGCTACGAAATCTATGAGAGCAGTTGGAAAAATAAGTATCCAGATTATACGATCGAGGGAAAGACCACTGAAGAAATAGAAGAGTGGGGCAAACTTTGGAATTCGCATGTATTAGAAGTGTATACTGCAGAGTGGGAATTCTTTCAGGTAGTATTTTATAGGTTTCACAACGAACTTAAGAGTTCTTTGGAAGTTTACATCGAGGAGACGTCAATTGATAACGAAAGCGAGATTGAAGTTGAAGAAGACTTTGGTAACTTTGTAGAAGACTTTGATCAATTCAAGTTGTTTGGTTTACCGACATCATTCGGTAGCAGTCAATCGACACGGAATAATTTTAAAACAACAAAATTAAGCAAAAGTAAACAATCAGACGAATATCATCTAAATTATTTTGAAGATAGAATTGATAGTAGTGATACAAGCACTAATTGTGATTCTGATTTTGACCCTGATTGTGATACCAATACTACGATGGAGGAAAAGTCGAAGATAATTTCAAAGCGAAAAACCAAGAAACTCAATCGAAAACTTCGAAATTTACCTAAATTTATGCTTGAAGATAAATCATTGATGAAATACTGGAGAAAACGTTTTTCTCTGTTTTCACGCTTTGACGAAGGAATACAACTCGATCGTGAGAGTTGGTTTTCGGTGACACCAGAAAAGGTCGCCAGCCATTTGGCCACTCGTTTAGCCTGTGATGTTATTGTTGATGGTTTCTGTGGATGTGGAGGCAACACTATACAATTCGCAAAGACTTGCAATAAGGTAATCGCCATTGATATTGATCCAGCTAAATTGGCAATGGCCAAACATAATGCACGCGTCTATGGTGTCGAACATAAAATTGATTTTATTCTCGGTGACTTTATGAAAATCTGTGAAACTTTACACTTAAGCGCTGATGTGGTATTTCTAAGTCCACCTTGGGGTGGCCCAGACTATAAACGCAAAAAGAGCTTTGATATTGAACAATTTCTTTTGCCTGTAGGCGCCTCAAAATTAAAACATTTAGCACAGAAAATAAGTGATAATATTGTGTTCTTTTTGCCGCGCAACTCCCAAATGCCACAGGTAATTAAGCTTTGTGGTCCAAGCAATAAATGTGAAGTTGAAAATAATTATTTGGATACACGTCTGGTGGCGATTAGTGCCTTTTATGGTAATGACATAGTTGGTAAGAAAATTACCTAATATTTCATTTTAAATTTTTACTATTATTGTTTATTGTTGGTTTTTATCATTTGAATCAAACATTAAAATTTTTTATAATACATAATATAAAAACATTACAGAATATTGTTGTTTCCTTTGAAATCACCCTTTTGGAAATGGTTTCATTCTGTCAACAAGGGTTGCTTCACTATGGCCACATTTTGCTGCATTTATGGTTAACCTTTTGATATTGTTGTTGGCACAACTTTGACTTTATTTAACGTGATGCAAGGAGAGAAAAAAAAATACTACAAACTGAATCGTCTTTAACTGACCAATAGCAACAGTAACTAAGCGCGAGGACTTAAACCTTTTTTAATCTGCCTCTGCATAAACAAAGGAAAATATGTACGAGTATTGTAAAAACAAATAGACAAAACAGTTGACAATTTATGTATCTTTAGTTATTCGGATGGTTTTACAGGTTAGATTAGGTTATATAGACCGCGCGTTCTTCTTCATCTCTACAGTTACGACAGAAGCCTTAAAAGAAAATATTCATACCCAATTGCGCAGTACTTCGTTGAGACTCCTATCATCTACCATATTCTTGTTAAAGTGTATGACCAGAAGGAGGAGGAAGTTCGTTTTAGTTGGTAGCAAGGCAGAGTATCTTGGAGAGATTACAGACTTAAATATTGGCCTAATGTATCCTTGGTTTTGGCTTCTCTACCAGAAGGAATATCTTTTGTAGAGATGTGCAAAAAATCAGTAATCGCGAAAGAAACTGGCAAAGCTGATTCTTTTCTGTCAATTGTTTTATATTAAAGAAAAGACACATCAAAATTGAAATATTTTTTTTTATTATTATTATAAAGAATAACATCGGGTATTATATTTTATATTATTTTTTTTGGGGGGTTGAATTTGCACAATTGAGTCTCTAATAGTGGCTCCCGTTAAAATATGTTTCGCAATGGGTTTTAACAAATTTGTTGATTGTTAGACTGCATAGATTTCTGCCTAAAAATATTGTATTAGTCTGGTATCAGTGGTTCTGCTAGCTCCTCCGAAAAGGTAGCGACACCAGTCTTGGATTCATCAGTGTAAATGGAAAGCTTCTCTTTCTATCTAAAGGCAATACCTTGCTTTCAATCTTCCTTTTTAAAGATTTATAGCTTTCATTGAAATCAAAATAACTCCTATTCCTATGAAATTTGATCTACCTTTATCTAACTTTGATACAAACTTCTGCTTAAATGGCAAGAAACCATGAGCTCAGTGAATGAAAGGAATAAAACAAACAAACAATATTATCATTTCAAAGTACTTTATCCAATTTGGTCAGCTTAAAAATATGAAAGTATGTTTGTCTGTATATATTTTCCTTTTGACCATTTCCCTGTCCACATGTCGAAATAGACTTAATTAAACGATGACGTCAAGAACTTGACTTGCACACATTCTTTTTAATTAAAAGTAACAAACCATTTTTAATAACTTTGTTTGTTAACTGCAACAGTAAAAGTTTTCTATTTCAAAATTTCTCCTTCAACCACACTTAGTTCTTTAGTTGTCCCCAAATGATATAAACAAAGAAGTCAGTAGCAGCAGCAGCAGCAACAACAACAATACATCACCATAGAATAGAACAGTAAAGGTTTGGCATGGCAATTAACATGTCACAAAGTTGCTTATAAATCCTAAAATCCTTTGGCAGCAGACGCAAATGCTCATGGAATGTTGCGTTAGTTATGCATTCTAGTTAGTCATGTTGTTGTTTTTGTTGTTCTTGTTACTGTTAACCCTTCTCAGAATGTAGTAAAGGACAACTCACTTAGCTTGTTCGAGTTAAGTTGCGTTGCGTTATGTTGCGTTGCTTTCAATTTAGTTGAGTTGGGGGGGTTAACCCCTTCGATCGTTTTAAGTGTAGAATTTTACTACCTTTTAAGTATTCTGTATACCTTGACGACTCAGTTATTTTCGGTATTCATTGATGTCATTATTTGCAATTAGTTAGTTAGATTGCCTAATAACTTAGTTAGCTTCATTTTGAGCTCATTTTGTTCCACTCTCTTATGTTCAAATAAGGACATTTGAGCTTTGAGTCTTATTTATTTATTCGATTAAAATATTTAGATATTTATTTATATTAAAACTTCCAGATTTTAAATATGCCTTTTGTTTTCCACTGAAAAGTATATACTTTCCATTTCTAGAGAGGCTAATTGGTCGCTTCACAAACATTAATAAGTTCAAGAGAGTCGCTTGATTGACTCATGAATGAAGCCTAAACTCTGGGCCAAATATAGACGATAATCTTGAAATTTTCTTAAGACATGTTTGTATATGGCTGCTTCAAAAGATCGACTCAACCAAATTGTAACGTGATACAGAACAGTGCACATTTAAAGTCTGGAAGTCATAATTGGTAGGCCGATTTCGAACTCTCTCTCTCTCTCTCACTCTCTTTGTCTCCCTAATTATCTATAGACTGTTATATATAATTTATAAATAATAAGTTAATTTTGTATATTTTTTGTTCTTTATTTTATTTATGATAATATTTAGAATGCTTCTTGGTTCGATTTTCAACGGTACGCATTTGTTTAAGAAGCTCTTTACGACTTAATTTCTTATTACTAACCTTGTCCAAGATATTTGAATGTTTTGGTAAATCATCAAATGACGGAACACCAACAGTAGTTGGTTTGTTGATAGCAATTTGTGGTGCACGAACTTTAGATGAAGATGATGAACCCGAATCGGAATAAGAATCTGATGAACTAGAGATGTGATGGCGTCTAGCTTTTTTGTTTCTTCTAGACGAAAGCATTCGACTTCGTTTTGCTTCACGTTTAGAATTCTTAGGTGAAACTAAGCCTGGTGAATGACGTGCACGGCCATGGCCAACAGATCTTGGAGAGCGATCACGTTCACCACTGCCTTTATGACGACGTATCTTATGCGAATGACCACCGCTAGCACCGCTAGCACCTCTATATCGTCTTTTTTGGCCCTTTGATCTTGAACGCGATGAATTTGAACTTGAATCTGACTGCGAAGAATATGATGAATTGTTAGTTTTGCGATTACGGATTTTTCGATCAATGCGTTCATATGATCCAGCAGGTGATTTTGAGGGCATCAAAGCATCATTACTTCCAACAGTCTCAACTCGTAGCACTATAACTTCACGAGTGGGACGCAAACGACGATCATCCTCATATTGTGGCATACGATTTGGTGGTAACTCACGATAACCTCCCAATCGATCATAAGCATCAACATCATCATATGGACCCATATATTGAGGAGCATGATCATAACGATATGGTGGTGAATAAACTGGAGGGTTTGATGGCGAATTACCGCGTTCCTTTGAGTAATAAGGAACCATTTCATATTCATCTGGCGATAAAGCTAAATTGCTTTTCTTATCCTCAAATCTCATGTATTGTGTTCGCATATTCGCTGTATGCATTATTTCTTTTGTTGTATGTAAACCATGTTCCCAGTTGTTTCCAACAATAATAGGCTCTTCTGGCAATGGCAATAAACCACGACGTTTATGATGACCACCACTACCATAAGGATAATGCATTGCGGGCCGAGGATATATTGGTGTACTTTTGTACCGATAATCATGATACTCGACTGGATGATTACCATAACTATGTGACAATGGTTGTGGCATTGGTGCGCCACCTTGTGGCATTGGGACAGAACGACCCAACCTGTCGAATGTGATATAATTACCTATATCGGTGAAGCCAGGATGTAAGAAACGGCAACTCTTGCCCCATGTACATTTGCCACGTGTATAGTAACGACAAATTGGTTTGGGTTGAGTCTTTTCCATGTGTTTTTCATCTATATCATTGACTTCACCTTCTTCAAGTTCTTTATTTTGTTCGCCTGCATCATCATCATCATCATCACTGGATTGAATATCTTCTGCTTTATCCGTTTTGTTATTTATTTTATTGGCTACATTGTCACTTTTACCACCATTTTTCTCACCATCAACAACTTCAGCTTCGATGAAATCTTCTTTGGAAGTATCAGGACATTCACCTTCTTCAGATGCAAAGTCCAAAGTTTCATCAACATCATTGGCATCACGAACAACAACATCTTCATTGAAATAACAATTACGTTTCTCACTTACCAAATCACTGGAATCATTCAAATCCTTGTGGCTTATATTAATATCATTATTATGATAAGGATGCGGTTGAGTTTGAAGTGATTTGTTCAAAGGCAGCTCATTGTCATTGTCGTTATCATCATCAATACTATCACCTTCATGGATATTGGAACTGCTGCTGCTGCTACTACTGCTACTTTGTGGACTTTTGTTTTCGGGATCAACACCATTTTTGGCATTGCCAGCATTGACTTTGCCACCATCACCACCGTTGCTGCTGCTACTTTGTGGATTTTTGTTGTCGGGATTACCATCAGTTGTTTTATAGATATTTTCACAATTATCAGGAATGCCTTTATCCTGTTTACCACCACCATCATCATCATCACCACCACCATTCTCACTGTCACTCTCACTATAATCTTCACTATCGCTTGATCCAGATGATGAACTTGATGAACTGGAACTACTACTATTTGAACGGGTATCTGCTTCTGTTACATCTTGTGTATTGTTAGCGGTGTTACCCATTGTGCAAAAATTTGAATCACGTGTAAATTCATTTGATGCATTCGTCAAAGAAGTACATTGATAATCTTCCGGCTCCATCGTAATGTGATGCAAGTAATGCTTTCTTTTGCTTTTGCTTTTGATTTTCTTTTATTTTTATTTTTGCTTTTGCATGAGCTTTTGCCTGTGTTAGGTATCTGTTTGACGAGAATAATATCGATTGATCCGTCAATTTAAAAGACGCCCGATAGAGAAATTCGTTTTTTCCTTCATCTTGCTCATATTTATTTATTTGCTTAGATATTTATTTATTTTTAATTAATTTATTATATTATTTTAATTAAAATTGTTTTTTTTTACGTTTATTTATGTATTTTTGATAATTTGTCTTTTTTTGGAAGCGATAACGATGACAACTAAGAGAAACGACGAGCGACGACGACAAAAAAGAAAAAAGCAACTGTTACCAATTTAATCTTATTTTCCGCTTTTTTTGGGACCGATCTATCATTTTTTTGTGGTAGGTAGCTGGCAACACTTAACTGAACTGTAATTAAAGTAGGGCTGTAACGGATCCATTTTAAGAATGGGTGTCGTATAAAACAGATACAGAAACAGAAACAGAAAGAAGTCAAACGTATTAGTTTCTGTTTCTGTTCTGATCTTAGTTTCTGTGTCAAATCTACTGACATCTGTATTTTATATTCTGTTTCTGTTTTATGCGACAAACAGCTTTTAGCGGAGTTGGATAAGGTGGTGGATACGAAGGTGAGTTAATATAGAAAAAACTTTTTTTTTTTATTCCAAATTATTTTAATGTTTATCGCAGTTATTCTACATGACACTTTTTGATGGTTGTGGTACTAAATTATAATTATTAGAATCCTCTTAGAGTAAAATAATGTGGATGAAGTCTTTAATCTTCGTCTTATAGTTGGGCTTCGGGACTAGGCAAAAGCCAATGGGTTAGGGTGAGTCTGAAGTTTCGTAAAGTGCCGACTGCTATAGAGATGCATGTCTCTAACACTTTTGGGATTTATAGGTCATTGTGCAGCGTAGTGTTTCTGACAAATCACGGGGCGTCCGTGATTCTTCTTAGTGCCTTGTTCTGACATGCCTGTAGTATGGAGATGTTGGAGGTAGCCGTGGTGCCCCAGATTTGAATTGCATACCGCCATATTGGTGCCACTTTTTGAAGGTAGATGAGCCTTTTATTGCCTAGTGACAGTTTGCTTGAGAGCCGGAGGAGCCAGTGTAGCATCTTCAGTTCTTGATAGCATCACGCGGTGACAATTTTAATATGTGCACGCCATGTGAGCCGTTTATCCAGGATCAGACCTAAGTACTGAATTTGCTCTGTCTGTGGAATGATGCTTGCATTATATTTAATAGCCGGACAGACACCTTTTCTTAAGGTGAAAGTGCAACTACTGGACTTGGCGGAGTTGTTCATTATATTCAAGCGCTTGGCCCAGGCGTGAAATCTTATTAAGTAATGGTTTACTTTTTCCGCCGCTTCATTAGGTGACTCGGAGTTATAGACTATAGCCCTATAGTCGGCATATGTAGCAATGATTGTTTGATCATCATTAATTATCGCCATGTCCGAGGTAAAATGTGCGTATAGAACCGGAGCGAGAACGCTGCCTTGCGGAATGCCTGCTTTCATGCGTCTGGTGGTGGATTTCCTATCTCTGATTGCCACAGAGAAAGAACGTTTATTCAAGAAGCAGCAAATGATTTGGTATTGCTTGCCAGGCAGGAGCGTTCTGAGTTTGTGTAGTAAACCATCAATCCAGACCCTATCGAAGGCCTGCTTAACATCTAAGAAGACTGCGGAGGAATATTGTTTCAACTCAAACGAGGGAAAAACTTAAACTTTTATTAATGCAAAAAAATCAATGAACTGCACTTTCACATAAAGATGTGATGGCTGTCCAGCTATAAAATATGATTAAAATGGCATCCCACAAGTGAATCGATATCTTGGCTTGGTCTTGAAGAAACACCTTACTTGGAGCTCCCATTTAAAAAGTGTCTCTGTTTGTTTGCTACCAATAGATACGCTGGCTATTGTATGCGAACAACAAGCTGCTCTACTGCACATTTGGAAGCAAGTCCACCCCCCACCCCTCCCCCATTGTGGTGCTATGTCAAATAGATTTGGGGATCCACTGATGCCTACAACATGCATAGGACCCAAGTCTGCCAAAATAAAGCTCTTTGTCTCACATCTTAAGATCCGTGGCATATGCGAAACAAAACTCTTCATCGAGACCTGAAGACATCAACATTGTTAGATGAATTAAACTTCCACAGCAGCAGATATAATAAAAGACTGTTCATTGTCATCCAGAACCACTTGTAGCCTCGCTTTGTACTAGAGGACTGCAAGTAGTAATAACAGTCGGCAATGACACTGCGCACACAATGATAATGAGTCTTATGCGCTCGTCAAACGAAACTTCAACTCATCGCTTTCAATTGCTTTGAGGATTCATTTGCTCGAAGTCATCAAACCGAGCGACTCGTGCTTTCTTCTATGAGTCAGTCTTACTTTGTCTTTGTTTATGATGTCGACTAGATCATTGATACACAACAACACAAGAGTTGATTTCCGAAAGTATTGGTACGGGCAGTGTTGCTATTGATAGTGTTGCTTGTATCATATGATTCATTTGAGCGAGAGAGGATTATTTTTCGTTTAGTGTTGTACCGTGCAGTGCTCTAATTTGTACCAAATCACCGATGTCTCATGAATGAATGGACCTGCCAATAATGAAATGGTTTATCAATTTAATTCAAATGACAAATGCGAAAATGATCAGAGTTCCATGCAAGCAACTGCTTTCTGGAACTGATTTAATTTACGAGCCCTTGAGAAATCATTATGAGGGTGACATATCTGCAAATTTGATATTTTGTTAAAAGTAATTTGGCTGCTATTAATTTTGATTACCAATAGTTACAGGATTAAGTCAACAAAACTTAGTATTTATTGCTGAAAGTTATGGTTTATATTCCGTTGACACTTTGTTTATCGCAGCATATGCCATAGAAAACCGCCAATGTACCTGAATTTAAAGGGTTGCTGGAGAACCAAAAACATATATGTACACAATAAAACCAAAAATTGAAAAAGAAATCGAGATAATTGTTGAGAAACTAAGTAATGAGATACTTGAAGCAAAGTTGTCTTTTCACTTAGAAATCAAGGTAAAGCATAATGGAAACACACCAATATTTCTATCTTGAGATCAGCCAGATAGACAGTCAGAACTAAAAGAAGACTAGATTAGATTGCGTCACCGCAACCACTAATGGACCTATTATGACAACCCTATTGATCATAGTTCCTCCGATATTCTATTATTTATCAGAAACTCCAGAATCTTTCTCAGAGATAAACCTGCGATATCGATTGGTTCCAGGTACTGGAATTCCAAGTATCGGAGTCTTGTCCATATCAGACCCTCACAGTGGCATAGCACATGCTCTGCTGTTTTCTTCTCTTCATTGCATAGTCTGCAATTATCATTAGCTGTGATACCCATATTGCGTAGGTGCTTCAACACTCTGCAATGACCTGTTAAGAATCCCGAAACTAAACGTATGTCTCTCCGTGTTAGTTCCAGTATTTCTCGTGTTCTTTTGCTAGAGCTGGTTGGCATGAATATTTTTGCTACTCTGATATTGTTCGTGTTGATCCAATATTGATGCGAACTTGTAACCAGCCACTTTTCGATATTAGACCTAGTGGAGCTCCAATGCAGTCCGCAGAACGGTTCTGGTCCAATGAGGACGTTCTTAGACCCTTTTCTGGCGAGTTCATCTGCCTCTTCGTTCCCAGGGTACCCGCTATGCTCAGGTATCCAAATGAAATTAATATGGTTATTTGAGGCTAATGACTTAAGTAGTATTAGACATTCCCAAGTTATTATCGATTTGAATTCAAAGGCGTTGAGTGCGTGTAGAGCAGCCTTACTGTCCAAGTGAATAAGTATGTGCTGATATATAATTCTGTGGCATGTATTTCTGCCTGGAATACTGAGTTCTCTTGGCCCATGCGCGAAAATTAAGAAAGAACTGGAAAAATAGTCAAAGTTTGAGTGAATAGCGATTTTTCTACAAGGCAGCTAGTGACGATTAAATGATATAAGAAATCAATTCTTCCTTCTTGCATTGACATCTTGTCGTGATAAGGTGGCTCAGTAGGTGTAATAACCCTGGTAATAACGTTAATAGAAGTCTATACCAAACATACCATCAAAGTCAAATGCCGAAATTGAGGGCAGCCCAAGTCACTTATTAATATGAACCGATAGGCTATTGGGTGAACTTGTGTCTGTGGTGTGCAAGTTGTCTATTCAATTCTTGCATAGAAACAATGCAGATAACTTTAGCCAATTGGATCCTGTCTTTCAGTAGACAATCTATATACTTCAAAGTGTTATAAGTCCACTTTTTAAAAAAAATGAGTAAACGATAATTTTAGTAAGATATGGACACCTTCTTTCTATATTTTATTTATATTTTTTAATTTTTTTCCAGAAAGTAAACAAAAGAATTTTGGGTATACGAGTGTAATGCTATACGAAATTTTTTTTTGAAAGTGGAATACAATATAATATTTCACTTGTCTTTTATGATATGATTAAACTGTTATTTATTTGCTTGTTTAGTATTTTTATGCTCATCACGGAGTGAATGTGCTTGATATGATATCAAGACTGTTCTTATATTAGAAAATTTCCACACTATGAAAGCCATTACACGCGTTCTAATAATCCAAATAGACAATACATAAGCTCTGACTTGAACTTAAGAAAAATGTACAACTTGAACCCAGATAAATATTTTGCATTTTCCTTTGATAAACATACTTCCATATCCGAAGTTATCAGTTTCTGTTGCATACTATAAGTGAAATATGTAATTATTTAAAAGAAGGTTATCATAATTTCCATGGTAACAGAATTCATATATATGTATGGGATAAAACTGTAGCATCTAGAGAAGCGGAAGAAATAGCATCTTGCTACCTGAGGTATATTCAGAATGTTACAACCCAAGCCAACATTATAGCATACAGTGACATGTGTATAGGATAAAATCGAAATATTAAGCTCGCATCAGATGTGATTAAGGATTGTTTAATCAGCGGATAATCACATTAATGTTATTGACCATAAATTATTATTATCCGGTCGGTCATTCATTTCGTTCCGGTCGACAAAGAATTTTGAGTTGTGGAAGAAGCATTAAAGCAAATGGATCAGGGATATTTTATAAAACATGTATTGAAGAAAATGATCCATTTAAAGCAATTTTTTTATTTGGAAAGCAAGGAAAACCTAAAAACTCAGCAAAAAATATAATGCCACTGTGTAAAACTTCGAGATCAGTTTATTGCCTTACAAACAACATATTTACCATTAATACTTCACTATGCTTACTGTAGAGGAGAAATAAATTTAAGAAAGGTTTATTGTTTTTTTAGTAATCTTGAAATAATTTACATATTAATCAAAATTGCATTTTTAATACAATATTACTGAAATTAATTCTTAATAATATTAAACTCGGATTATCGTAAATGTTTTCATTTCATATATAATTTTTTACATTGACAAAACCATTTCATTGAAGCTAATGTCTATAAAAATGTGGACTTAAATCTCTTCTTGTACGAGTATATTGTGTTTGTTATTTTTGCAAGTGATATAAGTCCTTTTGGATCTATAAAAACCCGTGTTTCCTTTAAATAACTTTAATAACCATTATTGAAAAATAAATTTTAATATATCTACAGCAAATGCAAACCCTTATATACTTATCTCGGAACATGGAAAAAGTGGACTTAAACCACTTTCACCACTTATAAAACAAGAAATAATTCATTTTTATTACAAAAAAAAAAACTTACTATGCAGTAAAAATAGGTGTATCATATAATAATTAAAATTTAAATAAGTAATAAAAGTCGATTTCGCAACTATTCATCGCTCCTTGATAAAAAGCGTGCACGTTTATTATGAGCTGGACCATCGTCATCTGAAGATACATAAAATTCTTCCACAACTGTCGGGTTTCATTGAAATGAAGAATTTCTTTGTTATTAGAGGCTCGTTGTTGGTTTTTTTTTTTGTTAGAAAGTTTGTTATTAGCAGCTGTTTTTTTGGTTTTCCTTATATAATTCTTGATATCCAGCTACACAAAACTGAAGATTGCGTTTATAACAATGAATTAATATTAATATTGCTTAACGAACTTTTATATAACCAAATATTTAACACAATATTAATTTTATTTGTAATACAAAATAATGAGCAACACAAATGTTGATGCCTTCGAACTGAGCATTTCAACACGAGATTCAATTTGAAGAACAACGAGTTAAAGAAAAAGCATATAAATCATTTTTCGGGTATTCCCCTAATTGTATTTTGTTTTCGTATACATACATACATTCACGAATTTCCTTTAAAAAACTGGAAAAAAACAGCCTTAAGAAAATTCGTGTAAAAAAAATGTATTCGTCTAATTTGTAAACCGTGTTATTTCAAAATCGAGTAAAAAAAGTCCGTATAAAAAGAGATTTGGATGTATACAAGAAAAGATTTAACTCCACATTTTTATAGACATTATGACGATGTTTAATATGATAAAGGCTAAAGCTGTTCTTAGTCAGCTGTAGTTAACAATATATTTGCTGAAGATAAAATATTAAAATTTCTAGAGTTTTCATGTTAAATGAGTTTCCATGTTCCTAAACAATTTCAGCAATGAAAGTTATTGTAGTTATAAAAAAAATGTATAAATTAGTTTGACAAATATCAAAATTATGCATGCTTAATTAATTTCATGGTCAGGCATGCACCTGCAGGCAATCGCTTAACGAAAGTCAGCCACGATGACAAAGGATAAGGATAATCAGTGCGGCGCACAAACAAACAAACAAATAAACCACCCCCCGGAGATTAGTTAGCAAAATAGTGGTACAAGTGGAACGAATCTTGTAAATAAATAAACGATAGCATGGCATCATGGCATCAAGCATATTGCATATTACAGGGTGAGTAGTAAGTAAATGAATGAGATCAGGGCAGGGCAGGGCAAGGCAGGGTAGGACAGGATAGGATAGGATATGCACTGAAGGATAACCAAAGCATTACAAGAAGACATTCCAGCATTTATCAATGCATCATTGCTCATCAAAGGGCATTGATAATGTGCGACAAATGCGTTGACAATATTACAAAATTAAATAGCATAATAAAAGGGTGACTGACTTAATTTGGTTTTTCCTTGTTGCTTCATAAGGATTTGACATTGGATGTTTTGTGTTTCAAGTACTGATTTTCGCATAAGCTGCGAACACGTGCTTATTTTGTAATAAAGTATTTTCGTATTTAGATTTCATGTTCATGTTCTTGTCGTCGTTGTCGTTGTCGTTGTCGTCGTTTTTTATTCAGATTTTTTTTATTGCTTCAAAAAAAAAAGGCAATTATCCTGTGTAGATGTTGATATTGATGCTGCTGCTGATGATGATGATATGATGACGATAAAACGATAAAAGACCAGGACGCGTGACATTATTTTGTTGCTTGTATTTTAATAACAATTAAAGTCAAACTTAACAACAAACATTATTTATATATATATATTTTTTTTTGTCTTTCATTTCCTTAATATCAATAAAATAAGTAAGCGATTACACTTTATTACATTATTTTGCCTTTGACAAAATGGCGTTGTGCCACAAGTAATTTGCGTGCGCTTGAGTTCTTATAGATTTAGCATGAGTCTTTGTGTGTGTGTTGTTGTTGTTGTTGTTGATATTAATAAAATGCTGCTTGTTATTGACCAGCAACAATACAATGAAATATATTTACTATATGCATCCACCCACTCACTACCCACAGCAACGACAGAATTTACTGAAGATGAAGAGCACAATAAAGCAACCAGAAGCAGCAACAGAAGCAGGAGTAGGACTACTCTGAACTGAAGTAATAACAACAAAAACCAACATCAATAAAAGGAAGACACAGTCGAAACAAAAAAGATAAGAGAAGAAAAAAAATATACTTATATATTAAGAAAGACAGGAAAACAAGTGTAGCGCAAAATAAGCACAATAATATTTAATAAATATGAACGAAATAAGTTTCGTTGGTGGTGGTTGAATCTGGAAAAACCATAAATACACAGCAGCCGCAGGATTCCATAGACATTGCTGTTACCGCAGAAAGCAAAAAGGATATAAACGCGAACACTGAGAACGTTATGGATGCCATAAATGTTTCAATGTTTATATGTATGTATCTACATATATTGTATTGTATATACATACATATATTGTGTAATATATTCGGATAGATAGATATATAGATGGATAGATGGAATGGCAGAGGATGGTGGACTGACTGACTGACTGACTGCATGAGTGAGTGAGTAAGTGAGGTAGTGACTGACTGAATAGGTGGGTTCCGCTGAGATTCTTTTAATTTTTTTTTTTTTTTTTTTTTTGTATATTGGGCTGGCATTTTTTGAGTTTTATATGTTGAAGAATGCTTTTGATCTTTACAAGTGAATGATTTTTAATATGAGTTGGATGGATTTATTAAAAGAGAAAGAGATAGAGAGAGAGAGAGTTCGACTAACTGGGTTCGTTTAAGCTCTTTAGCAAGTCAATTGTGGCAAACAACGCATGATATTTATTGTTATTATTACCATGTATTTACACATATACACAGGCATCCTCATATAATACATATATATATATATATATACTAGTCTATATATATAAACAGATTTTGACTAAATTTATATGTATGTATGTATGTATGCAACAACAAAAGTCTAATTAGCAAAGCAAATTAAGGTTATTGCTGGTTTATATGTAATAAACAAGTCTCACACTCTACACAAATGCGCCTAAAATGTGGCAATACAAACATCACTTCACTTTACATTACTTCTCTTCTATTCTATTCTATTCTACCCAGTCACAGTCACAGTCCTTCTTTCCATTCATCTATCTATCCATTTTATCCAATTGCTTTGGATTGTTGTTACTGAGCTGCTGAGCCCCAGAAATCTCTAACCTCTTTGTATTTGTTGCTATTGTTTGTGTACATAATGATGGTAATTTTGGGTTTTCAAAAGAGCAACGGCATTTCTGGAATTTCAATTAATTTCCATAATTTCTTGTGTTTATGAGCAAATGAGCAAAAGAAAGATAAGGAATGGTGAAGGGGTGGAGGGAAGCGGCGCGAATAAACGCGTTGTTTAGTCTTAGGGATTCATTCGTGTAGATTTTGATTATAATATTTTTAGTTAAAATGGCTCCCCGTTAATTCAAAAAAAATTCATTTATTATTCCCAGAATCTTTGTTATTCTTTTTTATTCATTGAAAAATATAGTAATTCATTGTCATCTTAGGAACAAACTCTCTCTAGCAGATTGTTGATTATTATATAAATACTAAGAGACAGAAGGTGGAAAGATCTTGAATCTTACAGAGTGAGACGTGCTACCTTGTTTATTTACAAAGAGAATAGGTCAATTAGACGGGTCACTTGTGTAGGAACTCATGTGGAGAGACTGGGTACTCCCTTCAGAAGCCATTGTAAAAGTTATGGAAACGTATAAGAAAAAGAGTCACACACCCAATTTCGATGTCAATGCCCATCACTGGCAAAAACTAGAAATAAGTTTATGGGTAAATATATCATCGACAAACCTCACAGACTGTTCCACAGTGGTTGGATTTGTATGAAGAGAGCGGCCAAAAATACTTCCAGTGGAGAAATCAACCTGAAACTTTGGTTACGTGTTTGTATGAATGTTCCTGGACTCAGCAGCTTCCTCGTTTCTTTTCATTCTAGTCAATCGGTATAGGTTTGCAAAAGAACTACTTTTGTGCGATTGCATTTTTGCCAGAATTCAAAATTAGATTGTTCTAATTCCTTTCTATTAATGATAGAGCATTTATTTTCAATATCCTTTTGCAGGATATCGCATATTTTTCTAATTTTTTCAATATTTGTTTCACTTTCTGTGCATCAAATATTGAAAATATACATGCGTGTAAATTCGCATTGGTAAGTTGTTCTTATCACAAAAACAATGTATGTATAAAGAAATGAAATTAGAAAAAAACTTTGAAAACTTTGAAAATATAACAGCAACACAATACAACACCGCATAGAATTTCACAGCTGCACAGAAGAAAACGGTACGAAAATCAACGAGACCGCTTTAGTCTGTGTGGGTGATAAAACAACTTCTGGCAATTTCTGGCAGTTAAAATGAACAGTTTAGAAAATTAAAATATTGATTAATATAATAAAATAAATTTCATTACGTGGTCTTGGAGATGACATAATTGAAACCTTAGCTGAAATTGAATTATATAGACCAATGAATATTGACAAAGGTACTGTTAAAATATTAATTTTAAAAAACATACACAACAACTAAAGAACATTTAAATTATTTATAAATGAATCTAATACCTTTCTTTTCAATATTCATTTTAAATAATTGCAATTAATAAAGTTTTTATATTTTTTTTTTATTTTTTCAATGTTGCACTTCACTTTTAAGCTGCTCGCACTGCAAGATCCAACTAATTATATTCTCTCTCTCTTTTAAAGGAAATTCTTAAAGGCAGCGACCACCAGCGTTCGGTCACATAACCGGGTGACATTTTAAAATAGCTAAATTCTATGGGAAGGTTTTAGCAATACTGATTGTGTTCGGCGAGGAAGTAGTTTCAAAACGGTTCTAAGTGCTAATTGTGGCTCATAGTGGACTATATGAGTCAGCCACGGTAACCAACCAACCAAGAGATTACTAGACATTAAAATTCTCCATCTACACTTATGTTTTGAATATCAGAATTGGATGGATTAATATATCATGGTGTAGAAAAGGATGGAGTAGACAGTTCACGATTTTTTGTAATACGGATAATTGGTATGTTCTATTTCAAAAAATGTATTTATATAGAATAATTCATTGATCAATTGAAACTTAAAATAAAGAAGTCAATTTTGTTTAATGTGAACGCCTCTCATGAAGATTAATTATCACTGTGTCGAGCGCAAGAATTGATGTATCCGCAGGTAACAGAATTTGAATATAGCAACATCGCTTACAACATTTCGGATATAAGGAAGTGAACTTTTAGATTTTCAATTTCATCAATCCCCCGCATATAACGATGAACATTTTTTTTTTCAGTTTTCTTATTTTAATATCGAATTTATAGAATATAAATTTACTACTCCATGGTTTCACGAAGACAAAGAATAACAGAGCTTACAGACATAGCAGCAGTTGTGGAGTAAACCCAGGCACCACCGGCAACTGTGCGCTTGCAGCGTTTGCAAGACCACATCCCAAAAACAGCACGCTTCATGGAATCCTTGATACAGAACGGGCAGATACATTTGCTGTGTTGAGTGATTTCCGTCTTCTTCACCATCTTACGTAATGAGGCACCATAACGGGTACCATATTTACCTACGATTCCAATCTTCTTGGTACGTTAGGCCATTTTTAAGTTGTTGGTCTGTCAAAAATTTAACCGGAAATATTCTACTTATTAGAAATGTTAGAAAATACAGGACTTCCCCGCATTAGTTTTATTTTAAAGAAACTACCTATATTCCAAAGTCATACATATGAATATTTTTTTTATGTTAATAGTAAATACTTGTCTTGCATTTTATTGATCATCAAAATTCTTACAATTAAAGGAGTCATAGTTGTCTAGTGGTGAATCAAATAAATCACATGTAATATTTCACATTTTCCAAAAAAAAAAAAACGTCTTAAAACTTCAAATCATGACGAATTGGATCAATGTTTGTTGCAGTGAAAGTTGGATTACTCACTTTAAAACTCGCCATAGTATAATTAAATGAAAAAGACAATCTTAAATCCACTTGGATCACGAATCAGATCTATGGTTAATTGAGCTTTTCAAGATGTCAACATTAACAATTTTTTTTTTAATTTATTCAAATGGAAGCTCTCTAAGAATAGTGTCAAAGGCGTCAGTACGACACTGCTTTTATCTACACATATTATAACACAAAGTCCCACAGCTGCATCTGTCTGTCTGAACGCAATAAACTCAAAAACTACAGAACGGATTTTCATACGGTTTTCACCAATGGATGGAGTGTTTCGTGAGGACGGTTTAAGAGAAAGAAAATTTGAAAGGAATAGCCGAAAAATCTAAAAAAAATTGTACAAAATTAGGTATGCAAGTGAGTTGCATATTTTAAAATCAATCAAGTCGTCTTTGTCACGGGCCTGACGACCCCGCCTTCCCTGAGTTACGGCGCATATTGACTGCCCACAGCCTAAAATGTGGAACCTAGATGTAGGTGAATACAATAGAGATGATCTCGAAGGGCAACGGAAGAGCGCTCTGAATCTTAGAGGGAAACCTTGGACGCCTACTCTGAAATAATACATAAAGCAGTTCCAGAGAAGATATTCTGTCCAGAATATGGAGGGAGGTTTAGTGGAAGCACCTCACATGTAGTTACGACGGTGACTATAGGTCCGAAATGATTCCCTACCTCCATTAAAAAAAAAAAAAATACTTAAAACTTGTAACTTGTTGGTTGTTAAACTTGGAAACGTTGTAGGTTGTAGGTCATTACAAGCTTCTCACATTTTTATCTTCTAATATCATTTGAAGGACATTTCTCGGGGTAACCTTTATCAAGTCTTTACAGTATCTTCACTCTTTGAAGCTCAGCTTTTTCAAACTTATGATGACTTCTTTAATGTCAATCGTTTTGAAACATTTGACAACAGTCAATTTATGAATTTCTTTAGCCCTTGGAAAGTTCTTTCTATCTACTAATTGTCATATTTACAATAAGTACAATATACTATAATGTAGGAACTGATTGATCTTCAATTCAAATTATATAATCTAATTAAAAATTGTTGTTGTTATAATATTTTGAAAATCATTTAATTAAAAATACACAGCGTAATAATGCGTAATTGCATTTTGAAAATATTCCAAAATATTGCACTCATCATGGTTAGCCATCCATTGCCTGGTAGGATCATTTCGTCCCATTCCATCGTCCTTGTGGTGTTTTGTCCTATCCTGTCATCATCATACCTGTAATCGCTGTTACTGTGTTGTTTCATAAAACCAAATAAATTTCTAATTAAAACAATTATTTATTGTTTTTGTACCCCAAAAAACAATTCTCAAATATTTTCTCTCATATTACAGAAATTTCGAAAAATTTCACCCAAAAATGAAATAAAAGAAGAATTAAAAATAATAAAAGCAAAAAAAAAAATAAAGAGAAGAAAACAGCCGAGTTACCAAATTCATTTTGGCTAAAGTGGCAAATTTACAAATTAATTTGCAAAACATTTTGTGCAAATGCAACAATGGTTGGCTAAAATGTTGGACTCCCGATTAGATCTAAGTATGCTTCAAATGAATGTTATTGCAACTCATTTGAAATTACGCACAATGATGCAACAGCGCAACGGTGACTAGTGACGGTGATGATAGTCATGATGATTATAATGACAGCAATATTGTTGTTTTTGTTGTTGTTGTTGTTGTTGTTGATGATTGCAACCAAAACACGATTTAATTAAATTCATAGTCCCATGTGTGTGGCAAATGATTGATATGGTTTGGGGGGGGGGGTGGGACAATGGCCACAATGGTAACATAGTCAAAACATTCATTCAAATTCAAATTTTTAATTGCCCTTATTATAATGATTAGATTTGCAAAAATTATTCATTATGGCAAATTTTTGAGTGCAATTTTTCGACTGTAATTAATTTTTCAAGTGGCTACAAAATGTGATTGTTTTGTTTGAGAAACAATGAATGGGAAATGGAATGAGATGAAAGAAAGAAATAATTTTGTTATGCCATAAAAAAGTATGTAATTCGTCTGCTATATATAGGAAATTATAAGCTTTATAGAATGATGTAAATCCCTTGATCCTTGTCTTTGTATCTTTAGTATTTTCTGAGGAATAAAAGAAAAATTTGAAAACTATCTATAACTTTACTTAAAAATGGTATTTATCCTTTTTCATACACAAATACATACATACATTTATTTATTTGAAAACATTTAATAAATCCTTTTTATCCAATAAAACACAGGAACATCTGAAGAGTCAAAAAATTCCAAATTCCTCAAATACAAAAATATTTATGCATCTATTGGCATTTTACTACATATTTACAAAAATAAAACAGCCACATTTAAATACTCGTACATACAATAATACAGTTATATACATATATGTATATATATACTACATATATATATATATATATATATACACACACACATATATATGTATATGTAAATATGTACTTCCTGGGTATATAAAAATATGTTTGTTGTTCGAAAAATACTTTTTAAACCCATTAAAAGAGATTAAAGAGTCCCCAATACCAAAGATTTTTAAATTATGAAATAAAACAAAAATACAAAAAAATATCAAAAGAGAAACAAAAATAAAATACTCATACACACACACACACACACACACACACACACACACGCACACATAAATGTGCCTAACAGAATCGACATTATAAACAACATTATTAAAAACATACCACAAATGCTTTTTTGCTCTCAGCTTCGCATTTTTGAGTCCATTTTGTGAAGCGACTCATCAGCTAACAAGAGCAACAACAACAACACAATAGGTTCTTAATAATGATGAGGATGGTAATGATAATGATGATGTTGATTATGTTGGTGAGGATGATGTTGATAATGTTGAAGAGGATAAGGATGATGTTGATTATGTTGATGATGATGATGATGCTGATGTCCCTCCACTGAGCAAACTAGGGAGTGCCTGCAAATCCTTCTTTCTCTCTCTCTCTCTCTTTATTCATGTTGATGATATTATTATCCTTGTTGATAATCTTATTAAAATTAAGCGAAGCCAATTTTTAAACAAGCTCAATTTGTGTTCACTTTCATTTGTGTTAGTAACGCCAGAAGAAAATTCTTCGCTATGCTGCCGAAAAATATGCAACAAAAAAAAAAAGTAAATTTTCATTAAATGAGAGAAAATACTCGTACTCGTTGCCACAACAGCCAGCGTACACAGAACAAGGACTTAGGAATAAGTTGAAAAATGGCTGGCTGACCTATGAATTCTACTAGATAACAGAATAACAAATAGATTTCTATAAAATTAAGAAACACATTAAAATGAAGCAACCACCAATAAACTTTGGTTTCACCGAAGTTTGTATGCCTTTCATGAGAAAAATTGTTGAAAACATAAAACATAAGGAACTTGTGTTTCCATTTGAAAGTTTTAACAGTTTCATTGTCAGTTTATAGTATTGTATACATACCCTGGATAGTAGTTCAATAGGATCATAAAGAATTTAAACTAGTTTACTGAACCTTTTTAGGAAGATTGCAAATCAGTTTTAAACTTGAGTAACAAATGTTTAAGGTGATTATATTTTTTTGGTAGGTGGAACTCTATAAGAATTAAATTATTTTTATCAAAAATTAATACTAGTTTTATTTGAATTTTTGACTTCTATTTACTGTTGAAGTTGTGGATCTTGACCATTCCAGCAAACCGAAGATTTTATATCTTTCATGAGACACAATATTTTGTTATAAGAAAACCAAAGACCACAAAGGACTTTTTACGGAATATACTTGTAAGTGTTTCAGTTATAAAGTTCTTATGGTTTCATAGCCAATTTATAGTTTTACTTTCTCTGAACAATATATTTTATGAGGAGTAGATTTCAACTGTTTCTTCAAAAAGTAAATTGGATCTTGACTAGTCCAACAAACTTTCGTTTTATCATAGATTTTAGACCTTTTATGAGAAACAATGTCACAAAAGGCATTTAATAGAATACGAGTATGTGTTTCTATATGAAAGTTCTTATGGTTTCACAGCCATAGTCAGCGCCGGCCCTTGGGTAATGAGAGTAGAGCGGTCGCTCTATGCGCCTGATAGTAAAGAGCGCCAAAAATCCTAATTCGAAAAACAATTTGCAGCGCAAGATAAAATATCGCTATTATAACGTTATGTACGAGCTGTGCCGATGTTGCAAAAGTGAGTCAAAAACGCCTTAGTAGAATTTACGTGAAGTGAAAGTGTCAACCAAAGGGCGCCGAAAGACAATCTCGCTCTACCCTGATCAAGTGCTAGGGCCGGCGTTGGCCATTGTATAATATAACTCTCCCTGAACAATTGCTTAATCAGATCAATTCACAATTGTGAACAGTTCTAATGGCAACGATAATGGCAAAGTGGCCACCTCAACAACGCCTTCTCCAAAGAAATCCATCAACGCAAGAACTTTCAATTTTAAAACCAGTGATTGCTTTCTAACAAAACACTTAAATCTATTGCAATCTCATGCCATCTTTCATACGTATGATCTCAGAGGAACCCATTTAATAATCCCAGCGAAATATGTATATAGTATTTTCATCATTCGGTTACATAACATTTTGAAATCAGTCAGACGACTTACTTATTACCGGCACCTTAGAATCAAGAGATAAGCGAGGATATGACTGCACAGTGGTATATGCCACATACCGAATGGACACGAAAGAGCTGAGACTAGTTTAAATGAGCCTAAGTGAAATATTAACATGAAAAAAAAAACATATTTTAGTTTTAATGACAAATCTTTTTGGTAATTATATCGTTCAGTGGTGTAAACAATAATCCCTTTTAATTTTTTTAGTTCTCTATGTAGTACATCTATATAAGTACATACATATACAATATATAAAACAATTGCTGTGCATAAGTCTCACCAAAGCTCGAAATTGGCTCGATCGATTTGTAGAATATTTTTTTTTTGTTTTATTTGCTTCTATACTAGGGTGGTTTAGGAAAAAAGATCATTCGGAAAAACCCAAAGGAACAGCCGAAAAATTTAGTAAAAAATAGAAAAAAGTGTGTGATGCATATAAAGCTTAGAGACATAATTTAAAATCAATCAAGTTGTTTTTGTCTAACATCTCATTGAGTCAACCAATCAGTATTCACTCAACTTTTGGATAAGCAGAGGCAGGACAACATCTAGACAGGTGCATAGTAGTTCATTGATAGTTTGAAGGATATTCTGCATTTCAGTTGTTGGATATTAATCATACCAACAAATTTGCAAAAAATTAACAAAAATAAGAGAAATATTCCATGAAACAATTCAAAAAACTTAATCAAACGTACTAAGGATTCTGGCTAAATTGAACAGAATTTTTGAACTCATTTAACTATTTGTACAAATATATTTTTTGATTATTGGTAGCGCAACACTTTATACTCCATCAATGTTAAACATATAAAAACAAATGATATTCTTAATATGAAAATAAACTTTTGAATTGTTGTTCCATCTTTCCTTTTGATCAATTATACTACACTTACTTGCTTATAAAATGAATTACATTATAATGAAAAAACTTTGAAGTATTTCGAAATGTGTAACAACTTTTGTAATGAAAGCGGATCTTTTTTATTTATTTAAAACAATAACAATTACAATGGCAAATGGAAGCATCAGCATTAGTCTCCATTCATCCATCATTATTGGGTTAACAACAATAAAAATAGTAATAATAATAATAATAACATGGCCATAGTAGTATCATAATATTCATGCCATAAAGGTGAAGTTTATAAAGGCACAACGTCACACAAAGTGACAGAGAGACACAGAAGATTGAGAAGATAGAGAAGGTTAGGCTGCTATTGTTATGGGTTATGAGAAAAAATAAGAAAACAATGGCGTCGTATAAACTTAGTGGAACGGGAACGTCATACACACCTACACATGCGCATAGCATAGCTCAGCAAGGCACACACACACACACACACACACACACACACACATACAGACACAGACATGAACAGAACATGGATATACAATACAAGTCAGCCAATGTAAACTGTGTGTGTGTGTGTGTGTATGTTTGTGTGTGTGTGTGTGTGTGTGTGTATGTTGGATTTTTACCCTTAATAACTGCGGTGGATGAATGGCAACACAACAACAGCAACAGTAGTAGTAGTAACAACAACAATAAAATCTTCAACAGCATAAAAAAAAATATTAAAGTTGTGGTAAATGAACAAACATTGAGCAACAACAGAAGCAGCAAAAGAGCAGAAAAATACAAAAAAAAAAAAATTATCTCAACATATGTTGCTCATTTAACTGAGATTTTTCCACTTCCAGTATGAGGTCGCCCATTTATCCATCGGAGTTCTGCTTTGTGTCTGCTTGCTGGTCCCAAACCTACTGCAAGGACTTTTGCTCTCTGTAATTGTTTGACGACGACAACGAAGTGTATGCGAAGAGGAGACCCACTTGTATGCTCAATTGAGAGCATCAACATTATCATCATCATTATCATCATCGTTATCGTTATCATCATATCCAATCCCAATGACAGGCGCAACCATACCATGCACCCCCTAATTCCTGTGGGTATATTAGCACTAATGATGATTGAAACAAGAGACGTGCCGTGTTTGAGCTCATCTGAGCGCAAAAAACAAAAATCAAAAGAAATCGACAAAAATTCTTCTACACTTTGATTCTCAACTTCAACTTGTCTTAATGAAACTTTAAAACTGTGTTTTCTCTTACCATTAACATTGTTTTATCAACAGTTTTTGATGATTAAGTTTCTACATAAGTAGTACTAAAATAGATAAAATACCAAAATAAATTTAGATTCATTAACTTAGGTAGTTCACCCCACTTCATTTATAAATTTTAGTACTAAATATATTCAAATTTATAATCCTCAAATTCTTACTTACCATTCTTCATATATCATAATTTTCTTTCTCTTTTTAACAGAGATCATTCCGAAGGTGAATCTAGAGTACAGTAACTCGGTCTAATCCCGAACAAGTGACTCACATGGTGCGCACATTTGAAATCTATCCTAAGTTACAGAAATTAGACTTTATACTGCACCCACCCAATAAACTTTTTGAATCTACTCGTAATAAAAGACAAGACTCATTAACAGGCAAATAGTGGCCACGACTTGGATATTCCCTCACAAAAACTGTGAGCATCACTGCCGCATAGTATAATCTTAGGAAAGTACTGTCTGCTTGATAAAGCAAGGTTCTAAGACGGATCACTAGGGTCTCTGGGCTGTCCACAACACAATCATATATATGTATTTACATATAGTTAAAAAAAAGCATACTGTACTCTATGAAATACAGGAGTTATTGTACCCAATTGATTTTCTCTAAAGAAGTAAGTAAATCCTGGCCTATTATATCTTTAAAATTTCATGTGAGATTTAATTATATTGGTGCTGAAGTACTTCTTAACACTATGAATTATTGCTATGCACTCTAAAAGGTAAATGGTAGATCTCGGTACAAAACTGATTTCTTTACATAATGTAGAGTTTCGACAAAGATTTAGCAGCAGTTTCACATGGTTGGATTCCATAAGTCGTCATTGGTTTTATATTCAAGGTGAAGTTTCAAATGTGAGCCAAGTAGACAGTTCTGCCGAAGTACCATTGATTTGTGGTTTGAAACTATAATTCCAATCGGTTGAGATGCTAAGTTATGGTCATCAAAAATCATCAGTTTATATCGTAAATAACATTGGAACCAGGTCACTTAAGGACCTTAAAGAACTCAGGTTCTAAAGAGTTGAATTTCCAACATCTTTTCTATACATTATATATAGAATAGCAATTCTGGCGTGCATCGCTACTCCCCAGCAAAATATTTCGTCAAAATCGGCTTTGTACGGAAATGATAGAATGATTTTTATTTCATTTTGTTGTGACTCACAATTCGAAAAGAGATTTTTAATAATATTGACAAAATGATGATGATTTGTAATTATTTCTCCAAGTTGTATATGCAAAATTTGATTCATCAATTCCTTTCTTTTCCGGTACTCCGATCTACACTAAACTTTACTCAAACATTCCCCAGACTATGCTAGAGTTTCGCTGAAAATTTCATCAAAATCTATAAAGCGGTTTTGGAGTCCATAAACCCCATACATACTATACATACATTCACTTTTATATATAATGATTAACAGTCACAAACGTAAGATTTTAGCCAAAGATAATAGAGCGTAAGAAGGTTTTTGACCTGGTTGCTAGACCTTATCAAAGGCCTCTTTAATATCCTTATTCTGATGGACACTAAATACGTCGCAAATAAAAAAAAATATAAATAAAATATTTAGTGAGCTTAGATTTTTCAGTATTTAATATAGTGATGTTCCAGTTTTGAAACCAATATTCCAATCGATTGAGTTGATTTTTCAGAATAATGAAAGCTTCAATTGTGAATTCTGAGAACTTACATATATGTAAATTTTTTTTTTTTTTTTTTATATGTTAAAAAAAAATATTTTTATAACCAATTTCTATTTAGTAAATATATATTTATCTTTATCACTACTCAATACAAATTGATTGAAATTTTTTAAATATAAAATGAAATATGTTTGTGCTGTTAATCATAATTTTGTTAATAATCCGACGCCATATTGTTTTTTATACTCAAATTTTTCATATATATTTTTTTTTGTCTTTCATTCCTTTTATTGTATATAATAAAATAATCATCATCATCAAATGAGAGTTTGTCTGTAATATTGTGGTGTTGTTTTATGGTGGTGTAATGTACTTTATTTATGCCGGAAACTGATGGTCTGTTATCCCATTGGTGGGTGGTGAGGGCTAATTCCTAAGGTGGGTGGATTGGTGACTATGAAATGTTGTTAGTGGTGGTGGAGATGATGACAATGGTGGTGGGTGGCAAAATATCTTTTTTATATAACTAATTGTATGCATTGCTTGCTGAAGCTGCTGCTACTGTTGATGGCAACAATGATGATGATGATGATAATGACGATGATGTTGTTATTATCCTGAAAATCTCAAAGGATGAGCAATTTAATATGAGAAAAATCACAGTGTATACGCTGCCGCTGCTGCTACGAGTGCCTTTATCATCATCAGTAGAAGCAGCAGCAGCAAACATTGTTACAATTTTTTGGCTTCATTCAGTTTAGTTCGGTTCAGTTGAGTTTGAAATTCGCAAGCGTTAGGATGTGCCTCGTTAAATCGGAATATCCACAAAAGCCCCATAGTGTTTTTTATGAAAATTTTTATTGTTTTGCCGTCGGCTCATTGGGATTGTGTGTAAATGTGTAAAACTATTTTATAAGTAAAAAAGAAAAAATCAAATAAAAAGAAGAAAACGAAAAAAAAAAACCAAGAAAAGGAAAGGAAAAAGTGAAGTGTAAATGTAACAAAAAATCATGAAAATCATGTCTTGATTTATCAAAAGGAATATTTTATAGAATCTTTATTTAATAAAGGTGAGTTAAAGAATGAGACATTTTTTGTGATTCACTTCATTGATATATCATAGTAGTCCAAAGCTAACGCCCTTCATTTAAGAAGCAGCCTCATTAAGATACTTCATTCAAACAATTTCGCACATACATATTCCGACACCTTGCAACGTCAAATAGTTAAATAGCTTTCTTGCCACATTAACGCACACTAAAGTATCTGACACTTGCCTATTAAAGTGTCCATACAAACCCGTTACGCATCTATGTTTAGTATATTTGTATATAAGTATTTGTATACCTACAGACTAGGAGTCACCTTAAGTCCTGCTCACATTCAGATATTCCACACATGGTAGTTGTTATAGTAAGTCTGCTGTGTCTGCCTGTCTGTCTGTCTGATTGTTTGTTTGTTTGATGAAGAGGTATTTGTTCTGTCTGTTAAGGTAAGGACACACAAACAAACACTACAAAACTACTCAAGAGTTTCGTCTGGAATGAAGTTACAAAGTCCATATGAAGTATGCAATTGTATGAACAATATGACATGTGATATCATCACCATGATACATAGTACATATGTATAACGCATTTATGACATATTCTATGTATGTATTTAAGGTCATTTGAATCATATCAATCAATCAGTCAATCAATCAATATCCATATGTGTGTATAGTCTTCCACGAAAGTCAAGACACAGTGAATTGGTAACTGAAGATTGTATTTCTCCATTAATAATTTTTTGAAAGCCATGGTCAGTGAATACGCAATTCCTAACTTACGTTCAACAAAATTGCTGATTTAGCTAACTTAAATTTATTTCGGTTAATAAAAAGGGAATTCCCACAACACAATAGGTAATTTCGATGTGAATTAAAAGAAAAAATGAAAAATTATTAGTCGAATAGACTTGACCACAAGAGATGGGAAATCATCATTGATTTATATATATGTCAAGCAGTGCTTATCATATTCATTTTGTGACGCGAAGTTGGTCAATAGTATAAAAATTTGTGAACCTACACATCACGGTTAATAGACTGGAAAATGTACTTAGAATAGGCCACCCATGCATACTGACTATTGAAAAGACAATAAAAACCATGATGTTCCTTAATAAGAAATGTACCACATAAATTTTCTTATCTTACTTGCTGTAAGTACTTTCAAATTTGTGGAAGACTACATATAATTTAATATAAAAATTTTAAATATTAAGACCAAGATCGTTAATATAATGAAAAATAGGAAAAATCAGAGCATTTGCTAGGCCTCTTATTTGGTCCAGCCTCCAATTCAATATCTCGGTAAGCATTACCTCCTAGAAACAACAGAAATTGCACTCACATCTTGAAATTCTTAATAATACCAGAATCTTGGAGAATCTGTAATAATGATGTTTATTACAATAGACCCAATTAGGACATAGTGACAAGCTCCAGCCCTTCCTTGAAATTATTTACTATATTTTCACCATATTAAAAAATATTCATTTAGTGGAAGCCTGTTTTGGGTATAAACAAATATTTATCAATGATGAGGTTCTTAGTGGTGTCATTTCTGTCTTCCTCTTCATAGTCACTGCTTTTTTTTTTACCATGTCTGCAGGATTTGAGTAAACACATTGCTTTGGTGGTAAAATCTGGGAAATCGTACACAGTTTATCATCAACTCGATGCAATTCAGTCATAGGTCTCTTGGCGATAGAAGCTCTGTCGTTATCAGCTTGACTTGCAATGTCTTCAATTCGTTTTTTGTGGTAATGAGGGCTTAATGAGCTTTACTAAAACTCCATTAAAAAACTTGCGGAGGTACGATTTTTAGTGGATGTTCTGCAGATGCGGATGCGATGTTCCTTTACAACCCTGATATAGATAGATATAGTGATAGAAAGATAGACATATATATGCTACAAAGAGTCTGTCAAATATTTTTATATATTAAATTCGACTGTACGAATTTTTTGCATATAAATCTTGGAGACATAAGTACGTATTTTAGAAACAATCAAGTCATCTTTGTTGAACATCTCTTTTTGATTATTAGTTTTTAGAATTAGTAATAATTCTTAATCCAATGGCAATACTGGGACATTAAACAATATTGTATCTTATTATATCATAAAAGCAGATTAACTTTTTTGATTTATAAAAAAAGAAGAAGAAACCAACTATTGTAGGTGAGTTCAAAGTCATGTCATAAAGACCAAATAATCAATTCGCTATAGAGGAATCTTCGCTATGGGAGGGTTTGCCCCTATAATAATGTCATTGGAGTCTTCACTATAAATTGTTAATTATTATATCAAATTGTATGATACAGTTGGACCCTATACTATAATAAAGTCAATGGAACCTCGGAATCAAATCACTCTAGGGGGGATTTCCTTATATGAGAGTTCGTAGTCTGATTGTATTAACAAATATTGAAGTATTTCATATACTTTGTTCTAATATTAACATTTGATTTGTATGTCCATATTGTTGAGGACTCTCGCTCCCAGATATTTACAATGTGTTTCATTCTACAGGTCAATGTATGTAGGGGTTCTTTAAGCATAATGATGAATCTAATTGAATCATTATACTTAGTGGCAAATACCAACTCATAGTTGTCCATATAGAATTTCATTCAGTTAGTTTAGTTTACTATTATTTCAAATATCATTTGTTTTCGATTCGCCTGGTTAACTTTAAACTTAATTGTCGTCTACATTTAACTTTAACTGAGACTAAAGACTTGAGGAGACATGGTAAAACCAACAAAGAGATCAAATTAACTTCATTGTATTCCAAACAAGTAACTTCTTCTCTTGATGGTATTTCATTCAGAAACAATTAACAGTTTGTTGTTGTTTGTATTCTCTCCAACAGGCAACAGTTTCCAGTGCGTGCATTGACCGCCGCCAGCAGCGAACAATTGTCCAGTCCAAGTGAAGTGTCGACATATTAGAGATAACAAAGTGCCATTTAGCAAAGAGCAAGGCAAGTGTCAACAACGTCTGAAGAAAACACAGCAATTGTTGAAAAAACTTGGAAAATGTTGCAGAATCCTTCGAAATATCATTCGAATCCTTTGTCACACTTTCTTGCATTGCATAACTCACAAGCCACACATACTGGTGGCAGCGGTAGCGGCGTCGGTGGCGTTACTAGTGGTAGCGTTCAACCGCATGCTGCAGTTGCTGCAGCTGCAGCGGCAGCAGCTGTAGTAGCTACGGCAAATGGACAGAGTTCATATCACAATGTAAACGGAGTGCTAACAAATCAACAGCAACAACATAATCACCATCAGCATCAACATCATCATCATCATATTGTACACCCACATCATCAGCATGCCTTTAATGCCTCCGTCTCCGCCTCCTCCCACAACCACCCACACCTCGAGCAGCATGCGAGTGCGACGTCGCACGCGCAGCTCATTGATGCTGCGCAGACCTCCCTCGATGTGGGCAAGTCATTCACAATTGCCGCCATTTTGGGTCTGCAGAAAAGCGCCATTGAAAGCCAACGCAAGGAATATAATAATGCCATTAATTTGTCTCTTAATGGCGGCAGTCATGGCATCAGTAGTAGCGATGAAGATATTAAAGAACACAATAATTTAAATAACAACAACGATGCCAGTAGCAACAACAATTTGAATGTCCTTACAGGAAATTCATATGGAAATAGTGTAAATAATTTTAATTGTGATAGCAGCAGTGGCGGCGCTGCCTTAGTAAATCGCTACTTACCACCAGCATCCAATGCCAGCAATGTTGTAACGACATTTGCGGCTCACCAGCAACAACAAAACGTACATGCAAACACCTTCGCTGCGGCAGCGGCTGTGGCAGCTGCAGCAGCCGCAAGTGCAGCTCCGTCGGCATTGCAAAGCCTGCAGCAATTGCATCAACAGCACGCGCAACAGGCCTCATTATCCTTTCAACGAGAGAAATTTAAAGCAGGTAAAGAAAAAGCTTCCGTATAAATGATTCCGTATGTAGTGTTTTTAATTCCTCCTTTTACTTCAACAGAAAACTCCAAAAAGAATTCACTTAAAAACAAAAGAGTTCGTACCATTTTCACTCCAGAACAATTAGAGCGTCTAGAAGCTGAATTTGAACGTCAGCAGTATATGGTTGGACCGGAGCGTCTATATTTAGCACACACACTGCAGTTGACTGAGGCCCAAGTGAAAGTTTGGTTCCAGAATCGTCGCATCAAATGGCGCAAACATCACCTGGAAATTACCCATCAGCGTTTAGCCCTCATACGTCAGAGTCAAATGCCACCGGCTGGTGTAAATAATAGTCCCAATAATGGTGTCATTGGTGTTGTGGATGTTCTACCAACGATTGCAGCCACAGTACTAGGGACAACAACAGCAGTAGCAGCATCAATCACAGCTCCCTCAACACCCAGTATTGAAGATAATGAAGATAGTAAAAATGATATTGAATTACATCCACTAAATGGTAATGATTCCGATTCAGATCTATCGATTTGTAATGATTCCATGGATGTAGATAGTCTTATTGATGGTGTTGGTGAGGAAACGTAAGGTGCAATCTAATCCAATCCACCAATGAATTTTATCTGTATATATAAATATTTATAACTTTGTCGTCGTCGTCACAATTTAAATCTTAAATAGTTTTTAGTGTAATAAATAATAATATTGATATTGTAAGAATGTGAATACGAAAATATGTAAGTCATTGTTAATTATACTATAATATAGAAATACTATAAATAAATGGATTCTTTATCACATATCAAATAAGAAGAATATATTAATTCATATTCTTCTTAAAAATACATACAATAATAATAATAATAATAAGGCATAATCATTAAATTTAGTTACAATTCAATGGGCAATTCATTGATTCATCGATTAAGTGCCGCTTGTACCATTCTATCATGACAAGATAAATGCACCACTTGCCCATTGGGATACCGAACAAAAGCACTTTGATTTGCAAAACGTTTTTTACACTCTGGACACACACTGAACTCATTGATTTCAAAGGATTTCCTTTCAAAATCATGAATCTCTGCCTCTAAGCGCATTTTCTCAGCCCCCAGTAAACTCTTCATGATCTGTAAATGATGACTTTGAGCAATTTGTGTACGCAACACTTTATCCAAATAATCTTGCAATAGATGCAAAGGCATTGTATCAGGTAATAACTGCAAAGCAGAAGAGGATTTAGTTATAACATATATATTTTAATAATGATAATGATGACTAACCGGAAACACTTCACTGGGCTTCATTTTAACAGCATATTTATTTAGAAGTTGCAAAACAATTTCTTGATTTGGCTTACGGAAATCTGGATGCAATTCAGCATCTTCATATGGCGGTTGCTTTAATGGATTTATAATGATTTTAAGTAAAGTTATAAATATATTTTTATCTTCATCAAAGTTCTTTTCACAATAATCGGTAGCTTTTTCTACATCACCAAGGATTTGTATGAGGATAGCTAAAACTTTTTCATGCTTTTTAAGACGTCCAAGTATCAGTGTACGTTCCTCAAGTAAAATATTGGTGGGAAAGTCTTGAAGAACAGCATCGGGTGAATAATATTGAGAATTTTCCAAAAAATTATAGAGTTTTTTACGTGTCTCCAACAATTCCTCCGTTGGTTCTCTATTTTTGATTATAAGTTAAGTATTTTAATCATTCCAATTTATTTATTTATTATACTCTTCACGCATTACCATCGACTTGTAATTTTAACATAATAAGATTCTGACCCATATCTACGAACCAAAAAATTTTCAAGACCATCGAACCACTAGGAGGAGTAGCCGCCATACAAACCAGGATCTGAATTCGTGCTCTTATTAGAAAAACTTTTTTGTTTTTTGTACTATGAAACTGAAATTTGGGCAATATAAGTGCCTGATCTATATACACCAACCATATAAATTTCAAGACCCTCGAACCACTAGGAGGAGTACCCCCCATACAAACCAGGATCTAAATTCATGTTCTTATTAGAAAAACTTTTTTATTTTTTGTACTATGTAACTGAAATTTTGACAATATAAGTGCCTGATTTATATCCACCAATCTTATAAATTTCAAGACTCTCGGACTACTAGCTGGGGCGTGAAGAGTATTACAACTTCGGCATAGCCAATGTTAGTCTTTTTTTATATTTACTTACTTATCCTTGCATTCTTGCATAAGATGTTGAACTCTTTCGCGATATTGTTTGGCTAATACATTATGCAGTAGTGTATTGGTATCTGCCCAACTATTAATTACATGCTCCAAATATGGTATCACCAGTGACTTGTGTTTCATGAGTAGAAAATCAAGGACATTTGCACGTGGCAAACTTTCGACTTCAATGAAATCCTCTGTAAAGATACAAAGACCATCTTCCGGATGTTTGGCCAATACCCAATCTGCAAATTCAATAATCAATTGCAAATGCGTTGAACCCAACTGCTGCATATAACGAATTGAATGCTCATGTCCATATAGACTTGAGCCCTCAACTGTTGCTTGTGCTTGCAATAACTCAAGTGCCTTTTTGTGTTTGCCATTTGTTTGGTAGAGTATAATAAGTTCTGATATTTTATCATATTTCTTTAAATTCTTTTCTGACTCCTCCAAATGACATTGATTTAAACGCAAGAGTGGAGCCACAAGGGAATCATTGGTCTGTAGATAGCATTTCAATAGAGTTGTATCAATGATAGACAATAGTGATTTGGATGTGCTCTTCGTATCACGCAATTTGACAACTTCCTTTTGTCTGGCGAGTGCAAGAAATTCAATTAAAGCTATAAGTGCATTTTCCAAATCTTTATCCTCGAGTTTTGGTACAATTGGTATGGCAGCATCATCACTCAAATGTCTTGTCTGGTCTTGCAAAAGATTTGGAAACAAACGTATAACATCATAAGGATCCGCTGATGCATTCTCGAATTCTTTCATAGCAGCAGAAAATTGATTATTGTTAAATAATTCATGGGCATATCTCATATGTATTTGACGTATAGTTTCTGCCTTCATTTCGTGTGGTTCATCGGAAACTTGCTGCACAAATAGTTAAATCATTGTTAATTTGTTATCTTAATTAAATATTTAGATGTATATAAGATGTATAAATATGTTTGTTTACATACCATTAATTCAATCGCTAACTGGAATTTTTTCTGTTGTAACAATTGCTGACGTTGCGTTGGTATGCTAACAAGGCGTATACACCATAATTCTGATGTAGCTGCAGCGAATATGATGCCCTTTTTGGAACGCACCAGAAATTTTGTTTTGTTCAACTCGGGTAAAGACTGAACCAATGTGTCTTTGCCATTGTCCACAAAACTACGCACTTCAATGCCACTTGATACGCGACCAATTGCATATGGTTCATCCCAAACTAAAAACAAATACATTATACACATACAATTAATTACCATCTTATGATGTATGATCAATTATTAACCTACCAAGATTATGTAATGGACTTGACCACAGTAAAGGTTTCAAAGAGTTTTTTGCAGATACACTAGCAGCAGCAGCAGCGGCTGCTGCTTCCATTCCTGTCACTTGAACATTTTTTTCCATATCTTTGCGCTTAATAATTTCTATTGGATCAATAGCAACAAGATATTCATCTTTTGAAACACCAAGAATATTATTTCGCAATAAGCAAATGCAAGGATCCATACTATGTGATGAAGAAGTAACTATTAGGTCATGTTTTTCCGGTTTGTTCGATGATATCTAAATGAAAGAGTCACATAATAAATATTTAAAAATACAAACAATGAATCCATAATCTAATCTTACAGAAAACATGACATATTCATCTCGGTAACCAACACAAACAATATCATTGATCCAACATAGTGCTTTGGGTGTATCCTTTAATTCTATACTAAATTCCGGTGATTTAAGTTCATTAGTTTTCCAATAAAAGAATTGTAAGCGTCGCTTTATGGCACAACACACACGTATCAAGGTTGCTGTTTCGCCAGTTGTTGATTTCGTTGTGCTGACATCAAGCGCAAACAGATGACAACCTTTAGTTGCTATGGAACTGTGTATAAATGCAAAATTGCTTTCAACACGACTAATGTCGCAAACATGAATTATACTATCTGTTAGGACAAATAGTAAATTCTCTTCTGTTGTTACAACCATTTGAGTTATGGCTTTCTTACTAAAGTTCTTGTTGAACATCAGCATATCAACGGCAGCATTCTCATCAACGGAATACATAATTAATTGTCCACTTCGTGTTCCCAGGATGACATGACTTCCTATAATCATGAGTTAAGTGTTAAGTTTTATTGTTTTGAATAAGATTCTTAGTTTCTAACCATATGCTGCAATGGATTCAATGTGTACACCCTGTTTTAAAATTGAATGTACATTGTATGCTTGATGCATTGTTTATTCTGTGTTCTTTAGATTTGAATTAATTTTATTAAATAGAAGAAAGAAATATGCACAATAAGCTTTTGATTGAACTAGGCAAAAATGCAAGTGAGGAAATGAAAATATACTGCATTTCGCCAGTGTTGCCAAATGACTTCAACAATATGGCAGCACCATTAGTTTCAAAACAAAACAAAACAATAAAACAGCTGATTTTCATCTTAGTACTTAGTAGTTGCACACAGTGGTGGCGAATTTTATTATTTTAAATGACATCTTAATTGTAAGAATATACGTATAAATGTGTTTATTAACTTCGAAATCACTTACAGTATGCAAACAGTTGTGTGTAAATTTACAAAAAAAAAAAAACATATTTCAATGGAATTACTTGCTGAAGTCCCTTCTGTTTTAATTGACTATTAACTACTACTACCGCCCCCACCGCCACTGTCAATCATATTGTTTTACTTATTTGTTGTGAGATTGCATTATCGGAAATTGTGTGCAACAGATTTTTTTATCATCTTTGTCCATTGTTTTTTTTAAAACCGAATACAGTCATCATACACACAGTCTTAAAAATGTAGAATTGTTCATCGATCATCAATATTGAATTGAATGCAGGCAAACACTTATCAACAAATTTGAGCTCAACAATACAATTGAAAAGAGAACAAAAGAAAACCATTAGTAAAGTAAGTAAGTACATAAGTTTAAAGTCGACTTAAATGTGCTGCTTATAATGAATATTGTGCTTGAGACAAGACAACGTACTCATACATATATATTATGACAATGGAGGCAAATCAAATTACAGAAATTGAACAATGTTTCGAACTATTACCTACCTTGGAGCAAGAACTTTTAAAGGTATGTAGTCGTAACCTTCATACATACATATATCATTCTCAGTTTTTCTCTTATGTTATAAAATACCATAATTAATTTTCAGGAGTTTCTGATCTGTTTAGAAGGAAGTGGTGGCAATATACGTGGCTACAATGATCGTATAAAACTCATATTGATCACTAAACCATATCCCATATTACAAATACTAGTAGCTAACTTTTCCAAATCAAAGACCCCGCATATTATTTGTCAAATTATTGCTTCTGCATTGAATGATCTATTACAAGGGAATGGAGAGATATGCACCAAGCGTTTGATTAACTTTCTTGCAAATTTTCCATTGCAAATGTTGGAAGTGGAAAATGTTAAACAAAATCTACTTCAACAAATAACACAAACGCCGATTATGCTAGAAGTTGATCTAGCGATAATAGCTCGCAGAGATAATCAACTGTTAGCATTATTTCGAGAATTACAAGAAAATAATTATTTAAATTGGCGTGGCGAGTCTCTGCCTACCAAGGAATGTATACTACATCAAGCTCATAAGTATAAGCGACACTTTGTTCCATTGATATGCAAGCAATTGAAAAATTTCAATCTTATTCATGACGTTGCTATACGAAATAATCTACTTATACTCAAACTAGCGGAAGAGTTTTCGATTGGTACGCAGACTGTGGACAATGTTGGCAATATAAGTAAAATGTTAGGACACTTTGATATGATAAACACGCCGGCAGATCTACGGGAAATACAACAATATTTCTATGCGGACTTTCAACGTCTAAGTTTAATCTTAAATTTTCTTAGCAAATATCCAGATATATACAAATCTATTAAAGTGGAAGCCCTTTTGAAGACAATTGGAGTATTGGAATTGCTTTATGAACGCAATATATCTGCTAGGTGAGTTCAAAATTGTTTGTCTGCATGTTTTTAAGATTGTTTTGTACTCTCGACAGCTATGAAGAAACGCTCCGTTTGATTGAGTCAACTTATAGATGGCAGGAACAAGCGCCGGCGCTGGCATGCTTACGAGCGCAGGAACTCGAAACATTAACGTATTACACAGCTTTATCATTGGTATATGAGATCATAATAATCAATGAGGATGTTGATCAATTGTATGCACAAAAGTTGCAACAACTAAATGCGCTTCTGCGTCAAGTGCGTTCCTTGAGTACATTATGTGCTTTGATTGAGGACATTTTTCAAGTGATTTTCCTTCGCTGGGAACAAGTTCAGCATAGTAGTAATGAATGTCTAAAATCCATGCGATCGAAAGGATACAAATGCAGCAATTTACAGAGTACGGATGATGATATCGATGGTTACAATTATGCTGAAGAAGCCACAGCAACTGCAACTTGTCCATCTGTGAGTGCACATGCCACACGACATGGTTTCATTTGTCGAGGTCCAGCATTGCAAAGCATTTGTAGTTTCCTTAAACTTTATGTCACCAAAAAACTACATTCAGAAGACTACAAATTGTCAACTGAACATTTGCAATTGCGTTTTCAACGGATTGTGGATAATATTGGTGAAGCCTTATGGAAGTTTTCTATATTGGAGAAAATCGATGAATCAATGCAAAAAGCTAGTGGTGGTGGTGGTGGTAGGGATGGTTGTGCCCTTCAACAAAATCTTGAACCAGAAGAACTCTTGCAATTGGTTCAAGTTCATTCAAATTCAGTTGATAAAACATCCAGTGATGATGATAGTCGTGAACGTTGTAATTATGCCAGTCTTACACGTCGTAAAGCTAAGAAAAGGCGTCGTGCTACCATAAGCGGTGGCCCAATTACATTGGGCAGCATTGAGCAAAAGGGTAGTAAAGGCAATAACATATTTCCTGATAAAATGGTAAGCAGTGTTTCTGAAGTGCAAACAAAAAATGGAGATCCATTGGACCAATTGCGTGCACATAATTTCGTAACACGTTTAACAGATCGTTCGATTATACCAAAAATGTTGGGTACTCCAGAGAACTTGGCAATAATGGCTCTCGCTTTAAAGAATTTTAATGATGTCAAGTACATTATTGAGGTAAGAAATGATGCATTAAGAAGTCTTAAAGTATAAATTCTTAGTATTAATATTTCATTGACAGACCTTCAATCTTCAAAATACACCATTAAACAAGGAACTGCTATTTGTCGAACAGCAGCAACAAGTTAAACTGAAGTTGTCAAATATTTATGCAAACTATTTGCAACAGGAAGCAGCAGCACAGACGCGTAGCAACACAAATGAACCTCTGGCAACAGTGGAACAAATAAAAAATGTTGCTGCCAAGGGTTTTGAAATGTCCAAAATTATAAGCGTCATTGATAATTTTGCACAATCTCATCGCATCCAACAAAGCGATGAATTAAAACAACATTTAATTCGACTGAGTGGTAATGGACAATATGATTTTCTGGAAGAATACAATGAACGCAGTTTAAATGCTATTATTATATTAGATTTGATTATCAATTTGCCATTAAATCGTGAAATAACTTCACATCTTTTGACTGTCATTAGACGTCAGCAACAAATAAACAAAAGTGTTAAGAGAAAGGAAAATTCCACAAAAGAAAAACCACAATTGGTGCGTGAAAAGTCTCAACTACCACGTGAAATGGGACCAATGACATTACTAGAAAATCTGTGTGAATGCATGCGTCTATTGGAATCAAATGGCACAGTTAAAAAGTCAAGTCTCAATGAGTTATTATGTAATAATTATTACAAACTTAAACCTCAAAAACTAGAAATCCAATTGATACGTGAAAGAATATTCCAAAAAATCTATTATAAAAAACCTCAGGAACTTGGTACATGGGAACATTTAAAAGCACATGGATCATGTTTTCAACATCTCAATTTAAAACAAAAGTATTATTCACGCTTTTGTTCTTATATCGGGCAATTGGCTCGTCTCTTGCAGTTGCGTGAACCACATTTGATTCAACATACAAATGAATTGCTAAAACATGATCCATATAATGTAATTGGTGAACTCATTTATGAATGTAATATGACGCCCTTAGAAATTGAAAGCAATGTCAGTGCATTGAATTTGAATTTGGTGCATGTGATTGCATTGAATATTTGTCCAGAGATAGCAGGCAAATTGCATGTGAATCCCTCTCAAAGTATGCGCCAAATGATGACACAAAAACAGGAAACCATTTATAATTATATAGCTCAAAGTAATAAGTTATTAGCTTATTTACTTAGAAGTATACAAAATGGCAACTTCTGCTGTACAGAGACAAATGCTGCCGCAAGTCCAGGATTGACAGAGATTTACTTAGTTCGCCTTTTGGAGCTACCAGCTATGGAAATCCTGGCTACCTTATATAATGGTAATAAAGTGATAAGCTCACTATGTGCAGACAGATTAAGTATGCGTGCCTTTGAAAAGTTAATTGATAAACGTAAGCAATTGGATATATTATTACTTGTCCAAGGTAAAAAAGGTGAGTCAAATAGTCAGAAATTTAACACCACAAATATAACATACAAAATAATGTATTATTATTTCAGATCCCAAAAATGCCCAAAGAAAGCGTATTGATCGCTTAATACTTGAACTTATTGAAATGGATTCAAAAAATGTGCCACTTGTTCTTCATCTACAGAATATTTGTGTACGCGCTCAGATCCTTCAGAATAATTTTACCAAAATCTCTACCACTCGTTTGGCCAAAGAACTAATCGAATGTACATTACAACATAAACACTCTGAACGTATCCCAATTTTGGTGAGAACAACACTTGAGCATACATTAGCAGATATAACCATTTATGCCAAAGTGTCTGAAGTTCTTATGTTCGAAACATGGCCTCAGGCTTATGATTTTGGTCGGAAAACACCAAATGCAATCTTTGAGAGACTACTGCAATTGCATCTCTATCAGCTGTGCTTTGAATGGTGTCAAGTGGTTCGCGTTGCTGAGCGTTTTATGGCACATCAAAATATACTTTTAGCAACATTTTTGAATGTCATTCTCGAATTGGATGATGATGATCATCCACTGAACAATGGCGAATGTGGCTTAAATATTTATCTATTAAAGATATTGGAATTATTTCCTGTATCTGCTTGTGTAAATTTTCTAGATACTCATAAGGATAAATTTCGATCACTTAAGTTTCTGAATTATGCCATTGATTTTCTGATAAAAAATGCACGCAATCCACTCAATTATAAAAACTATAAAGTCTCACTGGATCTCTTCGCTCAATTGGATCAAAAGGAACGCAGCAGTTTGTGGCGTCTTTTACGTTTTCCATTGTTAATAATTGAACAATTGATTATGAATGCCAAATTTGAGATATTAAACAAGGTGATCAATGCTGTCCGTCTAAGCCTAAAACAGGATAAGAATGAAGGGACTCTCTGTCCTTATTGCTTTGACAAAAGCGGAAATATTTACGATATACATAGCAAGAATTCACCACACAAAGTTCGTTTCCAGTTGGGTCAAAATGTAGATGCCTCTGCCAGTTCTGCTTTTATTTTACTGAATTTTAATCTCTATCAGAAAAATCATATAATCACAGATGAATGTATTGATCTATTGCTTCGCATTTATGCCACTAAAGCTTTGGATTTTTTTATATCTGATACAATATACTCATCATCGGAACGTATATCACAAACAACTGATATTCAAGTATCAATGGATTCTCTATGCGGCACTTTTCAAATGCCTAAGCAAGCACCAAAGCGAGAGGATTGGGTGCACGATGAAGAGGCAACACATTGCATGTGTTGTAGGCGTACTGCCTTTACAATGCTCATGCGACGTCATCATTGTCGTCGATGTGGGCGTGTTGTATGCTTTGCCTGTTCAACGCATCGTATGCGCATCCCAGAACTTTATGAAGAGGTGGAGGTGCGCATTTGTATTGAATGTTATGAACGTAATAACAGCATGGAATCTACTGAAAGCGAAACTTATTTCAATGATGCAATCGGTTATGCTATGGAGCAGAAAGCCACGACATCGAATCATCTGATAAAACACTCATACAAATGGCGTTGGCATCTAAGTGGCAACATAACTCATGATAAACTCTTGCGGGAAGAATTCTCTTATGAACATGCGCCTAGTGTCGCTTTAAGTCTGTCAATATTAAGCTATCATGTTGGACAGCAGAAATGTGTGGATTTATTATTGTATCACTGCCGTAAACTGGAAAAGTTAATTGTACCAAATCCTGAAGTAGACTATGAACTTGTAGCAAAAATGATGAACTGTCTGGCAATTGCAGCAAAGGTTCTCTCTTATCTTTTTGTGTGGCCTTTAAAAACTTAATAATAATAATAATGAGTATATGTATTATTATTTCAGGTACGTGGTGGTCCCGCTGAAATTGAATCAATACGCGAACATGCTGAAATCATAATGTCCGTGGTGCAGCACGGTTGTGAGGCCTTGATACCTCCCGGGCCACTAAGCAATCATAGCCTACGTAAGTTGGCCGATTCACTTGTCCAAGCTGAACATTGGCCACTGGCATTGGAAGTACATTTGAAATGTGGCTTTCCGACGGCAGGTGTCATGGCAGCACATGGTTTGGCTTGTTTGCGTACAGGTTGCTATGACACTGGTAAGTTGAATGAAAAACTAGACTAGTACAATGAAATCTTAATCTATCTGATCCCGTCTAGCAAGGGAAAAGTTCTCACACTGCATGACTCGTCTTACCAATACACAAGTTAATGGTATTTTATATAAATTATTGTTCAATGTCACCTCATACGACAATGCCGACAATAATGACAATCAAAATTCGAATAGTGGACATGACATTCCACGAATTAAACGTCCTCAACGAGGACCCCCACTATTGACTGAGATTCTTAAGTTAATCAGTATTTTGCCTCATACAAAACCACAACCTGAAACGCTGCAAAGAGCTTCGCTTATACGCAACTCAAATTCATCACTTGCTTCACTCTTTTCGAGGCGTAAAGACCCTTATGTGGTGGTGGCACCATTGCATGAACCAGCACTTAATGTGCTTAATACTCTTTCAAATTTGAAGCTTATTGTAAAGGGTAACTATGGAGAGGGACTCGTTTCGGAACCGCATGTCAATAAAGGCAGTCATTCGCGAAGTTTTGAAGAAGCTATGCATTATGTTCTTACCTATGGATCACATGAGGATATCTTACATTATCTTATGAGTCAACAAGAACTGGTGCCTGCATTGAAATATTACCTGAGTCAAGAGTTGGAAACAGAACTTTTTATAAACAATATTTTCTTGGTTTCATTGCGTACTGGTAAATTGGATGCTCTTATTGATCACATGCAGACTCTGGATGAAAGTCAATTATCTCTTTGGAGAGCAACGCTTCTACAAACTTGTGCATATTTAGAGAAAAAGAATCATTTAAATGCTTTGTATCAACTTCAATTATTGCTCAAGGATCCAATTCGTGCCAGCATGACGTGTGTAAAATTCTACACCATGAATTGTGAGAATTTTGTTCAATTGCATTTGAATGCGCAACATCTTCGTAATGCCCACCTTCATTTACAAACTGAACTTGAACTATCGCAATGGGAGAATATCAATATGGAACAGCAACAACAACAACAATATCGTCAAAAGGCCGGCGGGACAAGTGGTCGGCGTTCAAGTAATGTAAGTATAGCGACATCTCTGGGTGCCAGCTTTGCTATGCAACTAGATGCACGTGCAATAAATAAACACATCAATACAACATTGAGACAACTGGAAGTTGCAAAATTCCTGGCAGAATATGAACAATTACATAAACCCATGGAAAATGGGCCAATTACGGTTCATATTTTAAAACAAGTGAGTAGATTACTGTCAGGCATCACAATGGACCGCAAGGTTTCTGTGTGAAATCGCCTAAGTAAATATATACTTTCAAGAAAATGATTGATTGATTGATAATTGAATGCTTTACTTTGTCCAGATACGTTTGGAATCTCAGCGTGCCACTTTACCTACTCTATTTGATGGCACACAAGATAAAATACAACTATGTATATTGATACTTCTCTGTGGCAGGAACATAGATGAGGGCTTTGGATTGGCTTACAGGTAAAATCAGATTGAAAATAAGTAGTTGAAGAAAAAAATGTCATTAATCAATTTAATGTATTTTGAACAGAATAATACAAGATTATAAACTTAGTCCAATGAAAGTATTTGGCGCTACATCAAAATTTCTGGCACGTAATCAACGTTTGCCAGAAGTAGAGAAACTACTCAATTGCATTATCACCAATAATGGAACTAGTACACGTGATATTGATGAACTATTATCGATTGCTATCAATTCAGCCGTAGACACACATGAACCTGAAGTGAAATCCGCTTTAGATAATCTTGCAAAGAAAATCAACAATATAGAATTACGCATTTCCAGCCACATTTTTATTGGACAATTGAAATCGGCTTATCTTTTGGCTAACAAATATGAACGATTGGCAGACATTCGGAAAATATTGCGTCAAGCGGAGTTGACCAATCAATTGCATATAAAAAAATTATGCGAGAAAAAACTGAATATTAATGCAATGCCAACGACACTGTGATACATAAACGATATATAGAAACATCTTCAGGCATTATTATAAATATATAGATTTTTGTTCTTCTCATTATGTTAATACTTATTATTATACTATATGCAATATACTTATGTAATTCTTTTAGGTTAAACGTGAACTAAACAAAGTATTTATGAATCAAATTTTATATAAAAATCCATTATCAAAATTATTTTTAAAATAAATATAATATGTATATCAATTTAAAATGTAGTCGTTAGAAAGACTCAAACTTAAACATAAAATAATTATTATTATTATTATTCTTTATTGATTTCAACAATTTACAATTCATATTATACGAAATTATTTAAACAAATAAAGAACTTACGACTGTGAATCCATGGTCGTTAGTCGTAAAAATAGACTATATTTACAATATTAGTTATATTGTGATCATTTTTTTTTTTTGTCACAAAACGGGACATTGGTTTATTAACAGTAGAAAAAAAAAAACATATTTTTTTAATTATTATTTTTTTTTATTTATCCAAACATAAATGCTCCATTATGTTTATATTTGTCAGAGGAACAAATTAGTTTTAATACATCTGATGATTTTAAATAGGAATAAAATTCTTGACAAGTTTTTTTAATATTCACCTTAGTCACCAACGTCGCCATAAGGGCCGGAACCTGTAACTGGGGGTTTTTCAGCCGTCCACAATTTGTTCATTAAAGAAAAAGACTCTTTCAACTGGTACATTTGTGCCAGGCAGACATAAAATATATTCAATTAACTCCAAAAGTTTTCATGATTAAGATTGTTGGTGTGAAAGTGTTTGAATACTTCCACCAAACAAGTTTCCGTAGAAACATTTATATTATTCTTATTATTATATTATCTTTCTGTTTGAGGATCATATGCAGAATATTCTGGCCTAACACTATTTCCAACGAGGCACTATGGCGTCTAACGAACGAGGAGCCTATACTGAAACAGTTTAAGCGTAGGAAGTGGCGCTGGATTGGCCACACACTAAGAATGCAGCCGGAAAACATCAAGAGAATGTCGCTCGAATGGAACCCGCAAGGGAGCAGAAGTCGTGGTCGGCCAAACAACACTTGAAGAAGGTCAATCGTGCGGGAACTAGCTGATGACATCATCAAATGGGATGACACTAAGACAACAGCCCAGAATCGTGTGCGATGGAGAAGCCTTGTGGAGGCCCTATGCTCCAACTAGGAGTTTTAAAGGAAATTAAGATAAGGAAATTGAACGTTCTGTCCTCAATTATGCCGCTCCTGTATGGTCTCCTTTCCCTAGTGATACTCAATGGGGACACCTGCAAGTAAGTCAAAATAATACCCACCGAACAGTGACCGGTTGCTTCCAGATGGCCAGTATTGACAATCTCCACCAGGAATCAAAAGCTTCATCGGTTCTTCAACATAATTAACTGCTTTCTAAGCAGTTTTTGTTGGCAACACATATGTATGCACACCCCAACTATAGCACTATTATGGGTGTTATTCCCCCCAGACATATTCGTAATGATATCAGAATATACGAGGAAGATATTGCTTCCTTTATAGGCGATACTCTTGATAGTGGTCGCTATAAGTCTGGTCGTGATGAGTTACATCGAAGGGAAATTGAAAATGCTTTAGAGTCACACCAGAATAATGTTGTGCTAAGATGCCGTCCTCCACCTGTTGATGATAGTGAAATGCGACTTCCTCGTAGTACTAGGAACACCTTAGCTCAGTTAAGGTCGGGTTGGTCTCTTATCCTCCAGTGCTACAGGGAGCGTATTGATCTTTCTGACAATGATCGCTGTCCGCAGTGTGGTGGTTCTCCTTTTCAACTGTCCCATAAACCGACCCACTTGACTCCTATAGAATTATGGCTTCGACCGATAGAGGTAGTAGCTTCCTTTTTAGGGCTTGATGTAAGTAAGAACTTTACCCATTTTTAGTCAAATTGAGCAACGTAATTTTAAATATTAATTCTTTTATTTTTCAATTTTTTCTTTTTTCCCTCTGCTGCACACAAATTTCCATTTCTTTTACCTTCTTTCTTTCCTTATTAATTGCATGCATACCTCTACTTGCAGCTCCCTTGCTGTTACAACAACAACAACTGTACAAGCAAATAGTTAAACCTGTATGGACTTATACTAGCATTCAGCTAAGGGATTGCTTATGTTCCAGCAATATAATCCAGAAATTTCAGACCTTAAATGTGATCTTGGTATCGAATCAGTCAGCACTACAAATGCAGAGATACGTGATGGCTCACATGGAAAGACTAAGTCAGTATACTCGTATTAACAGTGAAGCTGTTGTTTTTATTGACCCTTAAAAGGTTTATACGGAAATAGCTTCATCGTCTCATGAAGTAAACATTACTCCTGCAATCAGTCATGGCACATTATGCGAACTCAAATTGCTCATTAATTTAAAACAACTTCAATATGTCTTTCATCAAGAATTGAATAAAGTGACAAGGATTTTTTTTAGAATCTGGATAGCCATGAAAATGAACCAACTAAAAATCCCCTTCTGAACCGGAATGACACTATCAGACTATGATAGAATTTCCCTGAAAATTGAATCAAAATCGGTAAAGCGGTTTCCGAGTTCATAAGGAACATACATACAGAGTCAGACAAACATAATTCCATTTAAATATATGTAAGTATATAGATTTTTATCTATAAAAAATTGAAGAATTGAAAATTGATTATTTTCATTAAATTGGATGGAAAACCACCATGCCCTTCTATTTCTTACAAAAGATCTTAAGTGGTACCAAGGACTAACTCGGAAAGCTATCCATATAGTCTCCGTTTTCTCTTAACAGGATATTGTAGAGTTATGAAACATAGAATATGCGAGTCAAAGCCTCAAAGAACAGTATTTATTATGTAATGAAGAAAAGAAAGAAAAACAGTTAAGCGTTTGCTATATCACGGTATCCAATTTGAATCAGACACCCGATTTCATATCTACGGAACCATTACCTCCTAGAAGTAACAGAAATTGCGCACTCATCTTCGAAGACAATCTTATGAATAACAGAATCTCAAAGGAGCTGTAATTATATGTTTTTGTTACAATTGCCACAATTGATACGAAGAGGTGACTAGCTAAGGCAGTTCCCATATCTAATATTGTATCTCTCCACTCTTAAAAGATAGATCCTTAAACATAGTGTGTTAAAATTTTGTAGTATTAAGTGTAGTGAAATACACTAAAACCAAATCTTCAATTATAGATATTTGTATGTACTTGAGCAGTTGTCAAGGCAACGAACGAACAAACACCTCAATCAGTAGGCACAACAAACTTTCACTAGCCAAACGTCAATAAATATACTTATTTGTGAATAAAAATATTGTGGCATTGAACTTAACTTCTAATAATCCATGGATGCAAAAAATACTGCGAGTACTTTTAGCCTATTTGTTTTAGGCCAAATTGAATCGGCAACATTCGAACTTGGTACAAATGTTTCCAATCTCATCTGTCACTATGAATTCAGAGCGGGTGATGATTGGACTATTGTCTCCGGCAATCGCATTGGATTGACACAGGCGGCCAGTACTGAAAATAAAAAATTTAATGAGAAAATTGTTTTTAATATGCCCATCGAATTGATATATAAAAGTTCCTCTACATTTGGATGGCCTCAGATGGTTATAAGTCTATTTGGAAAAAATAGCTGGGGATCAGATACTGTACTGGGATACTGCCGTGTACTGATACCTGTTCTGGGAACAAGTGCTTCGTCCTCCACCCAAGGATCATCAATTACTGTGCCGATTATAACCCCAAAACCAACGAGTATGATTTCGGATATAGAACAATGGTTAACGCGCCGCAACGTTGAATTGAGAGATCCAACTATATTGGTCAATAATTCGAATAGTAAAGGTCTTTTTGTTGAATCATATGGATCAATGCAAATCAATTTACGTACAATTGCTAAAGAAGCTAAAAAATTAGACTATGAGTGGAGTTCTTGAACAAAATTGGAATACAAATTGAATAGAAATGCATTAATTTTATTTATTGTTGTCTTATTTTTTGAAATTTTCTTTAAAATATAAGGTAATTTTAACATTCCTAATATAGTAGGTAGGATTTTACCCTAATTGTTCGTCAAACAACCGCCTGCAAGCATGCCAAATTCTACATCCAGCCGTCATGGCTCTTAAATCTCTCTTCAATTAACAACACTCTAGAAGAGTTTCCAAAAACAACACTGGCTTTCGGTGCTGGTAGAGGGTAGAGCCCAGCCTATGTAGAGAGCCCAAGAAAGGAAACAACCTCTATAGAATCAATAAGGGTCATTTGAGTAGATTTACTAGGATAGTTAAAAAGGGAAACCGTATTGTGCTGAAGGCCACCACAATGTAGACAGCAATTCTTGTCGAAGAGTCCTATATGTTCTCTGTAACACTGAAGGATAAGAGACCAGCCCGACATTACCTGAGCTAACATGTTCCTAGTGCTATAAGGAAGTATCAGTTCGCTATTATCAACAAGTAAAGGATTGCATCCCAACATAAGACTTTTCTAGTGGGTAGATAGTGCATTCTCAACTGTCCTTCAATGGAATTCTTCACGTTCCGATTTAAAATGACTCCTATCCAGAGTGTTGCCTAATAGAAACGCTAAGACCTCCTCGTAACGCCTTATGCCACGACAGATTTGTATGGGAGAAACAACGCCCACAAAGTGCTGCAGTTGGGGTGTGCACAGATTTATGAAGCCAGCAGATACTGCTAAGAATGCAGTTAATTATGCTGACAAACCGATAATACTTTTGCTTTCTGGTGGAGATTGTCAATATTGGCATTTTGGACAAATGTCTCTACATTACATAGAAGAAGTATTAAAGTATTAAAAATGCTCTCTTTCCTAATTCTTAACTCTGTTCATCTCTAATCAAAGTCATTGACTATGGCAAAGATATTCCTAATCCTCTCGGAGTCGAAGAACTAGCAGCTAGTAATCTAATATTAATACAGTTGAAATCTCCTATAGCGAATAAAGGAGTTTCTGGCGAATAAATTGACAGATCTCCATAATTTCCTCCGAGTCGACTGTTATTTTTATTCATTGCAATGTGAACTGTAAGTAGGAAAGAAGAAGAAGATGAATCAAGAAGGTAAATTGTGAAATATTATAACTAATTGAAATGGTATAAATACCTTTATAATATGGTTATTTAGATGTTGCTGACATTGTCCTGGAAGCCATTGAAGTCTTAATTAATCACATTCTTTATGTGCGTGGAATTTATCCAAAACAAATATTTAAAAAAAGGCGCGTCTACAATGCGCCTGTTTTTGTCTCAATTTTCCCGCCATTAAACACATATCTTTACAAAGTCCTAAAGACTGCACGCGAACTCCTGCATAACAAAGAACTGGAACGTGTAGAGTTGATAGTCTATCGCAATGAATTTCATTTACTAGAACGTTATACTTGTAAATTGAGTGAATACGATAAAGCTTCCAGTGCCGGCGATTCTTTTTTGTTAAATTTTGAGGAGCAATTACGAAGTGTTTTATATAAATTATCAGAGCGACTCAATAAATTGAATAAATTACCCAATGATGCTAAATTCAAAGTACATTTACACACGACACAGACAGGTTTCGTGCGCTTAAGTCATAACTCACAGTACCAGGAATTTCCATGGTTACAGGCATCTCAGCGCAATGAACCAGAAATGAAGGAAATTGAAATTTTACCACTAACCGGCATAGATTCTGTTGGTCTCAAATTCCATGTAGAAGTTTAGGTTTAAAAGTTATTGTATTTATTAGTAATAAAATATTTTATAATCTTATAAACCACTACGTAAATTTCCACATTATTCATCTTTTCTTACAATTCTTAAAGTAAACCCTGTCGCTTCAAATCATCAAATGTCTTACGATTGACTACATTGCCCAAAGAGTCTTCGAACTCCTCTTCTTGATCGGCTACCCAACGTTCACTCTGCTTTTGAGATTTCAGTTTCTCCCACAGTGTAATGGCATCTTCGATTTGGGTTACGTTGGCAAAATGCGCTGTATTTGGAATGCCTAAGCAACGCATGCCATGAGCATGACGCCACTCGGCAAAGTGACGCTGAAAAGCTTTAGGTCCCTTATATGTGAAATTACCACAAATCTCACAATTGTAGCTTATGTTCAGACCGTGAAGTTTGTACAGCCAGTACGGTATTGGTTTACCGTCCCAACCGAGTGGCAGGTTCTTTGGATTGTAGGGCACATCATCGGCATCGGGGTCATCATCATTGTCCGAATCACTGGCATCTGCATCGCTGTCGTCACGTTCACCACCAGTGCGAGCTTGTTTACGTTGCACGTTCTCCTTTGTGGCTGCCCGTTGTTCTGACAACAATTCTGCATATTTATATAGCAGAGCTTCGGTTTGAGCAATTTCCTTATTGCGGTCATTTTCACGTGATTGCAATATTGAGCTTTTTGTTGTCGGCTTCTTGGCCATTAGTGAAGGATCGAGGGTTTTCTTACCCTTTGTTGAAAACAGACGCTGTGCACGTTCCTCCAGTGTACCACCACATTTGAGGCCTAATGCCATCAACGCGCTTTTCAATCTGTCCAAGCCTAGTGAAGCCAATTCTTCCCAACTGGTGAAAGCTGACAAGTCCAAATGAGCACCTGTATGTGTTAATGCAGATTCTGTTTCTTTGTTGGCCCAACCGGGAAATGTTCCTTGAAGCCATTGACGCTGGAATTCCAACTCAACTTTAAGTATCTCACCCTCCAAGTCTAATAGCGGTTGTATACGCAATATGAAGTGATGCAAATAATCGTTTAATGCTTGTATATACTTGCAGTAGTCTCGATTTTTCCGTTCGCGTGGTATATCAAAGACATGATCAAATGTCATCAAATAAGTTATATAGTCGACTTTTTCAACTCCGCGTAGATTGAGGTAACGTTCGTAGCATTCATTCAAATCTAAATAACGACCACCTCCTTCTTCATCGGTGAATTCCACTAACGAAGACATGTCATCTGAGTTGTTATTGTATGTCTTAAGCATTTCATCAAATTCTACCGATAGCGGAACACTCACCTCGGCCGGATGTGTCTTATAGAATTGTTTGATTTGCTTAAGGCGCGCATAGAACTCATTAAACTCATTTGGTCCAGATAAAGCAGCAATTTCATTTTTACGTTCATTGTCCTTATCCTCATAGAGTTCGCGTAGCTGTGTTGTGGCGTTATTGTGCATGTCCAGCAAGTATTTTAGCCGGTGTTCTGAGTGTATACGTTCTTTTTCGCCGGCTTTTTTTGTTGCATACTCGTCTACCATCAGCTTGATAAGGCGCTCGCGCTCTTCATGGTAGCGGCGTTGCTGCTCCAGGAGAGTTTCCATTGTTGGAGCTTAGTAATCCTAATTATTAATTATTTTGCAAACAACAAAAACTGTCACAAACGAAAGGCTAATACGAGATTTGCCAACCTACTATTACCTTTTACAATATTTAACAGGTTGGCAGGACTACAAAAATACTACACACATGTTGTACTCTTCACACTCACGTATACTGTCATTACTATGAAACGGTAAAAAATACCATGCAAAGAGGTGAGTTTCAATTTGAAGCAAGTTGGCAGCTCAATATTAAGAAACTAGTGTTGAATACTTTTAGAGCTTTTTGAAGAAAGTTTCATTGAAAATCATCAGACGATAACGATAGCAGTGGGCCAACACATCTACAACGAGCAAGTGAATTTCATACAATTTAGAATGAATTATACAATATAAAGTTAAAGAAACAGCAGTGATTTCATAAAATCTTTTATAATTCCATTATTACAGGCTTTGTAGTACGTGATTTCCTACGGAAATATTGAATTTATTTTTCGGTTTGTTTGTGCGGAAAAAGTGAAAAAAATCCATCAAGATGGCACTGAGCGATGCTGATGTTCAGAAACAGGTAAGTTTCAATATCTTTCATCTGCCAACAGTCTTTCTTAGCACCACTGATTCAAAGGGAAACAGGGAAAACCAAGTTAGAAATTCTAAATTATCCAATTGAACAAAAAATTTGCATTGACTGTGCCTGCTGCCTATTAAGATGGCGAAGTCATGGGATTGATTGTGTCATGTGAATGTTTATGTTATCACACTGCTGCCACTTATCCACTGCACATGGGAATTTTATACACAATTATATATATGATCGATCTTAACGATTCGATTACATTAAATGATAATATAAAATAATAGCAAATTTCTTAATCAAAAGAATCAATTGTGCATATACATATGTATCTGCAGAAAAATTTGGAGCTTAGAAAAAAAGTGTTCAATATCATGTGACTTGATGAAGGCTTTTCGCCTTGTGCATGAGCGAGACCACTAGTTTTTTGTTAAGTGCTAGTATTGTGTTGCTGGCTTTGTTACGCCTTCTTTCAATTGCAAAATACAACAAAAAGTTAATAGAAATTGAAAAAAATTAATGAATAAATCTAATAATTAATATGAATTTGTGACGCAATTGAAACAGAATTGAACCAATATTTGTTTTGCTATCCAAATCCAATTTAATTATGTTCTAGTTTAGTGAAAAATTATTGAGGCTTTGGGTCATTCACATAAATCAACTACAAAAGTTATGACGTTATCATGTGATGATATTTGTTTGTGAAAAATGTTGGCACTTCACGTGAAGTCAGTGATAGCAAAAGTGATTTTCATATGGGATATCAAAAAAGAGAATGTTGTTTTTTTTTTTTATCCAAGATAAGTTAAAGTTTTGTGATAATGAAATCACACCCATAGAGACGAATGCCATTCTATAATGGATTCTTAATGTAAGAATAAGAAATCTTTAGTAGACAATTAAATGAATTATAATCAATTTTATTGTATTTTTATATTCATTCCATGTGCTTAGATCAAACATATGATGGCCTTCATTGAGCAAGAAGCCAATGAAAAAGCCGAAGAGATCGATGCCAAAGCCGAAGAAGAATTCAACATTGAAAAGGGACGCCTGGTCCAGCAGCAACGTCTCAAGATCATGGAATACTATGAAAAGAAGGAGAAACAGGTTGAATTACAAAAGAAGATTCAATCCTCAAACATGCTTAACCAAGCGCGTTTGAAGGTATGTGTATTTCATTAAAATAAGTATAAGACCCGAAAATGATCCATGAACTACAATGATTGTTTTATTGTGCATGTGTGCAGGTGCTTAAAGTACGTGAAGATCACGTTAGCAATGTACTCGATGAGGCACGTCGTCGTCTTGGTGAAGTCACCAAGAAGCCAGCGGAATACAAAGAAGTTCTGCGAAAACTTATTGTTCAGGGTCTCTATCAGGTCATGGAACCAAAAGTAATACTGCGTTGCCGTGAGGCTGATGTCCCGCTTGTACGTGATGTTTTGCCAGCTGCCATTGATGAATATAGGAACAAGCTCAGTCAGGATGTTGATATTCATGTACTGGAAGCCGATTATCTGGCAGCAGATACATGCGGTGGTGTTGAATTATTGGCACTAAATGGACGCATTAAGGTGAGTGGTGTCATTAGAATTTAATAAAAATTGTTAGTCACATTGCTAATAACTTTCTATAAATTAGGTGCCCAACACACTTGAGTCCAGGTTAGAATTGATTTCACAACAACTTGTGCCAGAAATTCGTAATGCTCTGTTTGGCCGCAATGTCAACCGCAAGTTCACCGACTAAATTGTTTAAGCAAATTTAAAAAAAAAAAAAAAATAATAATAATAAAAAAAGTATCTATCTATCTATACATAAATGAAAAAATTAAAAACAATAATTACAAGAAAACGACAACATCAACACTACCAGAAACGCATCCTCTCCTCCCCCCTTTTTGCGACCATAAACAACTGAAAGGTATAAAAAAATGCATTAAATGAAATATTGTTTGTAGTAGTTCTCCAATGAGCTGAGAGAACGCGTAACAAATTAGTTAAAAGTCTACTACTACTTATTTTAGAGAATGTTGCAATAATACACACAAACATATATTTATACACAAATCAAGTTAAAGTAAAAAAGCAAAAAGTTTGTTAAAGTTTACAAAAACACAAGCAGACAGACGACAGTCGGCAGTCTCAAGCAGTTTAAATTCTCAATTTTGACACATGATCTAATGAATGATGATTGATGATTATTAACCTTGATAAATAATATTTTGAAAATAGTTTATATAAATTAAATATATTGCATTACATTCCTGTACAAATTTATAACAAAAGAATAGATAATGATGATGATGAAAAAAAAGAAAAAGGGAAACGCACGCAGCAAATTTATTAATTTGTTGTTTATTTGTTTGCTTGCACATTTAGTTTGTTTACAACAACTTTCATCAATAGAGAGAGAAAATATAGAAAACGCATCCTTCTTCCTTCCCTCCTAATTAATCTTTTACATTTTACATAAATATATGTTTTTGGTTTTGTTTTTGTTTTTGCTTTTTTTTTTATCTTTGTAATTTGTAATTTTTGTAATTTAATTTCTGCCTAAAATATTGCGTTTATTGTTTATTTCCTTTATTGTTGCTTAATATTAAGTTTTTAAAATGCAAAATAATTTCTCTTGTTGTAAGAACAAAATGATAAACGATTGAAGATTGAGTAAGTTGGTGAGAATAAGTGAGTGAGAAGAGAGCTAACTGTCAAGTACCAAGCAGAGAGGAAGATAAAATGCGATTGTGCCGTTTGATGAGATATGTAAGATTGTGGTTTTGTGAGTGTAAAAATAAAAACATCCATCGCGTAAAGAATTCAAATGTGCAACTCATGCGCTGAGCACACGATCATATTCAGCATTTTTATGTTTTGCTTCAATGAAATTATATGAAGAAAATAAATACAAATTTCACTGGGCAAAATGTAAAGATCGCGTGTGCGCATGAATTATACATAAAATAAAACAATGTCGTCGAAGTCATCGAAGTCTCTTTGTTGAATACATGAAAATAATAAAATATTTATAGTCTTCACGTTATTGCTACAACAATATAAATACAAACAACAATTTAATATGAAGTATGAAAAATAATGCGCCAAGTTGTTTGTTCGCCTCTTGGATAAAGAAAAAGCTTTTCTTTCTCTGTTCTCTTTTTTAATTTTGAATTTGTTAAAATCATATTCAATTTGTGTGTTTATTCAAAAACAAATAATAATAATAGTTAATATAAAAAAAAATAAAAAAAAAAACGTTGGAAATTAGTTTTTAAACAATTTTAAAACGCATTTTTGCATTTGTTAAACAACTTACCACAAGAACAAAAACTAAACATGATGCACTCCTCCTTGTTGTGAAGCATAAAAACAATTCCCTTTTCTGCTTACTTGCTAATAAAATGATTATCCTAGGCGGCGCTCCTCACTTTTACACCAACCAACCAATTAACTAACCAAAATCAACACAAAATTTGTTCATATCACACAAAACTTTAAATGAAAATAAAAAAATAATTATTTTGTTTGCTTGTTCAAAAAGAAAAATATTAATTAATTAAAATTTAAATTAAAAAAATAAACTATGTAAATTATTTTTTAAAAAAATCTAAAGAAATCAATATATTACAATAAAGATTTTCGTGCTGTTGCCGTTAAACGAGTATAGTAATAAATAAAATACACTTTATGTAATGAAAAAAAGAAAATCCACAAAAAAAAAGTGAGAAAAAAATGTTTAAGAAAAATGCATATTTGTTATTATTATACAATAAATAAATATATAATTACACAAATATATTAAAAAAAAAAAAATAATAGAAAACAAAACAAATGATGATACCCTTAAAAAATTTATTATGTTGAATAAAACAGTATTTCCAAAAACAACACAAAAACATTTTTAATAACTTTAGTTTATACTTATATATCCCATCAATCATAATGCTTTTACTAAATTAAAATTAACAAAAAGAAGAAAATGATTTATTAATTATACGCAGAACGTCGAAATTATAGTTGCAATCTAAACAGTTGTGAATCCTCTTTTTGCTGTATCACCTAACAATTTTGTATTTTTTATTTACATTTGATAAGAGAAAACTTTATTTGCACAGTCAATATAACGGTAAAGAAATATGTATTTTAATAATACAAAAAAATGCTTGCACATTTTTCAATGCATTTCAAATATGTATGGATAAAGAAAAATTTAACTATCACTCATATGCCAACATTACAACCATAGTCACCTAATGAAGTAGTGGACAAAATAAATCATTATTTAAATAGATTTCACGCCTGGGCCAATCGCTGGAATATAATGATCAATTCCACCAAGTCAAGTAACTGAACTTTCTCCCTAAGAAAAGGTGTTTGTCAGCTATGACATACAATGGAATTATCATTCCATAGACTGAGCAAATCCAATAACTTGGTTTGATCATGGAAAAACGCTTCACATGGTGGGCTCACACAAAGATGGTTCCGGCTCGCTGCTATCAAAAGGTTAGGAAACTGAACTGGCTCCTCCGCCATTACAAGAAACTTTCGTTATCAAACAAATGAATAATTTATCTTCATGTGGTGGCTTCTACTTGGTACTATGTTATTAAAATATGGGGCCTATGGCATGACAAAACTGTAGAACAAGACACTCCTTAGAATCACGAGCGCGCCTTGGTTCGTTAGAAATACCTCGCTGCGCAGAGACCTTAAGATCCCAACTGTTAAGAAGGTGATCAAAAAATACAGTAATAGACAACATTCAAAGCTTTGGAGTTATCCTAACCCGCTGACATCCACCCTCACTCGCTTCTCCACTAGGCGAAGTAAAAAAAGGCTTCACCATGCATGAAGGATGTTATAGACTTCTCTTTTTATTTTTTCTCGTCATTATTCATTGAAATCATTAAAAATGTTAAATGTAGTTTTCTGCGCTTAATGTTGTTAATAAATTAAAATTAAACAAAAAGATAATAATAATAAATTTTTCCTATAAATTTGATATTAATTTTTTTAACTAAACATATAATAAGTATATTAAAAAATATAACAAAATTTTTATTTTGTTGTTAAACATATTTCTTTAACGTTATAAAGTATATTGTGAATTTAATATTTTAAAGCGATTTTTCTCTTTTAAAATGTGAGTAAAAAAAAAAAATCCAATGAGATACAGCAAAACCAAGATCATAATTGGAAATTGCAGGTTCTAATCTATATATTCCATATGAATGAAAGATTTTTCAATGCAGGCGCCTGTGTTATTTTTTCAATTGAAGTTAAGTGGCTTGGTATATTGGGATGAAATGACTTAATTGAGTTTGTTTGATTATTATGTATTTTAAATTTAAAATGCTCTTCTTATAATAGTTTTGTTTGTTTTTTCTTCACTGCCTCCCTATTAAAAATCCTTTGTTTTTATATCTTTTTCATTATTATATTAATGACTTTTAATCAAAGGTGTTCACAATTTCAAAAAAAAAAAAAAAAAAAAAAAAAAATCCTTGTATTTGATTTTTTGGTGTTCTATTGATGACTATGAATTTATCATCTATATTTGAATTATATACATACTTACTTACATACATACATATATACTATATACTACTATATATTAAAATATATTATTAATTGTGTATTTTTTTCTAGACATTATTACATAATTGATCAAAATGTGCAATTTTATTAGAAAAAAAAAAAGGAAAAAAATAATTATAATTAATTAAAAAATTAAAATATGTAATTGTAAAAAAAAAAAAAATGAGGAATATTAAATGTGAAATAATAAAAATAAATTTCTTTTTTGGTGAACATTCACGTTCTTTGGAATAATTTTCCTTATGAAATGATAAACAATTTCTATGTAATTTGTGTCTGAACAAGGATTTACTATGTGACATGACATGATGTCATTTAAAGCGTGGATGTTCTCTCTATTGAAATTTATTCATATTTCTATTAATGTATGTATAAAATAAAAAACCAACCACTATGTATATGGAAAAATTATTCAAAATAAAATATTCTAAATGAAAAACAAATCATATTGGAAGTTTTATTTTCTCACTGAAGCAATTTGTTTAATTCAAATTATATTTGAACTAATATTTCCAGAATAGTTAGTCCCATAAGTATCCGATCTGATTTATTTGAATCCGTTATTACATGGAAACAATGAGAAAACTTAAGTTTAAAGTATGATGCAGATTTGTTTGGCAACCATCAATATTGAATTTGTAAACATGGAAATAATTCTTCATTGTGATGTGATGCATTACTTTTATTTAAAAAGCCTCAGTTCAACTTATAAAGTGGAGCTACATTATATTCTGAGAGAGTTTGTTCCTTCGTTTACAGTAAAATATTGGGTAGTAGAGTTTAAATGACATAACAAGATAAATGTTACAATAGTCGACCTTACCAAAAATGATGAAGAACATTCATAAAATGGTATTGGATGTCCATGCATGGATAAAACATGACTTCATCACTTCACTCACATCTGAGACGAAAGATTGATTTATGTAAATAAAAATATTTTCTATATTTATAATACACACATGATATATAGATTTATTTATTTAGAATTTTCTTATAATATTTTTTTATTTTCCTATTGTTCATAAAATGCTTCAAGTTTTTTTCATTTGCTTTTGGATTTGATCAATGTCGTGGGTTTCGATTTAGTTTAGTTTCTCTTTTTGTATACCCTTCACACATTATCTGAATTAAATGGTATTAACACTTCACGTCTGTGTCAACACATCAGAGAGGAGACACTTTATAAAAAGACCTTGCAAGAATATGTACAGTATCAGAAGAATATTTGATATGTCAACTTGCGTATTTATCATATAATTCTTTATGATTAAAAATTTGATTTTTCTTTAATTTGTAGAATCAAAACTTCAGAAAAGAAACTGGAAATAAGATTTCAAATAACACATCATATCGAAACAAATTAACATCAGGGACCAAAATACGGCATACAGACCCCATAAAAATATACATTTCTAATGTAGGAAAACTATTCGTAAGGAATGGAAATAAGACAGATCGGCTAGTTATCTAGAAAACATCTCTGAAAATATTTTACAAGAGCAAAGTTTGTACAGTAGTATACATAATTGAGTTTATTCACTGGACAACTCACTCACGAAATTGTGTCTTTTCAAAAATTGTTTTTGTTACTTTGAGAGACAGTAAGTCTGGGACAATTTTGTACAGTTTTAATAAGAAAATCGACGAAATTTTGGTTCGAACCTGAACAAAATTGTTGCTGGTATCCCCCTAGTCTGGAGAGATTCTACAAATTTGATCGATTTGTCCAGTACATATTTTTAATAGCCTTTTGTGACGATGTGTCTAGCTCCTGTCCTTTATTACCCTTATCTAATTTAATTCATTTGTGTCATATTCAGAACAATATAATCGACTTATCACATCTAAAAATCCTCGATTGTATAGTGGTTAGTATCCCCGCCTGTCATTAAATAAACTATTAATCAAACTCTTTTTTTTTTTTAAGTACAATTCCTGTGTGAAAGGTATAACAAAGTTCGGTGAAGCCGAATTGTTTCTTCTAGTTTTTGTATATGAGAAAATGCTAAGTTCAGCCAAGATCAATTCTTCCTTCTTTCATGTTTTTTTTATCCAGGATTTTCAGGAAGTTCATTTTCCATTATTTGGGATCTGCATATGGAAAATAGATAATCATCATTGTTATCAATCAAAATCACATTTAGATTTTGAGAATATTTGTTGTTGCATATGTAAATTTATTAAATACAATAAAATTTACACATTTTCATTTTCAGTTTGTTTAACAATAAAATCGATATTTATGATTTTCAATAAATCAAGAATCAAATCAATAAATTTGTGTTTTATTTTTTAATTATGTAAATGTAAATACTTTTTTATTTTCAAAGTTTATTGAGAGTGAAATAAAATACACTACACTGAATAAATATATAAATCAAATCAATACATTTTCTCGGTTGTTCAACTATATTTTTTTTTTTTTTTGTTTATTAAATTTCAATAATTTTTCATTCATATACTAGATAAATAAATTTAATAAGACAATTTGATCAACTCCGCTCCGTTATTTTGGCATTTCAATAAAAATGTGAGTAGAATATTTCATTTTTTTTTTATCTTTGTATATATAAATTTTGGTTTTAACAGAGAATTTTCATATATTGAATTGAATTACAGTATATTTTTTTTGTATGCCTCCACTTTATATAATAGTTTTGTTTTCTTAATGATATTACTTCATGAGTGTGTGTGTGTGTGTTATATATTGTGTTGTGTGTGCGTCGTCGTCGTGCGGTAAAGGATTTTGTAAGACTGGGGCAGCAGCAATGAATGGTCCTTGGGTTCTCTTCTGCTAAGTTCTTCATCCCATAGATGTTAAGAATGAATTCCATGAATTTCAAATCCATTCATTTATCTTATCTGCTGCTGCAGCTGCTGCTATTACCTGCTATTGATTCATATTCAAATGGAAAACGACGGTTTGTTTCGATCATGATGCTTATATAGTTTGATATATTTTGTATTTCTGCTGTTTAGATTTTTCTTCTTTTATTATTAGTTGTTTGTTAAATATGCCGGGTATAATAACAACAACATCAATTCACCTTCTACTAAAATAGCATGCTAAATTATAGATGGTTTTTATCTGTTGCTGTTGTTTTTGTTGTTGTTTTTCTTCTTTTAAATCTTAATTAATATATGTTGTACACCCAGAAATTGCTCACAACCCAAGAAGGAAGGCGGGACCAAAATCAGGATGTTGTCTTTTTGTTTGCTTTTAATAGAATTGTTATTCTCCACCATTCTTTTGCTCGTCTTCGGATTCAGATTCTGTAAGGCAAAATAAGAAAAAAAAATATATATATATATATATAAAGAAACAAATTTAAAATATCTTCCAAATTATATATATAATACATTACATACACTTAAAAAACTAAACTAACTATGCTTATTGGATCACCCAATCAATCTATTTTACATGAAATTCTTTAAATTAATCTCTTAAGAACTTGAAAAGCTCATCTTATCTTAATAGTTCATACATAGTTTAATCAATTGTCCGAACGATTATTGGCCAGATAAATCTATGGATTAGAAAACTGGACACCCAATCATTCTTTTGCTCTTGACAGGTTTCAACAAGTTAGATTGTTATTAAACAAACAAAAACATGTGTAAACACAAAAGGAAATCCTGCCATACGAAATTATATCAATAAAATTCTTTTGTACTAGTTTTCATTGGCCTTAACGAACCATTTGGTTTTGTATTTCCAGGTTTGTAAGGCAAGCAAAAAACTAAATTGCTTTTGCAATTTTGTACATCGAATTTGTCATAGCAATTAACAAGAAATTGCGACAAAGTCAATCTCAAAAATTGCCAATTATTATATAATTTTAAGAAATAAATGTATTGCATGAAAAAATTAAACTAACTCACCTTCTTCCGCAGACTGCAACCATTCGACAAATTTACGCATTTGCTCAACAAAATGCATTTTGCCCTTGCTGGAATGAGTCTCTTTATACCAGCGAAGAATAATCTCTTCGGAAATAACTTCAGCTGTAATTAAATGGAAAAATATAAATTAATTTTTATTTCATTTATATCCACTATCCATCATCATCAATTACTTACTTTTGTAGAAGAGCAAAATAATTTTCTGGAAGGCCTTCATGAAATTCATGTTTTCATAGCAGAACTCCTGCACCTTCAAAACCAGTGACAATTCAGCACGGTCTGTTGAGGCGAATGCCTGCAATAAAGCACAATATGATTTCAAGTGGCGTACAGCTTGATCGGTGACCAATTCTTCTTTCTTATTCCATTCGCCCAAAGACATAATGGTAGACCAAATCTATAAGAGATAGCAAATCAATCAATTGTTATTAAAAATAACCAGAAATATTTAGATTTCTAATAAAGAAGGATCCAACCAACAAAGAGAATGGAATTAAACTTACAATAACGATAATTTCATGATCGGGAATGTTGGTGCGTTGAGCGAATTCCTTGATGTCGGCGGTAATTTCACTGTGCGGCTTTTCGTCATTAATATCATCGATGAGTGTTTGTTGCAATTCACGTTTTGCCTCTTGGCTGGCTTGCGCCTTATGCAACTTGATGATCTCATTGAGTTCCTTGTCAGCGAACACTTGTTTGAAGTATTCATCAGTACGTTTGTTTGGTGGGAAAAAGTCCATTAGTCTAAAATACAAAAATTTAAGAAATTAGATATCACTCATCTCAAAAGTTTATCGAGTCTTAAATAGATCAAAAAAGTGAATGTATGAAATTAAATAGCAACCCAAATATATTTTCAACATTTGCGATTTGAATTCAATTTCATGCTTATTCTGGGAATGTTAATTAAAGATTATAATTTTACATAGATTAAAATCTTCCTGAAACTTTCCGGCAATCGGAATGCAGTACATATAATAAAATACTTACTTGCTTTCCAGTCCACCCTTTTTGAGCGCCTGTACTAGATATGCAATGCCCTTCTCCTGCTTAAAGGTGACAAATAGCTCAACGAGAAACTCGAGAGCAATGCCATCCTTAATCAGATGCTCATTGTTTAGTACCAATAAAACATTTGGCGGAACAGCCCCATTTACTGTATAAATAAATAAAAAAAAAAAAAAAAAAAAAAATCAATTTATTATTATTTCTGATTAAAAAAGGGACAGCTTTATTGGCTGCTTTCAGAGTCAATTGTTTTTGGGTTTGTGTCTTTTGCATGTGGTTTATTATTAATAGTATCACACAAAAGTCAGTACACCAAAAATATGTTCATTTAAGCCAAGTGTATGACGAGTTTTCTTTTTTCAACAGACAAAACACAATTCAAATACATTTGGCTTTTTATATAAAAACAAAAAAAAAAAAAAAAAAATGGAAAGGAGAGTTGAGTTTTACTTACCGAGCCAGAGCGCAGTCATACGTGCAAGTTTAATGCGTTCACTAGGTGTAAATCCTTTTATGAAGACCAAAACTTTCTTCATTTCTTCTTCGAACATCTTCTCCAAGTACTTATATCGGCGCATAAGCTTGATGAAAACCTAAACAGAAACACAAAGAAAAACTCATTAAAGATTTTTGAGGAATAATACACAAATTTATCATTGAAATTGCATTTTAACAATTTATAATATCGAAACAGAAGAAATCTTTAAAATGCATTAAGTTAAGCAACTTTAAAGATAAGTAATTGTTACGTTTGTTTTTGCATACAATTGACACCGATTATTGTATAATTTATTTAACCAATAGCCAGTTCTAATTTGATGCCAACTACCTTTCATTCATTCAAATCACTCTCAGTTTATATTTAGTAAAAGTATTACTAACCTGCTCTTGGTTCCGCATTGCGTCCATGTCTTCGGGAGCATCGAATATGCAATAACTTGTACGTGGTTTTTCGCCATCCTGGGAGATTGAACCGCCAGGTACTGTAAGTAACACAAAGAAATTTCAAGTTGAATTTATGATCCTCGATCTTCTTCTATAAATTATTGTAAACGTCAACTTACCTAGCAGACCACCAGCTATTAATATATCAAATAGCACTTCACCGTAGCGACGATAATCCAATTTATTACCAGCAATATCTAGATACTTAGAGATTTGTTCCAAGTCACCTTCAGTTTTTTCAAGTCCAGCAATGACCGCATCACGGAAGCCCGTTGGGTCATATTTCTCTCTTTCATCTCTTTTTCTGGTCTTGATGCGCTGACCTGATAGTACTGGTCTTTCAATTTTTTGACTCATACAATAAATTGCTAAAAGTGAATAATAAATTCCTCTGTTCTTATTAAAATGAATGTGGAAATTTGAAATATTTTTGTTTTTGTTTTTGTTTCTGTTTTATATTAAATTTTTAACGTAAAACGAAATGTATGTGTATGTATTAACTCAAATTTTGAAATAAAACAACAAATTTTATAATTTCGATCGATCAAATTATTTTAAATCTGAAAATCACAAAGAATATCTGATTCAATTAATTTTACATGTTTAGTTTTATATTCATTCAAGGTAAAATCAGACAGACAGATTAGATTTGTCATCAAAAGTAATCGAATTGCGCATAAAAAAAATTGTTAGAGAAAAAAACAGGTAGCTGCTTGCTTCAATATAAAAATATATACCATATTATTATTTCTCTTTACGAAAGTTGCTTGCCTCCGCTAGCTTTGCTCTCACTCTCTCTCTCCCTCTATCTTTCTTATTATATGTAACCTAACCTCTAATAAAACAAGGCAAAGGTATCTGTGTATAATCACTACGAATGACGACACACATGTGCCGCCTGACGTTCAGTGTGCTGAGCGTAAGGCGCACTAATACATATGCTCACACAAATATGTGCACTACTAATACAAAAGAAGCTTCCATAAAGATAAACCCTGCACGACTAGGCAGCAGCAAAGGTAGTCGGATAGTCGTCAATCAAGTGAGAGGAGACAGACAATGAAATTTCTTCGTTTATGCTTATTTATTTCTTCTTTAGAAAAAAAATCATCATCATGATCAACACAAAGAACAAAGTGAAATTTTATGATTTGAAAATTATTAAAGTGCGGGAGCAGGGCAAGGGGGAGGGAGAATTGAAGTAAACGTAAACGAGGTCAATGTACAAAGAGAAGTATGTAAAGAAGAAGAAAAGGTTGCGATTTCAAAATTTCTTTTTTCTGCTGCTGTTACTCTGTGCGCCTGCTTTGGTTGGGTTTATGTGTGTGTGTTTGTTATAAATAATGAAAGAAAGATTAGCTCTTATTCTTTACATATGTATTTCATATCTAAAGTATATACAGTTGTATTCTCTATAACGAAGTCATTTCGTTATATAGGGGAGATGGTTTTTTTTTTTTTTTTCTTTACGAAATTTTTCCATTATACAAAATTCAATAAAACATACATACATATCTTCAACCAAGAGTACTTACACTTTTACTAAAAGGAAATAAAGTGTTTTTGATTCTAATGCGCTTCCGCGACAAGTGACGCGACGTGTGTCCTTGATTTCTTTTGGCTGCTGTACTTTTCTTTCAACTACTTGTAGTCAACTAGTGATATGTTGTTGTGTTGTATCTCTAACAATGTAACCTCGACGTTCTAGTCGTCTTCGTCGCTAAGCCACGCACACTATATGTGGAAAACTGTGGATTGTCTTTCTTAATTTCTTATATACTTTTTTGTTTTTGTCTTTCTTATGTAGCAGCAAACTCAACAAACGCACCCACACACACACACTCAACAGTTGATACGGCGGCGTTTTATATATGTATTTCACTTTTTTTTCTTTCTTTTATTTTATTAATTTTTGCACACGTCAAATTTATTTTTAAAAAAATTACACAAAAAATTTCTGTTGAACTATCACAATTTTGTTACTTTTTGACTTAAATTTATCAGGTTTTTTTTTTTTTTTTTGAAATAAATTTAAAAGAATATTTGTTTAAAAAAAAAGTAAAAAAGGAATAATAAGAACAAAAATTTTTGCGAATAAAACTAAAACGAATTATCCGCGAATATGTTCGGTTCGTTCTACTTTCTTTAATCAAAAACAATTAGAAATGAAATGACATGTGGTTGGTCTAATGTTGAATCGGAAGCGTCGGCGCCATTTTGAACAGAGTTGACACCTCTTCCATAAAATTGTTTAAAAAAAATTCTTTGCATAATTATATCTAATCATAAAGAAATTCAAATCAATTGTAGAATTACATATTTCTAAATTAATTTATTTCAAAATATTAAATATTGACCTATAAGAAAAACCAACTGTTTGCTCTTTTGTTTATTTAAAAAATATGGCAATACCAAACCACAAAGTCACTCAGTGCGGCGTGGTTTTCCCCACAACTTGAATTAAATATATTTTCACTAACACGAAAAAATTATCTAAATTGATTTTCAATAAGCATTAACTACAAATTAATTAATTTCTGATACCTTTACCTACAATATATGTATCTTATAACAATTCTGCTACACGCTGCTACAGTTGGCAACACTATAAAACATGGCTAACTTTTTTTCATTTCCTTTGCACACAAACCACGCTGTAAATTTTTAATAACTTTCTCTATTATGCCCATCCATCATATGTACATAATTTAGCCGAAAATTTCTAAATTTTTATTCAAGTCAGTACAATTATTCGACATCATCTTCACTCTACTGCGAAATTTATTATAACTGATAATGAACAATTAAACACTTGTGGTGTGACGCATAAAATTCGGTTATCTAATTAGTAATATTTTAATAAGCAGAAATATGCTAATGAGTCATGTGAAATTAAATATCTTTGTGATGCTCAACAAATTAATGTACTTTGTTTGCAATTGCAACACGTACACATACAAGAGCTTGATAACAAAGAGACAATGATTCTGCTTATCTTTTCAACACCATTACTTTTTAGGTTACACAAAATGTACTGCGTAGCAAGAAAATTATAATTTCCTGTTTCCACTTGACCTTTGCCTTTTCTTTAAATTAAACTAAATATGTAACACATCTTAAATTATCACTTAGAAAACACTTGAAATTTTTATAACACCAAAATTGTACTTACGATTAAAACAAAAAGTCTGTTTTGCCTGGATGAATTAAATTAGCCTCAGCAAAATGCACCGCCAACTCCACTCAAGTCTTGATAACTGTGAATGTGAAAAATGTGAAAGGGCGAAGGCGAGTCGATGACTTGGTGCAGCAATAATTTCGATACTTTTTGCAAATATCGATAGTTTTGAACCGATAGTTAATAGTGTTGAAAATGTCAATCAACTTCAAGGTACATGTTAATTAACATTGAGTTAACATGTACCTTAAAGTTGTGTGAGACAGAATAATCTGTAGACACAACTGAATGGAGTAAGACAGAAAATATAGTTAACATTTTCTTTTTATTGGGCCGAAGACTTGGTGCTGCAATAACATCGATATTCATACTTTTTTGCAACTATCAATATTATTGAACCGATAGTGAATAGTGACAATGTCAAATATACCCAGGGCTGCATGCCATCATGACCATCGATAGTTTTCCAACACTAACCTAGACAGCTGTTTGCAGCGGCATATTTCTTATTTATTATCGTTTTTGTATTTAAAATAAATTAAAAATGGCTTTATTATTAAAATTGGCCACTAATAATTTTCGTAATTCAATTCAGCCTTTACGAAACATTTACACAACTACTCCGGCACTCATAAAAGAGAGTAAGTCCTCTGATTGGGAGAATGTTTCATAACCTCTATGATGTTTTCAATACAAAATACATATTATTTTACTCTTATTATTTAATAGTACGCGAGAAACATGAAAACGATGCGCTAGTTTTTGAAGGTGTCATTGTGGAGTCACCACGCGCTAGCAAGATGTTGGATGCTGCCAAAGAAAAGAACTTCTGTCCCGAATGTTCACTTGGTTTGCAAATTAAGCATACCGATGTGTTAATTCTATCTCAATATGTACGACATGATGGATGCATGTTACCACGTCGGATAACAGGCTTGTGTAAGCGACAGCAAAAGAAGATTGGTACACTAGTCACCATGGCACAGAAGGCAGGTCTGATGCCCAATTTGAATCCCGATTGGAGTAAAAAGGATCCTAAGAAACGATTTGGCTGGAAGAAGTTTAACAAATATTTCAATGAGGCGACTATTAAATACTAATAGCATTTGTATACATACATCATGTTGATTTCAATTTGTTAATAATATATAAGCTTAAAATCTACCAAAATATTACCAATTATTTGTGTCCAATTAGATATGAGACAATTCAACATCCTTCATTTAATGAGAATTGCAAATTAAGTGAATTGCGCATTTTTTCGTTGTGACTGTCATTTTCAGAAGAAGCTACTGTAGCGGTATTTCGCATTGATTTAAACAAATGAATTTTTTAAGTGATAAAAATACAATTCATGTGGAAGTATGCTTAAACAATACAGATCAGTGAGTATTTAGTATATTAATTTTGATAAAATCAACAATTTGCACTTGTTTTTAAAGTCGCCTGGATGAACTCATTCGTAAGGTCGATGAGCCTATGAGGGAATACATTGCGCGAAATGAACCGTTGCCATACAATGTAGAGATAAAAATAAAAGAAGTCGATGCTCTCTTTGAATTGCAATATGTGCATAGCTTTTTAGTGGAGAGCGATGGTTGGAATTACAAACCTTCGGGTAGAACTACTAATTACCATATTCGATACTATCGACCTATTCGTCGCCCAATGGAATATGAAACTTTGGACGAGGAAGAGGGTGATTTTATGTCTGCTTCGAAGCACTGGATTCTGCCTTCGACTACATTTGTTGGACAATGGGAGAATTTGATTTATGAAAATGGTTTAAAAGAGAAGGTTAGTACTTATAAGAAATATGTAATTAAAGACAAATTTTAATGAGTTTATTGTTGTTTGGACAGCTTCTGAAGTTTGCACTCTCTGCTCTTTCACTCTCTCAACACGCTGTCAATACCAACATTATAACATGTAATCGTTTAATTTTGTTGCATGGCCCTCCAGGCACTGGCAAAACGAGTCTTTGTCAAGCACTTGCCCAAAAGCTGGCAATACGTTCGCAACGCTTCTTTCAACATGCTCATCTTATTGAGATCAACAGTCATAGTTTGTTCTCAAAATGGTTTTCGGAGAGTGGCAAATTGGTGCTGCGTCTCTTTGCTAAAATACATGAAATCGTTAGTGATTCCAGAAATCTTGTTTGTGTACTTATTGATGAAGTGGAGTCATTGGCATATGCACGCAGTGCCATGGGTGGTCAGGAACCACAGGACGCTATGCGTGTGGTAAATGCTTTGCTAACGCAATTGGATGGGATTAAGGCCTATCCAAATGTATTTATATTGGCAACATCTAATCTACCGGAAACCATAGATTTGGCATTTCTTGATCGCGCTGATATTAAACAATACATTGGAGTACCAGGTGTGCCTGCTATTAAACGTATTTACGAGTCCATATTTCTGGAATTAATGCGCATCAATGTCCTTCACCATGAGAAACTTGAAGATGAGGACGGTGGCGAAGGACTACTAACTGATCTAGCCGAACGTAGCGTTGGCCTTAGTGGGCGGACCCTACGAAAATTACCGTTTCTCGCACACGCTTTGTACACAACAAGTGAGTTCTTTGAACTCGATCAAAAAATAACATTAAATGATTTTCTTGATTCAATGATGTTGTCATTGGAGAAACATAAACAGGATCGAAACGACCTGCAAAAGAAACAAAAGGATCAGCTTAATGAAATCGACTAAGCTTCTTTAATGGGAACAAAAACGAAAAGCAAACAAAAGTTGCATTTATATAGAGTAAGAGAATTATTTGTTTCTTTTTATAATATTGTTTTCTGCTATTAAATTCTGATAAAGTCAAACCTTGAAACATGTTATTGCTATTTGCTGTTGCATCGTTTCAAGTGAGGAAACGAAGTTTCCTTTTTGGTTTTGCCTCTTTGCCTAAAGTGAAAATGGGAAGCAGCTGCTGCTCTTATATTTGGCCAGAGCTTTTAGAGGAAAAAATCAAGCGTAAAATCTTATTTGCTTTCTTCGTATGACTATTTCGTGTACTATACGTTTATGTAGTAGTAGTGTAGTAGTTTAGTTGAGTTTCTTTTAGCCAATACTTCCGTCAGAGCACTTGTGTGGTATTTCCGTTTTTCTTATTTTTTCATGACTACGTTTTTATTCGATTCGATTTGATTCTCACAACACAAGTTGCATCACACATCCATGCGTACTATGGACATACATACATATGAAGAGCCAAATGACCACTCGATGTCTTTGCTACTGTTGCAATTTAGAGGAGAAAAAAAAAAAAAGAAACGGAGTACAAAAAAGTGTTGAAATTCTGTGCTATAATCTGCATACTTTGATTTCTACCAAAACCCTCATCTCAAAAACTCATTTCTCCTCTTTCTTTCTTTCGCCCACACACATTCGTTTGTAAATGTTGATTTTCCATTTGATTTCGCTTTAGAAGAGGGTTGCCTTTAATATTACGGGAATAACGAAGACATACAAATATTTTTTATCAGAAATAGTTTGTGCTTTACAAAATGTTGAACTAATTTTCAAAATTCTTTTGCCACTCCGAATGAAGTACCTATATACGTATCTTCAAAACATGCGCTTCTCTAAGGCCTCAGAAGTCATTGGTCTCTTGGATGTGACCCGCGGTTTATGAGTTCGCATCGGTTTTTGCGTACAAACATGCGATCATTTGCTTCAAAAATGCTTAGTCCTCGAACAACTTTTCTTGAAATACCCTAGTCTTTGACGTCCTATACAGTCGATTGGTATTTTGTTTTGGACTCATATATCCTAGATATGTCGCCTATCACGTTTTTATAAACATGTTGTAAAGCACCTCAGCTCTTCTATTTCTTCAACTTTTTTTCACATCAATCGATGCGATCGTCAAATTATGTGAAAAAATTTTCTTGATGTCCAAATGTACATCCAATATTGAATGTACAATCGTGAAACTAATACCCAGGGAGTCTTAATTTCACAATATAACAATCTTGTAATATCAGTTCACCTAAACGCTAAGTTATTGATGACGCTTGATCCCCAAACTATAGATTAAAGATCATCGATGTTGGGATAGATTATGTTAATCGTACGTTGTAAGAAATAATATTCACGATTCAATTTCATTCTTTGATCGAAATAAATGTTTTAAAGTGCTTGCATAAAAAACAATTTTCGGTCGTTTGTCTAAACATTCTGAGTATTCTTAAGATAAAAAATATCAATCTTTATGATGAAGATATCAGATTTGATATGGCAATACTAGGAAACTCTATGACAAAATATAAAACGCAAACACTCGAGAACACTAAAGGACCAAGTCAAAAAAATCTGGTTGAACATAAGGAAAAACTAAAAGTTATAAATATCCGATTTATTTTCCTATTTAAAGTGGAATTATGGACGTCATACGACTGATTCCTATGCTGAAGATGATTTCAAATTTAATACATATAGATATAAATCAATTGTCGCTTGGGAATATTGTTTGGTATTGTTAAACAAATGAGCTCATATATAAATATTGTACATTACTCAAACTACGAGTCCTTTTCCCTAGGCCAGAATGCCCTCTTATGAATGAATGATGAACATTTTAATTTGAAATGATGGAGTCAATCCTTTAAGATGACATGATGACATATATATTAATACTAGTTCCATGAGGATCTCTATAGATTTTATACTCGTACATGTATATGGTAAAAAAAAAAAATGTGTTTCCCCTCTTTTTCTTGTTTTATTATTTGAACAAATTGTTTTCAACAAAAAATTAAAGATTTCGAATTGGCCACATAAAATACAATAAGTAAAATATAAATCATAAAATTTTGTTCTTTTGCTTTTCCGTAATATTGTTTTCTCTCATTATCATCATCATCATCGTGTGACAATCTAATTTAATCTAAACTCTCCTTAGAGGACTTTCCTTGAGGACTACGCAAACGGCAGCATCGAGGGCATATTCCTTCTGTATACATATAAGAAAGTAAATAAAATCAATTTTAAATTAAAATTTCTTAAAAAATAATTACCTTCTTGCATCTGTAGCTTTTCATTTGAGCCCAGATTTCCGTGAATACGATTCTGGTTGCGCTCTTTGTCCACTTGAGTAACTGCCTGAGTAGTATTAGTATAAGTGCATTGGGCTTCATAATTGCCCTCGATTGCTTTATTTTCTGAGATCTTATAACATTGCGGTGTTAAGTTTTTGAAAAAATCATAATCAGTTTTTTTGTTGCGACCAAAATATACTTGGAAATCATATTCTGGTGACTCTATTGATTCTGAAGCTGCATATTTTTTCAATATGTTAGGCATATATGTTTTATCGTCATTTGTAGAAAGACTAGAGTTTGAGGTTACCGTTCCAATGGATTCATTAGAGTCAGATTGATATCCATCCCAATGCTGTATGATATTCTCAATCACCTCTTCTTGCTCTTTGTGCTCTTCTTGCTCTTCGTGCTCTTCTTGCTCTGATTGATCTTTTTTAATAGTACTTTCAATAGATTCTAAACGTTCTGTGACTGTATTCAGTTCTGCGTTTATTGTTATGATGCTTTGATATAAGTTTTGGACATAATTGCCGCAAAGCTGATTCTTGTTATTAATTACCGACTTAAGTTCTTCAATTTGCCTTGCGTGATAAGCTTCTCGAGGCATTGGCTGCTGTTCTTCTGAAATTACTTGTGCCGGGCAACGTTTTTTAGGGACCTTCTCTTTTGGCGAATAGCATTGATTTACGATATTTTCAATCTCAGACAGAATAATTTCACGTATATCATTATAATCTAACAGAGAGTGTTTGTGAAAAGATTTCTCGCGAAGATTACTGGATTTGGCCACCAAAGGATTTTCTAAAGGAATTCCAATTATACATATTTATTACCCTACTACTAGTCTTAATATTGGGTCATATAAAAAGTCTCCGAGGTTTTTTGCCACTAGATGGTGTTGGTGTCCATAGATCTGACAAACAAAAGGTGACATTCGTTGTTCGTGTAAAAAGTTGTACTGATTTGAATATGAGTGAAATATCTGAAGAAATACGCTATGTGATGGTTTTTTTCATATAAAAAAGAAAAAAAAAAACGCTGCAAAAAACATGTCGAAAAATTTGTGCAGTTTACGGTGAGAATGTTGTGAGCGAACGCCGGACTCAGCAGTTCGATTCTATTCCGGAAATTCCGATGTAAAAGATGCACCTCGCACTAATTGGCCTGTTATTGAAAAAGTCGATGCAATTTTGCTACTGATGGAGCAAGACGGACACGGAAGCTGTCAGGAGATAGCGGAGGCACTAAACATCAACCATATGACAGTTTTGAATCATGGGTGAAATTTAATCGACCGAATAACAATCAGTAATACGCTGGTGAAACAACGAAATGGAACCATTTTTGAAGCGTATCATTACGGGTGATGAAAAATGGATTAAATATGAGAAGATCCAATGCAAGCGATCTCGGGCAAAGGTTGGCGACCTTCCACAAACGACTTCATAGCCTGGATTGCCGGCAAACAAGGTTATGTTGAGTGTTTGGTGAGATTGGAAGGGAATTGTCTATTATGAGCTGCTACAAGGTAGCGAAACGGTCAATTCGGCCGTCTACTATGTACAAATCGACCGTTTGTAAGAAGCAATCAAGAAAGAGCGACCAGAATTGGACAACAGAAAGGGAGTTGTTTTCCATTATGACAATGCTAGGCCACACACATCTTTGATGACCGTGAACAAATTGAAGGAGCTTGGTTGAGAAGTTTTAATGCATTCACCGATAGCCCGGACCTTGCACCCTCTGACTACCATTTGTTTCGGTCTCTGCAAAACTTTCTTCACGGTAAAAAATTGGCCGACCGAAGAGCCGTTGAAAATCACTTGGTCAAACTTTTCGCTGATAAACCACAGAAGTTCTATACCGATGGAATTATGAAGCTACCCGGAAAATGGCAAAAGGTCATAGATAATAATGGCCAGTAATTGATTGAAATTGATTTTGAATAAAGAATATTTTTGTTCGAAAATGTACCAAAAAACTGCGGAGACTTTTTTTATGACCCATTACAATTTAATTTACTCACCATTAAAAGTTTTGCCTTCCTTTTGCTTCAAGAACTTCTTAATCTCGCTACGAATTAATTGGCGAAGACCCTTGCGTGTTATTAAACGAAACTTCTTACCATCACCATTGGCGTACCTCTTACTGGTTCGCAATGAAATGCTTTTAGATGGCACCACCTTCAACATAGTGATACCAGAGTTACAAGGCTGAATACTTTTTAAAAGAAATTACAATTAATAAAAAATATAAGAGCTCGTATGTTGTTGATTCACGAAAATATTTGTTTAAAATAAAATATAAAAGCTGAGAAGAAGAAATGACAAGATTTTATGTCATTCAAAGCTACTAAGATGAAATTCTTTTGATGTAATGAAACACTACTGACAGCTTTTAAAATTTGTCGTCGCCTTCTATGATACACATATGTATATTTACTATTCAATCAGTTTGCCAGCACCTTTCCACAAATCATATTTCAAGCCTTTCATTCAACCATCATGCCAAGGATCCTTTTACTGTACTTGTGGTACTCACATATTCCGTGTTACTGCTTCCGCTTGCTTTCAGCACGTTTGTCTTATCTTGTCTTTACGAATGTTGGTCTAATATATTTTTTATTATCCTTGCAGCTATCTGACATAATTCGTGAGCATTATTTGTCTATTTTATTGTTTTTGTTGTTGTGTTTTGTACCTGTTTATCTTGTTTTTTTTTCTCATTTTTCTACGCTTATTGGCTTCTTGAGCTACACTAGAATGTATGAGAAATGTCTGCATAGACTGTTTCTACTTCAACTTCAACTTCAACTTCAACTTCAACTTCAACTTTCTCCTTATCCTTTTCATAGTTCTATTCTTTTCTAGTAATGTTAGTGTGTGTTATCATGGTATAATAAAAATCCTGTTCTGGTCATATAAAAGTATTGTACAAGGTAAGGTGAGTCTGTCATGTGGTGGCATGTGTCTATTCCTTGGCGTACGTGATTTGATTAGGTTGGGCGATGTGTGATGTTTATTATTATTGCAAAGAACAAAAATAACTTTGAGATTCAAAAGCACAGAACTTGAAAGAGAACGAAAAACTGTTTGAAATTTTTATTCCATTGAGATTTATAGAATCATTTTCTATATGAGTTTTACCAAAGTAAATGATGCCAATCTATGAAGAAATTGTAGTGAATCCAACCAAAGACTAAATCATTAGCATTGAGTTACCACAAAAACAATAAGAAATCATTGATTGCCTTAAACTTGTTCAACGTAGCATATCCTCATATATATCACAACATCATGTCATGGCCTCCCAGCCTAACGAGCAAATGTGCAGAGACTTGAAAACAAGGGAAACCATTGACGGACAATAGACATGTTGCTTTATATTATTGTCGATTCTCTGGTTACTGTTGTTGTTATTGTTTTTATTGTGGTTGTTGCATGACATGCAGTTGACCTCGAGACGATGACGATGACGTTGGTTGTTGAGATAGCCGTGCTTGACAACAAAAATACTGAGATTTCCGTATGTGGTTTGTAGTGAGTGAGTACTTTTGAGTGACTTTCCGCATATAAAGTTTAATGGTGTTGCAAGTTCATGTGTTTGCGTATGCGTATGCGAATGCATTCATAGGATGTGTGTATAACGTGTAGCCCCTTGAGCTATAAAAATGCGACACATCAATGCGGCACACGTAAGCTGAAATTGTCGCCATTGCGTCGCGTTGTTATCTACAGCTATGGATGCTGCTGCTGCTCCTGCAGCTAAAACTTAAATAGCAACAGGAAGCAGTGGCGGGTCCAGGGGGGAGGAGGCTATGAGGACTGAATCGGGCAGAGTGAAATTTTCCATTCGCGTCATTGCTTTCATTTTAATATTCACTTGCAGTATGTTTCTATGTTCGCACGAATTGCAGCGAAACTGAGCTCAAACAAGAAATTATTTTGGGGCACAAGAATTGTAAGAACACACAGTTGATGAGAGCCCAGCTTGCACTTGAGGCACTGCAGGTTATCTAATCAAAGAAATTTAATAATTTCTTTCCGAATTTTGCAATATTGTTGCAATTGCTTGATATGATTGAAAACCTATCTGCGTATGTAATATGTCTGAGCCCAGACTCAATGGGATTTCAAATGAAGAAATAGTCTTGCAACTGTTGTTAAGGGTTTGTTCGAAAGCTTCGTGCGCTAGCATCATTTTTTCTTTGTCAACAGTGTCCAGTATTGCCCCAGTCGCCAGGAGCATACTCCTTAATGGGTCTAAGCAATATTTGGGACCATTGAGCAGCGCAGTCGTCAGCTAAAGTCAGACATTGGCCCGCTGCCACAAATCAGGTCATTCCAGACGTCTCCAGTCGCACGTGACATTCATTGGTGCTGGTGCTGCAACATTCGGTGTTGCTGGTTCCGGTGCCGGTATCAGAACAGTATTCGGTTCCTTCATCATTAATTATGCCAGGAATCCATCCATCTTTGAAACAGTAATTGTTCTCATACGCTATCTTGGGTTTCGTCCTGTCTGAGGCTATGGGTCTCTTCTGTCTTATGATGGCCTTCTTGCTGCTCTTCCCTTTCAAAAAAAGGCGCATCATTCGATAAGCCAACATTGGACAGGGCAGTCGTGGATTGATGTAATCTAGTCATCTAGTATTATGCATGTATCTTTATAAGATTTAACAACCAGAATAGATTATTCATTAATCATCTCATAGAACAAACATTGGACTGGGCAGTCGTGGATTGATGTAATCTAGACATCTAGTATTATGCATGTATCTTTATAAGATTTAACAACCATGCAATATCAGAATAGATTATACATTAATGATCTCATAGAAAAGTCCATAGAAATGTAATTGAAGACTCATATTATACCAATGAATAAATAAAATTTTGTTGACAAACCCCCAAATTTGAATTCTAGAACTGCCACTGGCAAGAAGTTTATACGCAGGGCGAGTATGGCAGATACGCAGGATGCGCTGTGATCTAATACAATGTATATTTTTCATTGCTTTGCAACAAAATTTGCCAGAATCATCTGCTCTTGAGGGAGGCTCTTAGAAACATTCAAGGTGTGTGTTAATACTCACAATAACTTTAAGAGTTGCACTTAGTAAGAAGAAAGGTGAGGTGATGATGTAACTAACCACAGGTAATTAGAGACAGGAAATGGAATTGGCTTAAAGTGACGCTTTCCATCTTCAAAAATGACTTTTATTGATTCATCATCTGTCTGTCTTCCCTTTGAAACTGGACTTGTTATCTTATTGTAAGTATTTTGGATACATTTTGCTTTAAACAACCATCATTTGTACTCGTATTGTTGCTTTCTATCATTAAGGAAGGCACTTGTGCAACAATTGTTCAACTTCAATGTATTCCCTTTCCCATCAATATTCATTCCCATAGTATTTATATACAAGCAGAGAAAGCAGATGAAGATGAAGATGAAGAAAAGCAATTGCAAGTTGCATGAATTTATGCATGGTCCTTCGACTATTGTTGCAATTCCTTCAGAGAAGCCATTCTACAACACTACCTTGGAACATCTCGCTTCGATTACAGAATATACAATACAAATTTTTTTTGTTGTATTTTGTATTCTCTGAAGGCAATTCGAGTGCGCAATCGATTTTGTTTTCATTTTGTTTTTGTTGTTGTTGCTTTTATTGTTGTTATATTATTATTATTTATTTGCTTGTTTACGACTGTTTACCTTTCGTTTCTTTTCTTTTTCTATTTTTTTTTGTATTTTGTATTTTGTATTTCTTCTCTTCATTCGACATTTGCTATTCATGTTGCTATTATTTTTCCTTGAATGTATGAGGAATAAAATCCCAATAGTCGTTGAGAGGAGATCAGTGTAGAGTGTAAGGGTGTTGGCAGTGTTGTAAAATATTATGCGCCATACGCTGTCTGCAACTTAACACACTACGTATGTGCAATATTTAATCATGCTACCAAAGCAATGTGGCTGCTCCTGCTCCTTAGTCCTAGATGGATGAATGTACGAGTTATAGACCTGTTCATCGTTGTCGGTGTCGTTGCCGTTGTTTCATGTCTTTGTGCCGAGCATAAATTGCAAAATAAATGTGCAAATGTTTATCCAAGGCATTTGATAGAGAAATTGAACCATTGAACAATTGAACAATTGATGTTTTGATTATTTGATGTGTTTTCATATACGAGTAAGTATGTACGAGTATCTGAAGTAAACAACATTGAAAGAAACAACAACAAAATAACGAATCAAATGCAAAAGAATCTCGCTCAATTCATATAACAACGAAAGCATTGTGCAATAATTTGCATTCATGTGGCGTCATATATGCTCGTGGCTTTGGAATGAATTCCTATTCAAAAATAGAATAATATTGAATATTGCTTAAAGCCATGTTTGGCCATACTATCCAACCAACCAACTATGAGGAAATACATACATAGTTTCACAGCATCACCACTGAAAACAGATCAGAGGAAGGCTTAAGCAAATTCAAATGAATTCACAATTGATGGTCTGCATGGGTCTTTATTTGATAGAAGAAGTTTAAGACATGAGTAGAATTTATCGTATGTATTCATAAAATTAGATGCCTTCCACACTATAGATTGAGGTGGTAATGATCATCAAATCTAAGCAAGTTCATTGATATCTGTTAAATCACTCTTTCTTGTGCAGTTGATGTCACTTCTGGTGTTTCTAAAGGAAACCATCTTGTTCCATTACTGTTTACTTCTTTACTTGAATCACTCTTGCATCCTGTTGTATGCTGATGATGTCACTCGTTGAATGATATCACTTCACCTATTAGATTACAAAAGGATCTAACCTCAATGCATTCTTGGTGTTTACGTGATTTTTTAAAGCCAAATTGTACTAAATGCATGTTCATGTTCATCGTATGAAGCCTCATACAACAAACCATTGGCACGCGTCTTTACCTTCAATGACCTTGGAGTCCCTAAACTGAGTAACAACCATCATATTTCTTCAACTATTAACAAATCATTGAATATTTTTGGTTTTATTAAAAGATGTTCTAAGGTATTTAATGATTTCTTTCGTTACTAAGCTTTTGTTCACCTCTCTAGTACGCTCAGTACAACCGCAAGACCGTATGACTCAATACTCAGTGAAAAATCTTTCTTTTTGCATATCGTTGCTTAAATTGGAACCCTAGTGTATGCTTGCCATCATACTCAAGTAGACATCTTCTTATTGATCTTTCATCGTTAAGAAAACGTCGAATCTTTCAACGTATAACTTGTCTGCATTAGCACGGCTCAACTTAGCTTCTGTTTTCCTAGTCGAACCACTAGATGTTTCGTTCACCTTTCTCTGAAAGATGCACATCTAACTTCACCTCACACGATCCATTTTGCGTATTATGTGCCAATTACAGTAATTTTTATCAATTCGTTTCTCCTAAGGTCCCGCTCAACCATCCCACCGTGACTAAACTTGGACGACTCAATTTGGAACACACAATTTGAGTATCAGAATTTGAGTTAATTTCTTATAGTATACTTTCATGGGTCGGGGTTGTTTGAATATCTAAGATCTCGGGAACGGAGACACATATCAGGACTAAAACTATGTCTCATGTTCAAGACGGAAACCAACCTTACGCATTCACAAAATTTCAATGTAATCCGATGAACGGTATGGCAGCGCATATCATACGAATAATATAAAACACTAAATTTTATATATAAGATTAAAATAAAAACTTGGATCTATAATTCTTAATTTAGTAGCTATTTTTTATTAACTGTAATTAAATAAATCTATAGATATTACTGTTTGTTTCAACGCGATAATCTCAAAAACTACAGAACGGATTTTCATGTGGTTTTTACCAATGACAGAGTGATTCATGAGGAAGGGTTTAGGTGTATAATTTATTAAGCTTTTGTGGATTTTGATTGGAATTTTAAGTGTCTTCATATACCAAAATAAAATACCATAATTTTTACTCCTATATATCTGTCATTAACTCTCTAGTACAGTCAACACTCATTTATCATTCATAAGTATGTTGTTCTGTTGGCACTTCTATATATGTAGAGTCATCAGATCAAGTTCTTTTATATTGAATAAACTTGATCTTATATTGTAGTTTATTTTTTAATGAAAAACTTACAATATTTCTTGTGCAATTGACTTTTAACCTAGTTTAAAAATTCAAGTTTGATAAGAAACCCAAAACAAAAAAACAAAAATTTAAAGAAAATATTGAACAAATAATGAGACTTAGCCAGCCTCAGTTCGCTTAACAAAAGAAGAAGTTATTGATTGAAGAAACAAAGAATCCAAACAATAACTAGAATTCGGTTGACTGTTTAAGTCAGATAAAGTTTTGCAAAACAAACACAAATTCATATACACTATACATATTTGTACATATATAATATTGTATATAATGTATAAACATTTATAACTTCCGGCACATTTACGAGGACAATAGAAGATGAAGGAGTAGTTGTGGGCATGAATGAAAGATAAGAAAGTCAACTGCAAATGCAACGAACGCATTGCTACGAGTATTGGCTGCTGCTATATTTCAGGCTCCACAACACAATATTTCTGAGTTTGAGTCAACGAAAAAAGATTGGCTTTTAAAAATGTCAATATCCGAGATCGTTGATTGTGATTCGTTGCTTGCTGCACGCTGTATGGAATAGTCAGTAGTGTACTACTCGTATAGTAGTCAACTTTGACTTGGACTTGGGTTGTTACAATACTACAATACTACAATATACTATACTTACTTACTATAGTAGTATTGTACTACTCGAAATTGCAGTTGAAGCCAACGAGTGAAATTGCAATGAAATTTCTTGGTTGAGAAATTGTATTTCATTTCATCAAATGAAGAAAAATCGTACATTTTTATAAATGTCATGGCAATAATAGTGTTGCTATTGCTGTTACTGTTATGCAGTTGGGTGTAGTAGTGGGCGCCTTAAAATACTATGCTTCCCAACAATGCAGGCGCCTGTTGAAAAGCTAGTGGACGCTTTACAACCTTCATCATACTTACATACATATCTCCTTTTCTTTACATTGATAGTTACTACTGATTTTGCTTTTACTTTTGTTGTTGTTTTGTTAATATATTGTACTTTCTCATTCTCATTCTTCTTGTTGTACTTACTTACTAAGAGCATTGCAACAGAGTTTCGCAGGATGCACGTCATTTTGTCTGTTATTGAATTTGACATATTTTTGTGCATGTGTCATTCTCGCTTTCGTATTCATCTGCCCCCTGGCCAACTGTTCGTCCGTTCACTTTTCTTTTTCTGTATCTTTTTAGCTGGCTAACGGATTAGCGTCATTGCAATTTTGTAAGATTTCTCACATTTTTCATTTACTCGTCTTCCTTGAAGTAGCTACAGATACAGCTACAGTTATAACTATAGTCATTCGTCGTTCTTGTTGTAATGTTGTGATGTGATGTGTTGTGTTGTGTCGTGTTGTTGCTTCGTTATGTTGTTGTTGGCAATAATGTTTTCCCTTACCATTCACTCATGCACTCATTCACACACTCACTCACTCACTCAGTCACTCAGTCACTCAGTCACTCATTCACTCATTCAGTCACTCACTCAGTCACTGATTCAGCCAAGCTGTCCGTCTGTCATTTGAACTGACTTTAGCTTTTTCATTTAAAGTCGCTTCTTTTTTAACATCAATTTCTATGCTTTCTCATGTAGTCCTGTTCTGTTCTGTCCTGTTCTGTCCTGTCCCTTCCTTTCCATTTCTTTGATTTGCTTTAGTTTGGTTTGTATACTATGTTTCCTTCTACAACAAACAAACTTACATATTTTTGTGTTATATTTATATATTCGTATATGTGATTATATTATGTTTGTGTTTTTATATCAAAAATATATGTGTATCCTCAAAGTCTTTTTGATCAACTTTGCGCGTTTTTCATTTAAGCAAACACATTTTCTGCATTTCATATTTCCAGTCACGTTCACCGCATAATGATGATGCCTTGCCTTTTGATAAACGTCTTGTCCTGATATAGAGAAAGAGAGAGTAGGTAGTACTATGATGTTTAATTTTTGGTGGGTTTAGTGTTTTAGTTAGCAAGTTCCATTTAGTGGATTTTTTCAACCATTAAAGTGTTCAAGTACATTTCCATACAATGGGAGCAACTTCTCTTGCATCATCATTTTATTCCTAGAACGCTTTCAATCAACTCATTCACTCATGCACTCACTCACTCATGCACTCAGTCACTCACTCACTTACAATACTAACTTATATTTTCGTTTGCCAAGCAAAATACTTTGCAAATACTAACGAAAAAGGAAAGCAAAAATACCAATGACATTTTCTTTGGCAAACAAATTTCACTTCAGTTACCTTGAATGCAATAGGTACTTCGTACAGCAAAGTCATAAGTGCAAGAGTACAGTTCGAATGAGTTGGACTGAGATGGGATGGACTGAGATGGGATGAAATGCCCATAGTGGCTCAACCAAAGTCCCAGTTTGTAATCGTAGAGTTTGACTTTTTATTATACATTTGCTTTTAAATGGATTGTGAAAAAAAAAATGTCATTTGGGTGTGTCTACAAAGAAAATTGGCTACTGATCTGATGCATTGTTGCGGTTGGTCCAATAATGTACATTGACCTCTGGGAAGAGGGGGCAGCATTTAAATGTTTGCATATGATTTTAGAGAACAAACTCTTTTCAATGATGGTTAAGAAAGTGAAGAATATACAACATTTCTTTAAATAGTTTTTCATTATTTTTTTACAATTTATTAAAAGTATAGTTGACCTTCGCATATCGAGCATAATTCGTGCCATATAAGTACTCGTTATGCGAAACACTCGTTAAGCGAAACCACTTACTCTATATAAATTGATTTACAATAGTAAAATAATGCGTTCCAATACTCAAATATTTTACTTTCAAATTTTATACAACAAAAGTTTTATATTTTTAAAGAACTTAATCCTCCTTGATAGTTTCTTCTAGCAAGGAATAAGGCAATCTGGAAAAAAAGAAATATATTATTTGATTGATTTTTTGTGATATATATCTATTGTATATATGTATGTATAAATGTAGTTATACTAAATTCTTCTTTGAAGAAAAGCAGTCTAGTGTCGATAGTTTTTAACGACGATTAAAAATTTGTTGAAAATGTGACAAAGATTTATCTATATACATATATCGTAGACTTTCTCTGTTAGTTTGTTTGTTTGTGCGCGCAGACATAAAAAGCCAAACATTGGATACAAAATTGAATCATGGGAAGATAATTATAAGTATTGTGAATAACATTTAGCGTTTATTTCATCAAAATCGATCTATAGAGTCAATAGATATTAATTTTTAATTGTAAATATCTTTTTGTAAAAAAGGTGCTAATAAATTTTCTTGCAAACATGAAAACATTTTGTGCAAGTGCAGTCGTTCGGAGGATGTCATGCTTTTGAATCCCGACTTTAAGAAGCCGTTTGACTTAATTACGGACGCCTGTTCCCTGTGATTTGGAACTGTTTTTTCTCAAGGAGGCAGACCCATAATGATGATATTCAGAACCGTAAATGATATGGAAATAAACTACGCCACCAACGTGAGGGAACAACTGGCAATCGATCAAGCGCTAATGAGTCTCCGATATTATTTGAATGGTGTCCTAAGCCTACACATTTTCACCGATCATCAACTACTTACGTTTGCCGTCTCAGAACGAAACCCATCGCTGAAATTAAGCATGGAAATAATGCTAAAAATGAGAAATGGAGAGCCACGTCGCTGAAGCGCTATCACGACGACATATCAGCATATCATGTGAAGCATCGACTCACAATGCATCCATCAAGAATATTTGATTAGCAAGTATAACATATTTTATTTATCTACTAAGTAGCTGACGAAGTTGAGGACACAGCTATTTATTAAATAAATCTATAGCGGACTTAGGTAGTGAACCTTATTAAGATGATATTTCTCAATGTATAATGCCACAGTCGTCCATGTTTTCAGTATTTCTCTTATTGTGCCGAAAGATTGTTGTTCTTCTGTTGCCTCTTCCTCTGATAAAGTTTCCTCCACATATTCTTGCTGTAATGTATTTACAATGCTACCCCATAAACTCTTCAGAAGTCAGGTCCTGAAGGTGCTCTTTCACAAGCTCATCGTTATCAATATTATTGACTTCCAGCCTCATATTCTTACCCAATAATACAATTCCACCGACCTCTAGCTCCATAGACACTGCATCGAGTTCAATAACAATACAGTTTCATTGACCATTAGCTCCTTAGAAGCTGCATTGAGTCCATCCAAATTACACTCGATAAAACTCTATGGCCATAGTTTCTTCTAGGAAGATGTGAAAGCTCTCCTGGTTACATCTTTACATACTTTATAGATAATCTTAAGAAGTTGTTTTTTCAAAACACTTTTAGAGTGAGATTGGCTTCCTCAAACTTGAAATAACCTACTGGTAAGTTGTAGTAATGGAGTGGTGTTGGGAAACCGAAAGTGAACTTTGATAAATTTGAATTCTTCAATGAGTTTGCTTTCCAAGTCAACTCAGAAGAAGCTGGCAATCTGTAATATTGTCATAAATGTTACTCTCCACCAACACAAAAGCGAAATGTCTCTCGTTACACCAGTATTTTATTCATTGTGTGAGGCCCTCGATATACGTGGGTCAATTGTATTTGTAATGTTTTGTAATTAAAATTAATTTAATAAAATTGGTCTTTGTTGCCTTTTCTTTTTTTGCGTATGAATGCTTATGATTTCATATGTCCAGCTTATGACAAAACAATTTGGTTTTTATACTCTTCACGGGAGTGAATAGTATTATAAGTTTGTCATGAAGTTTATAACACACAGAAGGAGACATCGCAGACCACATAAAGTATAAATGTATATAGTATTTGTGATCAGCTCGATGAGACGAGTTGATTTAACCATGTCCGTCTGTTCGCAGCACTAGTCCCTCAGTTTTTGAGCTATAGAGCTGAATTTTGTACATAGGTTTTTTTTTACCAAACGCTGATCAAGTTCGGGAATCAGCCGAATCGGACCACTAGGGGTACCTCCCATACAAACTCCCTTTTAAATTAATGTTCTTATTAGAAAAAGTTTTTTGTTTTTTGACGCATCGAACTGAAATTGAACTGGAAACTATGAGTTTCTGACCCATATCCACAAACCATGAAAATTTTAAGATCCTCGGACCATTGCGAGGGGTACCCCCACAAAAACCGGATTCCAAATGAAAGTTCTTATTAGAAAACCTTTTTTGTTTTTTAAAATTTGGACACTATAAGTGTCCGACCCATAGCCACCAACCTTATAAATTTCAACACCCTCGGACCATTAGCTGGGGCGTGAAGAGTATTACAACTTCGACGTAGCCAAAGTTAGTCTTTATTTATATTTTTTGTAATATTTTTTGAACTTACCACATACACATAATCAGCTTCATTTCACATTCGAATACTAGTAATATTTTTGCTGGCAATCAACAATACAAACGTAGAATGTGTGCACCATTAAGTGCTCAAATTGAAAGCAAACATTCTCCATAGTAGTAGATACCAATCTCACTCAATGCATTGAACCCAACCTACCATTTTAAAAATAAAACTTGGTGATCAAAGATTATACTTATACTATATGCTATAAAAACACTTACCATTATAGTAAAATGCTTCTTTTCTGAACTCAACTCAACTCAACTTAACAGAATTGAACTGAACTTCAATTTCATTTTTCTATTCTCGACTATGTATTTTGATTATACGAGTACATATAATAAAAGTAAGTACAATAAGTAAATCAGTAAATTGCTGTTGGGCAAAAGCGATGGAGCTTAAAATCTATTATTTTAAAGTGTGTTTTTCTTTTAGTTGTTGCCAAAATCAACACCATTTTTTTAGTATTGTCTACTGTCTGTCTGTTTGTCTGCCTATTTGTCGTTTGTCATTGCCTGCATTTCAATGCATTTGAATTATGTATGCATGAAATACTGTCAGGCGTTGAAAAGTATGCAACTATAAATTATTAAAATTATTCATATGTGTATAAATTTATATTGTATTTATTGTATTGTAGATGAAGAATGGTAGTGTTTCTGTTTATTTGTGTTTTTTTTTTCTTCATTTTTTTTACATTTTCCTCCATTAAAGCAATTTAATTTTAATGTTGAACCATAAAATGTTAAAAATTTTATAAAAATATGCTGAAAAAATGACAGCGTAAAACATGTTACACGGCACAACAGAACATTAATCAATTAATATTTGCTATTTCTTTCTCTGTTTCTATATAAGCGAAAAATTTAATTTTCATTAAATTTGTTTAAAGCATAGAATAGTTTAAGTCAATGGTGGTGGTGGTGGTGGTGGTGGTGGTGGTGGTGGTGGTGGTGGTGGTGGTGGTGGTGGTGGTGGTGGTAATGCTAAGCGCATCAAAGCCTTCAACATTTTAACAAAAATATTTTCCAAACTATTACTTTACTCCAAATAAAATGAAAATGAAAATAACAATACCAACACCAACACCATCACCAAACTTTTGATATTGGCAACACGAGAAATTTATGCTACGCGCGTAAAATTGTGAATAAAATGTAATTAATGGCTTTTGACTATTGTTCTTGTTGTTGCTGCTGCTACTGATGTTGGAGGGGTTTTTACTATTTTTCTAGCCAAAATAATTTCAATAAGCCAACATCCAACAACAACAACAACAACAACAACAACAACAACAACAACAACAACAACAACAATAAGTATAACAATACAATTTTAAGCGTTTATTTTGAAAACCAAACCCATAATTAATAAAATCCATTCAACGCCCTGAGCAAGTGAAAAACGAGTATATAGAAGCATTTGGCTGCATAGTGAATCAAGTATAAAATTTCGTTTGGTCGGTTAGTTGGATGGTTGAAGGCAATTTAAACCACAAGAATTTTTATTCGATCAAATTGAGCAATGCCGATTTTGGCCTCAGCTCATACTAAACAAGAAAATAAAAAAAAAAAAACTATTTTCTATCCCATGCCACTTCCATTAAAAACCGAACAAGACTGGGTATCGACCACAAGTCATTTCGGTACTGAACTACTGGATTTAGTAGACATAGAATACAAACTAAGTGACTACTTTACGGGTACAGACCCAAAAGCCTTGCACATATTTTACTTATAAAAATAATGATAAAATAAGAAAAGAAAATATACATTTATTAATTACACTGAATTTTATTAAATATACACAAATACTTCAAATTAAATTATCTGCCTTTACTTGTAGTAAAATATGAAAGTTGAGTTCAACTTTATATAGGCAATTGATTATTCCATTGTTAGATTTTGGCCATTTCTCTCTTATTTATTTATTTATTAATTTTTAAAAGTTAGTTAAATTAAAAATACTAATACTTACTTAAAAATAAAGCACTAACTTTGTTACTATTACTTATTATTACTATTGAGTTGGCAATTAAGTTCCCGTTGATGCAGAATAAAACTTGGTTGGATGAATTTTTCAAGTCGAAACTGGATGATTTCTACCAACGAGGTTTTTTTGTTGAAAGTTGGAATTCATTATTAGTTGTAAATTTTTATTGAAAAAGAAACTTTAAAAAAAAAATTTAAAAAACATTGAGAACTGAGTTGCCAATATAATATTTATTTGTGTACAATGAGAAAATTTTAATTAACAGGAATAGAAATTATAAAAAATCAGCCAAGTGTGAGTCGGACTCGCACACGGAGGTTTCCGTACCATCGTGCAAGTGTTTTTTGAAGCTAAAATAAAATATGTATTTAAATAATAGTGAACTACAGAAATAACTTGTATTTACACAGACGGCTCTAAATCAGACAACAATATTAGCTATAGCGTCACTTATGAAGACTCAATAATCAAAACCGCAATTTTACCCGACCATAGCTCCATCTTTACAACAGAAATTGTCGCTATACTAGAAGCTGTATCTCTTGCCAAAAATAATAGAGGTAAATTTGCTATTTTTTCTGACTCCCTCTCGTCAATCAAATCCATCTCTAACATCACATCAACTAATCACAAATATCCTCATCCACAACCATTCAAAACTAATTTTAGTTTGGATCCCAAGTCATTGCCTCATTGTTGGTAACGAAATGACTGATAAAGTAGCAGAAGAAGCTGCAACCTTTCCACTCTTAAGAACCCCTAATTATTCCTCACAAGACACTGTCAATTACATTAAGTCTCACTTTAGACTACAATACACAGATTTATATCAAGCAACATCAAATTGGTGCAAGCTTGTCAACCATAACAAACTTTCAGCCAAAACTTTCCTCTCATTATAAAATGTTTAACGATTCGCCTACAGCATACAAAATTAATTCACGGACACTTGTGCTTCCCATCATCACCTGACCCATTTTGTTCCTGCACAGATAGCTCAAGTGTCAAACATTTCCTTCTGGAATACCCTAAAAGCCAACAAATACGTAGTTTATATTTCTCAAACACAGATCCCCTTTCCATTCTTTCCAATCCTACGTCACATAATATTAAACTCATTTTGCAATTCATAAAAAATCTAATCTCTAACATATAATCTTAGTCACCTAATGTATTTTTTTTATTATTTCTAATCTTAAAGTACCTAAATATATATAGTATTTTTTAATTTTTTTGTTATTATCAATATTTTATAATAATATTAGTTAAATTAATTTTCTTATATAAACAGCATTCCGAGCTGAAGAAGGCCTTGCTCGCTATTATTCATAAAATATCTAGGTTATAATTTTATTATTATAGTCTTAGTTTTTTAAAATAAATAAATAGATAAATTACAGAAATAACATAAATAATAACAAACTGCTTTAAGTTACAAAGCATTGCTTGAAACATAAGCTATTCGCGGCACGGTGAAAATTTTAACTGTCTTCCTATTATGGTTCATGAGATAGAGCTCTGTGACGGATGGACGGATGGAAGGGCAGCGTAGTCTTAATAATAGGATCCCGTTGGCACCCTTTGGTTACGGAACCTTGAAAAGTATATACAAATTTATATTACTTAGTTTAGACCTTTTGTGGCGTGCAAGACCGTTTGGATGTTTGTTACTTTTGCGTTCAATTCTTTACGGGTATTTGAAAATGAACCAAATTTTTACAGTGATTCTTTATGTATTGTATAACAAAATAGTAGGTAACAGAAAACAGAGTAATATTGTATTATAAAAATTAAAACAAACTCATTCTGCACAGTTTTGTCATAATAAAATATACTATAACAATAAAAACCAAATTACTAATATTTAGTCCGCAGACCTTTATTAATCTGTTTCTGCATAATTTCAACTAAATTTTCTATATTTTTTTTTTGAAAACTACTCCATTAACGCTTGTATCCTTTCCTACACATCATTCACATATTTTGGTATTTCGCAGTAGGTTCTCAATTTTCTCTTTACGATTGCCCATAAATTCTCAATCGGAGAAGTCTAGGCGTTGCGCTCGTCATTTTATTACTTGAAAACGCTGACTTTGCAACCATTCACTTTCGATATTTTAAACATCATTTCATAATCTTACCCTCTATGTTCCATAGTAGAGTAAAAAATTCTTACAGCTTCGATTAAACAAAACCAAAATCTGGAGAATACTCAAATATAATATGACTCAAGAAAAAACCAAACATATAAACAACAAATGACTGTTTCGGAGAGAGCTAAGACTCTTCAAAAACAAAAGCTACTATTTTCTTTAAACGAACAATTCAACCAAGGACACCCATTTCTAAAATTTAGTCCAACATAAGAATTTTAGTTAACTCAACCTCGTCAAAGAAATTTACTGCATTAAGGACATCTCCAATAAACATTTTACTCTTGTCCAGAGATGTTTTTATTCAATTACTTACTATGCTCTTGAAATCATTGTTCCATCTTGAGAATGGTTTTCTGATTTTCCGCTTATTTCCTCTTGGTCTCTATGGTTCTGTAATTCTTCTGATCTGCAGATTATCTGATATGCGAACTATATGACTAGTCCATTACTACTTTCTTTCGGGTACTAAGTCTTTCAACTATGCTATCCATGTTTGCTTGGTCTTTCAAAGTTATATTAGTTATACGATCGCTTTACTTGTTTACTTCCAACAGAGATGCAAAGTTGGAGTGTCTTTTAATTCAATTCAATTCAATTCAATTTAATTCAATTCAATACTGAAGCTTTACGTTTATTTACTGAAGAGTTTGATAGTATTTATACGAAATATCTTAATTAAATTTTACCCTAATTCCATATATACATATACTCTTCCCCCCTGGTTACTCAACAAAGATGCTACTAACTCCTTCTTGAATACACTTACTAAAGCCAATACTGCACCTCATACTTGTATATTGCGCAAAGTTTGCAGAAGTAAAAAACGACACAAAAAATTACACTACATTTGAAATTACAACGGAAAATTCCATTATAAAATCTGGTGTTCTCCCCCTTTACTCATCTGTGTTCTCATCTGAGATTATTGCATTTCAGGTCTACACCTGAATACTTTAAAAACTAAACCCAGGAAATTTTATATCTGCTCCGACTCTTTGTCGACGATAGATTCAATGAAGAACATTAACAACTCTGACTATTATCTTTCCATTGTGCGTAACCTGATAATAAAATTTTACTCAAAATTTAAACTTTTGTGGACCAAGTGGTACCAATCAATAAATCCCCAAATGGTCCCCTGTACTGTACTTTCTCAAACACATTGATAATCAATTATCCCGCTTACACCAGATTAAATTCTCTTGCCTAAGATTAGGTCACAGTAATATATCTCAACTCTATTACATAGATAAAAGCCTTCTAAGCTCCTGCTCGTGCTTTGTGGGAACACTATTCCAATTTCAATCGAACATATCATAAACCATTGCCCAGCTCTAGAACTAAATAGAAATAAATTTTTCAGTAACTCAGACCCTCTGCTTTTCATTACCAATTCTACTCCAAGCAACATATCATCCACTATAAACTTCCTTAAAGCATCGAATATTTTCAATCTTATTTAAGTCGTCAAATTAATTACTAATTAATCTCTTACATAAAAGTTTTTGTACATTTTATTTATTTCTTTAAATATAATTAATAATTATTAAAGCATATATGTTCTCGGTGGGGTGAAAAGACCGCCAGAATGCGCTGCTACTGCAAAAAAGGTCATGGTGCCGTGTAGTCCGTTCATATTTAGGCAGACATGCCAAATTTAAGTGCCCTTAGTTTTGTTTTGACATCTGATTGTTGTTGACGTATTTCCCATCATGTGGGGCATGGACAAAATTTCGATTTTCGTTTTCTCATAAAACATTATTTTTTGAGAGGCAAAACGGCGAAGGAAACAAAAGAAAAGTTGGATAAATATTATGGGGCTAATGCTCCGTCAGATTATACCGTCAAATATTGGTTTCGAGAGTTTCGTGGTGGCCGCAACTCCACTACCGATGAAGTCCGCAGCGGCAGGCCCTCCGATGCGGTTACAGAGGACAATGTCAAAAAAATACATGCAAAGGTGTTGGCTGACCGGAAAGTGAAGGTGCGCGAGCTAGCAGATGCCACAAAGATTAGTACTGAGCGCACACGCCATATTTTGGGCGAGATTCTGCATATGAAAAAGTTATCTTACCGCTGGGTGCCGCGCAAGCTCACTCCGGACCAAAAACACGAACGCGAGAGCTCTTCGAAAGAGTGTTTGGACTTGCTGATGCGGAATCGGGCGTAATTTTGGCGTCGATTGGTAACTGTTGATCCACTATTACACACCAGAAAATAGAATGAGTGCCCGGCAATGGACTGAAGCTGGCACGAATGCTCCAAAGCGGCCGAGGAAGGTTCGATGGGTAGGAGAGGTTATGGCGTCGGTTTTCTGGGATTGTCATAGCATACTCTTCGTAGACTACCTCGAAAAAGGAAAAAACATCAACAGCGAGTATTACTGTGCATTATTGGATCGAATGAAGGACGAAATAGCTGCAAAACGGCCTCACATGAAGTGAAAAAAAATTTTGTTTTTGCAAGACAATACGCCGGCACACAAGAGCATCGCAACCACGGCAATGATGATTTAGGGCTCCAATTGCTTCCGCATCCACCGTATTCGCCCGATTTGGCTCCCTCGGACTATTATCTCTTCCAAAACCTCAAAAGATGGCTCATCAATAAAAAATTCAGCTCACGCGAGGAAATTATCGACTGCGCGGAGGAGTATTTTGCAGACCTTCCGGAAAATTACTTTTCGGACGGGATCAAGAAGTTGGAAAATCGCTGGAATAAGTGTATCGAATTAAAAGGGGACTACATTGAATAAAATAAAAAAAACATTTTAAAAAAAAAATTTGTTTCATTTCCAAGGAGGTTACTTTTCACCCCACCTAGTATATTGTATACTCCTTTTTCTAGTTGTACTAAATTGTAAATACATAGTAATAGAGCTGAAGACCTACGTTGCCAGTGCTCTCTTAATTTTTAAGCGAGCTTTTAATTTTAATTATAAATTAGTCTTTTTAAATAAATAAATAATTTAATTAAATTTGTTATCATTCTCCAAGCTTAAAATAGTCAATGACACAGTGGCTATAGAGACAACTGTGACGTCGGTGCTCAGCTCAATCCCGATGAAGGACATCTAGTAGTGCCTTGATTTGTTAATAGACCATGCAAAACCTTGTATTGACTTGGAAGGCATTACTTTGCATTAATTGAAACGAGAATGGAAAACCTTTTCTCAACTATCCGAAAACTTTTGGAACACACTGTGTATATACTCATAATTACAGCCAGTGCTCTGTCTGATGCCATACTGATAAATTTCCAAAGGATGTCAGGGATCCATTTACCACTTAAGAACAATAAACATTTACTAGCCATGATGAAGGCCTTGTAATAATTTTTAGTTAGTTGATTTATTGATTAAAGAAATAATGGAAATCTCTCTATAGTATAAACAAATAAATTATTTAAATTCCTAGACAAATTTGAGGATTTATGGTAAATTACATTCATAAAGATTCTTGATATGAAACTTATAACAAATATAAAGTTCATTAAAATACTATAAAATATTAAAGGAACAGATTACTAATTGATTATAACAAAGAAATTAAAATTTCACATGGATTTTTGTAGATTAAAAGATTTTTTTGTAGATGGAAAAAACTTTTAGTAGATTGAATGAACTTTTAGTAGGCTTATATTTTCAATTAGGCAATAAAATTCTTATTCTTATTGATGATGATGATGAAGATGATGTGCTTAGATATGCTTAGGATTTCCTTTTAGGTCAAATTATTTGCTTGTGTTTGAATAAAATTCTTCTTTACTTGTCTCTGGTCATTACAATTCCCGAGGCTTTCGAATTGTGTGTGTGTGTATATACTTCATCTAAGATGCCCTTTGTCTCGTTGCAATTACTTTGATTAATAGCGGTTTTCGTATTCAGTGAAAACTTTATAGTCGCGCCGACGCCGATGCCGATGCCGAAGGAAATCATCCACAATCCTTTCTACTGCCCACGTCAATAAAATAGCAACCTGCTGCAGTCTTTGGTTGGCGTTGCCATTTTGTGGCCGCACAAGGTGTTGGTAATGCTGACACCGTCAGTCGGTTAGTTGGACAGGCAGGCGCCCACTTGGTTGGTCGGTTGCTTGGTTCCTTGGTTGGTTTGTTGTTGTTGTTGTTGTTGACTGCTGTCTTTTCGTTGATGTTTACCACAGAAAAGTGCACGTTATTCAGTTCTCTTGCCTCCTTGTTTCCTCTTTCATGCTTCTTGTTCCCTTGGCTTATATTCACTCATTCAACTTTTGTAACTTTTCAAATGAAAATTGCAAACGCAAATTAAATTAGTATAAACTATTTTGCCATTTCCGTCTGAAATGTTACTTGCTGCGCCCCATTTCAATTAAATGGTTGCAGAAAAACTTGACTTGAAAGCCGCCAGCCTAAGTTGTGGGGTTTCCAGGGTTGTTTACTTGACACTGGTCGGCATGAGAGAAGTCAAGTTCGTGACGCACGTTATTTCTAATTAGAATGCAACAACAACAGTAACAACTACAATAAAAGTAATATCAACAAGTCGAGTACAACAACAATTTGACATATAACAAGGAGCGTCATCGCTTCGGTTCACATTTTTCTTTCCTTCTAAAGTAGCAATCAAGTTGGACTCTAGCTAACACTCACTCATCTGTTTGTCAAGCCATCCATCCATCTATCCATCCATCCAGTCATCCATAGGTTAGTCATTCTTTGGATCATCTGTCTGTAATACTCATTTTTGCTCATTTGACATTCGTTGGTTCGGTTGATTGTTTGTTTGTTTGTCATTTTAAATTCTAATTGAAAAAAATTATTTTTCAATTTCACATTTTTTTTAATTTCACATTTTTTCCTCAAGCGCAACGACATAAGAAAAAATTTGCTTAATGAAATGACCCTAATACATAATCTTGACTTTTCCCGATTTGAAAAAAAAAGCAATTAATATTTGAATGTCAATGTTCTCCTCCGATTATCTTTAGCAGAAATTCATTTTCATTACTAAACTAATTATGAATGAAAAAAAATGTTAAAAATAAATGAAATATTTTTTTTTTTTTCAATTACACGAAGCTCGAATTTGTACAAAGTAGTGAGTGAGTGAGTGAAGGAGTGAGTGAGTGAGTAAGTGAATGAGTGAGTGAGTGCATGAGTGAATGAGTGAGCAGGCGTAGGTAAAATACATAGCTTCCTGAGTGAATGCACAAAAACGAATATCAAAATCAATGAGTAAATGCCGTGCAATGCAGTTTAGTCAAATGCTACTATTAGTAGTCGTAGGTAGATGAAGAAGTATGAGTAGATTTAGTCTAGTTTATTTTAGCTTTTGCGAAATTTTAATTAAAAAGCAATGAGTGAGCAAGTCATTCGACTAAAAGGCTGAATGAATGATTGAATAAATGAATGGTTGACTGATGATTGATTCAATGGGAAAGTGTGTGGCAAAGTGTAGATAAAATTAAATAGCAAGGAATCATTAGCTGCTGAGTAGAGAGAACGAATGTGAATTACCTCCCATTTCATTACTTCCTGTTTTACTCTTAATACTTTTCTACTTTTTCTATTTTTTCTTTGAGAATTTTAATTTTTCTTCCATTTCATTCCTTTCATTTTTTTTTCTCATTTCAAACGTAATTGCGACAATTAATCATTTGCTTTCCTTTGCTTTGTGTGGTTTGGTTTCTATTTTTTCTAGAAACTGATTTTTGTTGATTTTCCCAACTCATTGTCCTGCTGTTTGCTTGCAATATTCCTTCTTCAACTATTGTGCTTTTCTATGTTTGTGTACTTTTCTAATTTAATTAGAACGAAAATCGTTTCGTAATTTAATGGCGTAAATTATTGCTCAACCATGATTTGGCTTTCTTTGCCATTTGTATTAGTGCATAGTTGTTCTTGATGTGATTTTCTTTAATTTTTATAAAAATACTTTTTTTATACTAATGGTTTCTATTTTTGGAATTTAAATATAGAATCATATACTTTATAATTAACTTAGGCAGGAAATTTTCAACAATATATCTCAATATTGCAGTTGGATGTCACACAAAGCTGGCTGACACTATTAATTAGTTTAGGATTGTTGAATTAGACAGGTGATGCCAGCCGTCGCTAGTACTTAGTTTATGCATTAAACAAATGGAATTTTCATCACCATATCTCAATATTGCAATTAGATGTCACACAAAGTGTCATAACTATAGATGCTAAGTTCAGATGGAGGGAGTGCATAGGTAAAGAAAAAATAGTAGAAGTGAAATTCAAATATAGAAATATGTTTTGGATTATGGATAAATAGTCATCGTTAACCATTCAAATTTGATACTCTTCAACAAGCAAATTTTAAACACCTGTGTGGACTTACGGCGCTCAGATATGGGGTTGTTGCAGCAATGTCTAGCAAATCCAAAGGTTTTAAAACAAAGTGCTCAATTGTACTGTTGGTGCCCATTTGTATATTCGCAGTTCCGATCTACAACGTGATGGCGCAATCGATTCTGTTACTGTCATAATAAAAAAGTATATAACTTCCTCCAAAAGAGACTGATAAACCACATAAATAATGAAGCATCTACTGTTGCGGACACGACCCAGTGGTTAAGAAGACTTAAATGCAAAAAAACCAGAAGATCTAATCTCTTATTAAAAACTTAGTATAGCATTTTGTATTGTGGCCTTTAAGGTAACAACAAATTGCTGATATTCACAGACCGATACAAGACAAACTTTCAAAACTGGAAGCAAGTACCAAAGAACTAGCAAAGAGTAAGAGTTCGAATGAGCCTGGATGCACTGTTGTTAGGACACTTTGGCCTTGCCACCAACTAAAACAGACCTCCAAGCTCCAACACTTTTATAAGAAAAGGATTCGGATGATGACTGGAGTCTTAACTGGGCACTGCTCATTTGAGTTGATTTTCCAAAAGATGCGTGTTCCATAACAAGATTTTTGTCGTAGTTGAGGAGATGAAGTCTGAGGGTATACATCATCGTCATCGTTCTACTTAGAAGACATAACCAAAACGGACCGCCGAGTTCCTACGCTTTCACAAGAAAAGGATTCAGATGATGACTGAAGTCTTAACAAGACACTGCGCATTTGAGTTGATTTTCCAAAGGATGCGAGTTCCGTACCAAGATTTCTGTCGTAGCTGAGAAGATGGAGAAGAATCTGAGGGTCTACAGCACCTCATCTGTGACTGTCGTGCTCTTCTTAGAAGACATAACCAAAACGGACCTCCGAGTTCCTACGCTTTCACAAGAAAATGATTCGGAGTCTTAACAGGGCACTGTGTATTTCAGTTGATTTTCCAAAGGATGCGTGTTTTATACCAAGATTTCTGTAGTAGCTGAGAAGATGAAGAAGAATCTGATTGTATACATCATCATCATCGTTGACTGCCTGCTCTTCTTAGAAGACATTGCTATCTTCTCAGGAAACCGTTCCTTGAGGAAAAGGCGGTTTGCCAAAGGTGCCACCTGGCTCTGTTCGCTGAGTCTTCAGATTGGTATCAGAGGTTGAGGGAGTCCTTTAGTACCAGATGCTTACCCCAAGTTCATCTCCCCCACCAACTCCTTCCCCTCTTTTCCTCATCCTTTCATAATCAGGCTGCACAAAGGGTCGCAATGTGTTAGTTCTAATACAAAATACTGTAACTAATCGCAATGAATACAAATAAAAAAAAAATTTACTATATGCTAAAAATAGATTTGCAGAGAAAATAAATCCATTGGCTGCCCACATGCGAACAATTTTTGTATTATTTCTTTCGGTTCTGAAAAAAAACACAAAACATTTAAGCAACTAATTCAAATTTAACTAGTCCAAATTGATTTCCGATAACCATAAAAAGTTATATTAAGTAAGTAAAAGTATAAGAAAGAAATGAATTGACAAAAAGAATAAAAACAAGAAAAAATAACAAAATATATGACATTCATAAGAAAGATAAGAGAACATAACAAAACAAAACCGAACCGAACCGAACAAAACAGAACAGAACAAAACTCAATACGAAACAAAGTTAACAAAACTTTTGTAGAGAAAATAAAAATGTCTTGAAGTGTGTTTCAGGAAACTAAGTGAAAAACAAAATGAAATTATAGCAACTAAACAAACACACATGCACAAGGAGAAGATACAAATGCCTACAAGGACATTTTGATATGTGTACGTACATATATGTGAACAAGTATAAATGAACGGAAACGGAAGCGGAAAAACCAACATGGCGCACAATATTGCGCTTTATATGTGAGCGGTCGACAAGGTTGTCTGTTGCGTTGCTGTTGTCGTTGTTGTTGTTGTTGCTTATAATGAAAATGACTTTTCATGAATTCATTTTTTCGCAAGATTTTTTTTTTTTTGTTTATTTCCATCGTTGAATGCGTTGATTGATTTTGTTCTGTAGTCAGTTGACAGATGAATCATAAACATGGATGTGATGTGAAAGAAAAGGGTAACAGAGAGAAGGCATTGAAATGATGGGATAGTTGACAGAGATAGAGAAAGGAATGTGCCTTGACACTTAGGGTTTATGCCCTCGTAAGCAATCAAATGGTTGCTGGTGGTGATTGTGATGTTGCTGCTGTTGCTGATGGTGATGCTGATGATGTTGTTGATGTTGATGATGATCTGTGAGGCTTGTAATTTATGACCATTGTTTGTAGACATTGATTGGAAGCTGAAGGCAAAAAACGGCATTTTTATAATTAAAAAAATTGGAGTTTAAAGTTTTTAATTGGCCATTAAAGATATGAGAAGAAGTTTTATTTAAATTAGACAAAAATTTAAAAGTTTAAAGATTATGTTCAATGTTGGGGTATACATAGTATGTACATACATACGAGTATATGAAAATAGCACGTATCTATTTACTAAACCATGCTTTTAGGCGCACAAACAAATACATAAAGGAAATTGTTACATGCCACACAAACTCAGTTACTTATTTAAACAAAATTAACACACACACATACATACATACGCATAATGACACGAACTCACACAGTTTACAATCCAATCAAAAGTTTTAAAATTTACGCTCGAAATGTCGCGCATGGGACACATTGATAGGCGTGAAACTCTCCTTATTCCTATGTGGGTGTTCTTCTAAAAGTATGCCAACATTCATTCATATTGTTTTTTTTTTTGTTAGATATATTTATATGTGTCTGTATGTATCTATGTATGCCTCTGTGCGTGTGTGTGTGTGTGTGTGTGTGTGAAGTTATGTTGGTACGTATGTGATGCTTTGTGGAGGGTAAACATGGCGTTAAAAATTTCACGCCTCAACGCAGTAGCTTTAAAATCATGCAAGGCAAGGCAAGGCAAGGCAAGGCAATGTGATGCTATGCGATCATCGCCACATGGAAAATGTAAAAGGAATATGAAGAAAATCAGAGCAAACAAACATAAAAGCAACAAGAAAAACAACAACAACACCAACGAGAACGAGAAGAAGAACAAGAACAAGAACAAAAACTTTTTCTCATACTTTTCACGCGCTCAAAAAAAAAAAAAAAAAAAAAAACCTTGCATAATTTCAGACGGCGGCAGCAGCATCAACTTCGACAAAGACGAAGAAGCAAATAAAATTAAATGTGTGTTCAATTATAAGCAGCTTACATAGCAACAAGCATACACAGACACAAGCACAGCCAAGCCAATACAAATTATTATAGAATACTAGATACACGTACATAGATATTTACACAGATACTCTTATGAGTGAGTATAGGCATGCGAAAAAGTTTTTCTCTTTTGTATGACGATTAAATTGTTTAAATTTTCGTCACTTTATTAGTTAAAAGCCTCTTGTAAGTAGGCAATAAAATAATGTGGGCCTTCACGCAAACACACAAACCTCAGCAATTTGTGAGGTCACAATTGCTCCATTAAAAAAAAATGTGGCCTATTGATACTCACAAATCTCAACTTATAACTCATAAAGTAAAGGTTACCACTATGCATTTTTTCGAATTTGCAACTCTGTCGTTCTCGTATACAGAAATGACAGTTGGACTTAAACAAAATAACGATTAATCGATTAATAGAAAAAACAATACCAATAAATAAAGTTTGAGGACACTGAATTGGAAGCGTTGTTGGACCAAGATTCATGCCAAACTCAAAATGAGCTCGCTGAAACCTTAGGAGTGACTCAACAAGCAAATTCAAACTGTCTCATGGCCAAGGGTATGGTACAAAAACTAGGCAATTGGGTTCCTTATGATCTCAAGACAAGAGACGTCGAACGTCGGTTTTTCACTTGCGAACAACTGCTCCAAAGGCATAATCGGAAGGGTTTTTTGCATCGAATTGTGACGGGAAAGTGGATCCATTACGACAACACAAAGCGCAAACATGGGGTAAGCCTGGTCATGTATCAAATTCAACGACCAAACAGAATATTCATGGCAAGAAGCTAATGCTGTGCATCTGGTGGAATCAGAACGGAGTGATCTACTATGAGCTGATCCAGCCTAACGAATCCATCAGTGGAGATCGTTACAAACAACAATTGATGCAATTGAGCTGAGCATTGAAGCTCAAACGCCCAAAAGACAATATGTCGAGTTTTGGATAGCTTCAAGAGACAAGGAATTTTTTCAACGCGGAATCCGTATGCTGTCTGAAAGATGGGAAAAAGTCGTAGCTAATGATGGACAGTATTATGAATAAAATGAATTGTATCTGTTCCTCGGAATAAAGCTTCATTAAAGCTTCATTAGTCATTAAAAAAATCCTCAAAACTTATTTCTACACCCAATACAAATTAATCGATTAATCGAAAAACAATATCAATAAAAATCGAAAATACCAATTAATTAATTAATGAACAAAAATACCATTTAATCAATAAATAATTTATATAATTTAATAACAATTAATCGATTAATTGATATGTGTGCTCATATGTATATAAATGAATCACTTACCGACCTATTCTCAAAAATATCACAAAATATCACAAAAAAAGCTCATTGAAAGCTTCACTGTTGAAAAAGTTTATTTTTTTGTAATAATCTGTAAAGTGTATGTTACCAGTCTATAAACTTTAGTTTATGCAGGATTGCCAACTTAGAAGAAAATGAAAATATTGTATGTTGGAAATATTAAATATTAAAAAAATAAAAAATAAAAAATATTATACAAAAATGAAAACATGTGTTTTTTAGGGGTTCTCCGATTAATTCTGACTATTTAAAATTTTGTTCTGGATTTTATTTTTTCCCCAAAGTTGACATGCCTGATTTTATCTTATATGTATATGAATGTGTGCAATTGATGGCACAATATTTTGAAAATTGATAATTTTTCGAAATGGATCACTATGATCACGCAATGATTTTAACACATTTCTTTTTCCGTAATTTTCATCATCATCCGAAATTTCCGCGAGCAAAAAACAAAACACAAGATTACAGAGCAATAACAGCTCGACCGACTATCTTGGCTGAATGATAGTCGATTTCAAAAGCTTTGATGATAAGAGTCTTTATTCATATGGAAAATGGCTTAATAGCCATCGAAAGATAATGTTAGGCGTTAACAGTATGATTACTGTTTTGTGATATTTTTGAGAATAGGTGAATAAATGTGTTGCTAAGCGCAAAACGAGAGAACAGCTAGACCAATTTTGATGAGATTTTTTTTTTGTTGTACTTATGGGATAAATAAATAAATACACATTAGTGTTGGCAGTCCTCAGTGATTTATGTGATTTATAAAGTGCAAACCGACCTTATAATTCGTTAAGCTTATGAGTTTGTGAGGTTTGTGTGTCGTGAAGACCCTTAATACAATATTTTCCATTTCTATTAATGTAAATTTCTTTTATGTTCTGTTTCTGTTTCTATTCAAATTGATTGATATTTTGCATAATTTTAAGATATTTAATAAGTTTGGAAGTTGAAAGAGAGTAAAATATTTATGAAGTTGTGATTATATAATAAGTTGTGTTACCAGAGGCTGAAGACCAAAGACTCCATTGTGAAGAGATATGTGACAAATGTTGCAAATTCATTCAAATTAGCATAATTTTGCCTCATCGTGACCCTTAAGACCTGAACAACATGAACATGAAGAGAACAACATCACAACATATCAACAAAGTTGAATCTCAGCACATGACCTCTTCTATTTAGTTTGTCTCCTTTGAGAGAGCAATGTCAAGGCAAGGCAAGGCAAGGCAAGGTAATGTGTAAATTTGAATTTCATTTGTTCAACGAAGCTCATCTATTTACAATTCATATGCAAAGCCGTTGTTGTCGTCGTCTACAAGTATACTTACATACGAGTATACATACGTGCAACTTAGTACAAATACTCGTACTACCAGCCTCATATATCTTATAAACATACATTGTATATATACTTACGTATGTATAGTATATGTTTGTATGATTAGGAGAGTTGTTCTTGTTATTATTGTTGCTTGAGGTTCAAATACTGTTTCCTTATTTGATTATGTTTTGTCCGTTGAGCTTGGCTCTGAGATAAGGCTGTCAGGCAGTTAGGCAATCAGGTAGGCACACCTAAAATACTGCTGCTCTACATAATTTTGAAATTTGCACTTGTATTGCGTATTACTTACAACATTAAAGCATTTATCCTTATCCTTATCTAAGTGCACAGTAGTAGTCATCCTTATGCAGTGGTTAAGCTTTAAAATAGCGGTGCCACGTTTCTCATCTCGTGTCCTTGGTTTAACTCTTTGCCAGCATAACCAGAAGAAATGTATGCGGTTTTCAAATTGTTATTTGTTGTCGTCGTCCTCGTCGTTGTCGTCTTTACCAAGATACTTATTCAAAATATTGTATGTAATGATATGTTGCGCAAATTGAGTTGCACAAATGCGTTGCGTTACGTTGTCACTTACTTTTTTGTCAGTTTTCGCTTACTACAATACTATATTCTTATTGCAAAGTGAGTGCTCTCCTGCTGTTGTTCTTGTTGTCACTGCCAGACCACATATTTTTTAATATGCTCAGTTGAGCTGATGACATTGATGGATCCTAATAGAGTTACAATATTGCTTCACTTCCCTCACTCACTCACTCACTCAGTATTTATGAATAACAACAAATGGAAATGACATACAGATACACAAACCCACAACAGATACAGTTACATCAATACTCACTCTCACACGTTTATAAATATGTCAATATAAGAAACAATGAACATAAAATTTTATTAATTTCGCTCCAGTTCAGTTCCGTTCAGTTCAGTTCGATTCAGTCTGTATTGGTGCTTGTCAATTTATATTGTATAACCGCAAATCCTTTGCAGGGTTGAGGTTGAGGAATTGAGAATTGATTGGAGCTGAACAATTGCTTATCGGTCATTTACAATCATTGTCACATTAATAGGTCCCGGATTAGTGCATGTCTGCAGTCATGTTGATATCAAATGCTTTTGGTTAAATCAATGCTTTTGTTTCATGTGTGTTTTTGTGTGTGTTTCGTGTATCTCGTTTGTCGTCGACTCGAAGACAATTGATACAATTGATTGCACAAATTAATCGTGTGTTGAAGCAAACAAATACACACACACAGTTATAGAGAGAGAGAGAAGGATACAAGCATCGAATTACACACACACACACACACACACACAGAGACACATTTGGATGAATAATCGACGCCATTGTGTTTATCTTTACTTAGCAATGCAATGCACAAACAACAGCGAATCGAGCGATATATGATTGCACGGAAATAATGCAAACAGACATGGATAGCAGCACACAAGCACATGACAAACCCAGAACATGTCTTAACGGTAGATACATGTGCTTAATGGCAATGCTAAATGTACTTGGCAGGACACATGGTCCGACAGACATACAGAAATAGCATTATCCTTAATAACATTTATGGCGATACATATACTGAATATCGGTGCATACACTTATCATATACATACTCTATTGATGATGCCTTTCACCTGTTCATAATTAATTATAGACAAACGTTGCATGCCGCCAAAGGCACAATACTTACTACATGCTTGCTTATTGGGTTTCACTGCCTCACATTCACTCACTCACTCACTCACTCACTTAGTCAATAGATGAATGACTGAATGAATCAGTGAATAAGTAACTCTAATGAAGTCTATATGTGGCAAAGCTGACTTTGGCACGTGTGTGTATGTGTGCGTGTGTGTTTGTGTGTCCTGTAAGGTAAGTCACTGCATTAAAAATGTATTTTAATTGGTTTACTGTGTGCCAACAGGATGAGGAGGAAGAGAAGGAGGAAAAGAAATTCTTTCATTTCTTCGCTATGAAATTAATTAACCTACCTCATGATTTATGATGTTGCATTAAAAGGATGCATTGGAAATAACTGTCGAAGTGTTTGTCTTACATGTTTATATGTATATATTTTTTTTCCTTATAACGAACTACTATGCGAACTTAACACGATGATTCACCCAAGGACGTGATGTTTCATCCACATGGATATGTGATGTTTTACTAAAGTACGAGTACACCAAATACCGACATGTTTCGTGGATTTACATTGAGATTGTGCAACCAAAACCAGTAAAAAGAAGTCTAACTTTGGTTATGCCGAAGTTATAATACTCTTCACGCCCTTCCAAGTGGTTTGAGGGTCTTGAAATTTACATGGTTGGTGGATATGAGTCAGATACTAACAAATTTCAAGTCGATAGTACAAAAAATAAAAAAATATTTCTAATAAGAACATGAATTTGGATCTGGGTTTGTATGAGAGGTACCCCTCCTGATGGTGCGAGGGTCTTGAAATTTACACGATTGGTGTACATGAGTCAGATACTTAAATGTCCAAATTTCAAGTTGATAATACAAAAACCAAAAAAGTTTTTCTAATAAAAACATGAATTTCGATCAGCGGTTTGTATGGGGGATACCCACCTAGTGGTCCGGTCCAACTGACTCCGAGAAATATGCAGGATAAATACGCAGCACGTATGGTGAAAGAAAGCTCCGTAATAGATTTCAGCTCTCTAGATCAAAAACTGAGGGACAAATTTGCATACATACAGACAGAAATATGGAAAGACATGGACAGACAGACGGACATACGGACATCGGACTCATCGATCTCGTCGCGTTGAGCAAGAATATATGTTTATATTTTATGGGTTCTCCGATGTCTCCTTCTGTGTGTTACAAAATTCATGACAAACTTATAATACTTATAATACACTGTGTGAAGAGTATAAACATAAAAGAAACGTTGACTGACAACATTAAAGAAGAGAGAAAGAGAGGGAGATAGAACTGAGTATGTTGAGAAGAAGAGAGAAGTGAGTATGCAGAAAAGAAGAATCGTGGGTACATAAAATGTTTGATTTGAAAATCGTGATGAAGTAAAATGACCCACTAAATCTTTTGAATGCTTTGCGCGAGTGGTAAAATGAAAAGAAAATTGGTTTGTTTATAGGAAAATAGTGTTGTAAAATGTTGAAATATTCAATTGTTTACTCAGCTATTAGTATTGGAGATTGATATTGTACTCGTATTTTGTTTATTTGATGTTCTTGTTGTTGTTGTTGTTGCTTTAAAATGCAATTCATCAAATTTGTTGTTGGAATCATAAAAATACTTTTCAATTTACAAAATGAAATATGCACAAATTGTGTGGCAAGAAGAGAGTCGTCGTCGTCGTCGTTCAGTCAAAAAGTTTGGAAATAACTCGACAATTGTAGGTTTGTATATGTGGTATGTCGTCTACTATATACATATATTGGTAATAAATTATGCATTGCATTGTGTTTATGTGTGTTGACATCAATTCAGACATTAATTTAGTAGTTTAAGCTGCATCTGTTGGATATTGGATGATGTTGCTCAATGCTCAATGCTCAATGCACACCTACATAGACTGAATGTCTGCTTGAACACCACAAATGTTAATAACAATTAAAGTAATTATTAATTTCAATAAATTTTCTACAAACACACACACACACACAGACACACACACATACAGAGAGAGAAACACTCTGTGTTACCACAAATACATAGGCATAGACAAACGATTGTAATATTTAGTAAAGTTGATCCTATTGTTGTATTGTATTTAGTATCCCATGTCTTTGTCCTTAGTAGGTTTTCCTTAGTCCTACATTAAGTCCTTTTAGTTGCATGCATTACATGATTTGCATTGTAATAAATTTATGTCAATTTTCATTAAAAATATTTATCATTATCAAGCACAAGATGACGCTCTTTGATATTTGCCAAACATTTTTGGTTTTTGAATAAATGAATAAATAAGGCAGAGGAGAGCAAAGGGAGGGGTTAATGATTTTCTATGAAATTAAAATACTTTAGTAAATATTACAAATTCATTATACATAGTATAACAATGAACAATGAATTTCTATTTATTTATACAATATAATTTTAACTGATCAAAACCGGTTCGTTTTTATTGTAATTCAAGTCACAGCATATTTGGTTGAAGTTGTTTGTTTGGTTTCAATAATTTTGCTGGAAGTCATAGGAATTTTATATTGTACTATAACTAATAATATTGTAATAATGCAGAATGCTGAATGGAGCATGCAGCCATGCAGCATTGTGTTGTATATGCGGCTATTGTTGTGTGCAATGTTTTTTTAATTTATGCAAATTCATATATTGTTGTCATTATTAAAGTCACAACTGTTGGCTTTTGAGTTCGTTCGACATCAATTGTGCGTTACAAATGAGCTGCAATATTATTGTAAATATTTAAATGGAACATTTTCCTATTCAACAGACATTCACAAATATATTCATATATCCGCATAGTACACACACACATAGTTACATGTTGATTGAAGTTATCTGGGTCATGGTGAGTGAGCACATGAGTTGGCACAGACACACAACTAATAATGATTATTTTTGTTGTTGTTGCTCTGTTGCTGCTGCTGCTGCTGTTGTTGTCATATGACAATGTGGCATTTGCTTTTCATTTATATTTGTATTTTGGTTAATAAATTACAAATCACAACAACACAAAAAAGAAGTTGTGTTAATTACAATAACAAAGACAATACTTTAGACTAAATTGAAGATTAAACCTGCTGCTGTTTTACTTTAATAATGGAATCCGCTTAGTATTTATGTTCAATTAGAAGAAGCCAAAAAAGTATTGCATAATTTTAAGCGCTGCTTTGTATTTATGATTATAAATTGTGTTTATTTCTAAGATTAAAATTCATAAGTTTTATAGATTCTTTAATTAATGATTGAATATTGTGATGATTAAGATCAAAGTTCCTAAAACTGAATTAAAGTTTTATAAATGCTTTAACTTATGATGCTCTCAATAACCAACGTCAACTCAATATCTGGAATCCGAGTACCCACATTACAGTGTTTTAATGAATTATCTCCTATTATATGGAATTTCTTTGAATTTTTTCTTTGTTCCTTCAAGATTGTGAGATTGCAAGAGCGGTAAAAAAGTGTGACCACTTGTGACAGCTTTGTAATGTCACATGTCAAAATCTAAACTATTGAAAAACTTTAAACGAAAAATTATTAATAACTCTATCTGTTGGCTTTGTAACCTATATAGAGCCCTAATATTTTTTTTTGATCTTTTTTGCATCTGAAATAGTTGCATGCATAGTCTATTATTCACATAAACAGAATAATCCAACATGGTACGATGAAATCACACTTTCTCTTACGATTGATGATGGTTGTTGTGTTGCTCGACTTCATCTTAAGATCACTTAAAGATGATGATGACTGATTCACCTTCATTTATTTTATGAAATAAATTTAATAATTAAAAATCTTTTCATTTAATTAATTAATACGCCAATCAAATACTACTACAGTACTTCTCATACATTAACAGAGGTAATATATTTTTACTATTTATTATAATTATATTAAATTTAACTAAATATTAATGAGATCGTCGTATTTGGTGTCCACGAAGCAGATCACAAAGGTGAAGTCGTTTCAGTCGTCAGCGACCGTTATGGTTGAAAAGTTCGTTGACTACTGGATTGAGGTGAAAAATCAGACGATCATTGTATCTGCTGGTGTGCCTGTTGATTTCCTTTGTGACCTATAAGAGTCTTAATAAAGTAACTAAAACATGTTTCGATTTGATCTCGAAGACTTTGAGTTCTTGTAGTGTAGCTTTGTAGTCAGAGTGATTTAGGGATTGTTTAGGCTCAGAGAGGGGGGTATATAAAACGTCTGGATCCTTCCCGATTTTTCTCAAAAACAATCTCTATTTCTTTTTCTTTTTAAATTATTTTCTTAATTTGATTATTCATTTAAAACTTATAAACTGAGTCCTCTTGGATCATACTAAGAACTTACTAAATAAGCGATTTCTTGTGTTTTCCCCAGAAACTCCTGGTCCAACATTAGTGTCATTTCTAGAGCCATCACACATGGGAGTCACAGATTGACAGAGGTTCACAATTTACCCTATCAGGAAATATTACCATAAAATGTTGTTGTAATTGATAATTCAGTTGGCCAGAGGGCGCTTAGAATGAAGTTGATTTTCATCAGATTGAGCTCATTCCTGAGTAGGGATTGTTGGTATCCTACAGAATCTCTTTCATTATATGGAATGAGCAATGCCTCCTCCTTCGGTAGGTGTAGTAGTGTCTCAACTGCAGCTGTTGGAACTGTCATCAGAGCTTTTGTTACATAGACACAAGCCCAGTCTTTGCACCATGACAATCATATAGATTAAAATATATTGCTCTCGAAGTTTCTACGTACATCTGGAAATTTTGGCAACTGCGTTAGTACATGAAGACACTTCATATCGAGTTGTTGGTATCACTACATATTATTAAAGACCGCTTCTGTTTGCCTGTTTGCACGCGATTAACTCAAAAACTATTGAACAGATTTTCATACTGTCTTCATCAATGAATGGAGTTAATCATGAGGAAGGTTTAAAAATATTTAAATATTGTATTATGATATAAGTTCCATAAATTTGAGTAAGGTTTGATAGATTCTTTAATTTATGATTAAATATTATGATTTCTAATATTAAAGCTCCCAAAAGTTTAGTAAATTTTTATAGTTTCCTTAAATTTAATTGTCCTTTTTGCTAAAAATGTGGTTCATGGCCAGTGGGTTTGCTTTATCATCATCATCATCATCATAGTAGGCTCACTATCAGCTTTACTATGTCATTTGCCAACAACCGATCCCTCTTTCTTCTTGTCCAGTCTTCTAGTCCCATTATAGGTTTTGCTGAATATTGTGAAAAATATATGTGAAACTGCAACTGGTAACGTTATCGCACATTTTAGTGTTAGTGTAACATTTACCAAACCAAATGAAACCAACTTTTGGCACACATTCAAAAATTGAGCTCGAGTGTGCAACTCAACAAAAATAAGAAAAACAACCAACAAAAATAAACAACAATAATAAGCGAAAAGAACTTAAAAGGATAGAAAACCAAATAACGATACATAGTAGTAGATACAAAATGTATTATGTATGCGTCGCATCTATAGTAGAATGTAGTTACAAATGTTTTTTTTGATAATACGCGGCGTTACAATAGCAACAACAACAACAACAACATCAACAACAATCTGCAATAATAATAACAACAACAAAAAAAAAAAAATGAAAAAAAAAATGAATGAGATGAAATGAAAAAAACATTAAAACAAGATACAAAAATACATACATAAATGCAGATGTGAAGCGCACATCTCTATTAAAAAGTCCACATTTGTATGACTGCAAGGGGAGTGTAAGCAACACAAAAAAAAAAAACATAAAAAACAAAACACAGTCAAAGTGATGCAAGAAAAACTGCCTACCACAGTGTAACTAACTCATACATACATAGATATGCACACACCCAGCGGACCAAAACTATCATAAATGATAACATGATCTTTTGCGGACAAAACTATCATTCGCGGATCCGAAAATGATACGTAAATGAATAACCTGTCGTTCAGTTTGTGGCAGCAAAACTATCATTTACAATAGTTACAAAAGACACATTTACGAGTCTTTTGCGTGCGTTTTACGTATCAGTTTTGATATCATTTCCGATTCTTTTGCGAGCGTTTTTAGGTATCCATTTTAATATCATGGTAATATCCGGTTATGATATTTTTACGTGTCTTTTATAATATCTTTAATGAAACGTTTTCCAATCTAAAATGATACTTTTACGAATCATTAATGAAATAATTTAATGCCAACATTTTCAAGAATTCAATATTTAATATAATAAAAAAAAAAATCAGCCAAGTGTGAGTCGGACTCGCACACGGAGGGTTCCGTACCACCGCACAAGATTTTTTGCATAAAATATTAAATTATGTGCATATTTAACAGCCTAAAAGTATACTATAATTAACAGCTTAAAAGTATACTACAAAAAAAAAAAAAACACAAAATGTGTATTTTTAGTATTTGTCGTTCTACACACAAGTGAATTACATACTCTGTGAAAATTTCAACTCTCTACCTATTACGGTTCATGAGACATCGTAAGCTTAGTAATAGGGTCCCGTTAGTTCCCTATGGATACGGAACCCTAAAAATGACTAAAAAAAAAAAAAAAATACATTTCATAAAAGAAGAACCTTACAAACTAATAATATTTACAAACAAAAATAAACTACTAATTTCGTTGGCGTTTTCTCAGCAATTACCCCTCTTCACACTGTCATGAGCGTACTGGAAAGTGGTTCTGAGTGGTTCGGTCGAAATCAGAATCTTCCTAATTGAATTTTTGTTTGAAAGGCTCTGTGAAGACAACAAAATAGTTGCGTAAATAAACAAAGTACACATAAACATATATTACTACCAATAAAATTTACCCAATGTTGTTTTTAGGCCCCTGACACATTTTTTGTTGTCTGTTGGATTTTAGGTTAGCATAAGCGTTATATGTTGTTATTTCTCTGCACAATTTATTCAAAACATAAAAACTGGACGCTACACCACAATACTCTACACATTTATTATTACAATAACATCACAAATTACAAAAATTAATTTCATTTAATACTTACATTTTTTTAATATATTTTTTGTTTTGTTTAGCAATCAATATTTACTTTTCAATTCGAATGGTACGCAAAGAATGCAAATTTTGACAAGCGCCATCGAAACAGATACCGAAAATTTTGTTGTTTTGTCGCCTGTCAAAGTAACCGTTATTCGTCTTTCTTGCCTATTATTTTGTTTGCATAATTTTTATGTCCGCAAAACTATCATTTGCGAGGGAATGTAAAGCGGAAGTTTTTTTTCTTTGTTGTTTTCTCGCCTGTCAAAATAACTGTTTTTGGTCTTGCATGCCTATTATGTTTTTTTTTTATCAATTTTATGTCCGCAGAACTATCATTTATGAGTACGTTTATGATAGCTGAGCGAATGTTAAGCGAACTCTATAAATTTTGTTGTTGTCTTGTGTGCAAAAGAAACAGTTTTTCGTCTCTCTTGCATATTATGTTTTTTTATCATTTTTATGTCTGCAGAACTATCATTTGCGAGCACGTTTACAATAGTTGGGCGCATGTTAAACAGACATCGGTTTTTTGCCCGCAAAACGCTCATTTCTGATCTCGTTTGCGATATTTTAGGCGGACGTCCGCTCAAAAACGGATGCTTGGTCCACTGGGCAGATGCATATACAACATCACACATATAAAGGGTTTCTGGGTAATTGCTTTGTTTTTGTTTACTTTTACTTCAGCGTCAATTTATTTGTTTCTTTGTTTGTTTGTTTTCTATACTCATAGATACAAATAACAACTATCTGTGTGTGTGTGTGTTTGTTTGTTTGTGTGTGTGTGTGTGTGTGTGTGTGTGTGGAAGATAAAACAAATGGAAATTGGCACAATCCTTGCTTGTATACTCATATGGGCGCTAGCAGATTAAGATAAACATGATGACCAACTCATATGTTTGGTGTCCCATGTTCTATGCGCTTGAAGACCTTGTTCTATTGCCGACAGCATTTTTCATTCAAACACACACACACACACACACACACACACACACACACACAAACACACACACACACACATTCATACACAAAAAACAGTTATTTATTTGGCATTAGATAAGTCTCCAGTTGCAGTAGTCATATTTTGGTATAACCATATGATTTTTTTTTTTAAGTCAAGTAGAGTTTTTTTTGGTCCTTCAATACTACAAAATCAAGATTTAATTGGTAAAATTGGAGGTAGGTTCTTGGTTTCCTGTATAAGAAGAGTTGACCCGTGTTGCCCTCTGTACCAATGGGAACCTAATTTTTGAGTGGTGGAACTGCTTAACATGCACACGACAAGGCTTCCTGGCAGGAATCGACTCTACTTTAATCATTTGTATTGAATGAGCATGTGCACAATGATGAGCACGATAGCACTATGCGACAGCACCTCCAACGGTTAAATTACGGTATTCACAGTACATGTTGTGGGTGAATCGTAGCGAAACCAAATTCCAAAATTTTTTATTTTTATGGAAGAAGTCTCATACACTTGCTTAAGAGAAACAATTTCACCAATAGTTTTCTTGAATTATTTCAAATGCCGAAAGAAGTAGCAAAAGTGAGACTTAGCAACAATGTTGCCAGGTGCAAAAATCCTCAACTTATAGAGTGGAGTTTTTGGCTCTTTTCCATTGGCAACTTTTGGCCAATGACCTCGTTTTCCTTCAATATTTTTGCTCACTATACCTTTTAACAATAATCTACTCTGCTAATCTAGTGAATTAAATTGTTATATATAACTATTCTTAATGACAAACGTGTATACATACATACGTGTATTGACTAAACTAAGAAATAACACTTTCACATTTATATAAACATTTTTTTTCATTAATTAAGTCTTCTTTTCTTCAACTCATAGGAATGTAACCTCTTCAGTCTTTTCGTTGGTCGATATTGTTTACCGAAAGTTTACTTTTCATATTTAGCATCCAATGGATCTTTTTAATCTTCGCAGCACATTTGGTGTAGATTTTTTGAATGTGGTGCGTCCAAGTTTGTTTAAAGTCCAAATATACTCTGAGGTAGCAGTGCATATAGGGTTACGTACCCAAAGGTTGCTAGCAGGACCCTATTACTAAGCTTCCGCCGTACGTCCGTCAGTCCGACTCCTTCTCTATCTCATGAACCGTAATAGGTAGAGAGTTTAAATTTTCACAGCTATGTAATTCAATTGTGTGTAGAGCGAGCGACAAACACTAAAAATAAGATAAGAATAGAGGGGTCCCCATACTAGAAACGTGTGGACAATTTTTTTTTGTAGTATACTTTTAGGCTGTTGAATATTTCACTTTTTTGACAAAAACAAATTTGCATACATTGTGTTAAATCTTGCGTGATTGTACGGAACCCTTCGTGTGCCAGTGCGATTCACACTTGGCTGATTTTTTATTCACTTTTCAATCTGCTTTCTGTCTCTGATCTTTTTCTTCTTTTTCTCTTCTACTTCTGCATATCTCTGCTAACGCTGTTGTTCTCCTTGTCGACACTGTTAGGATTGACTATATGTTAATGTCGGCATTGCCATTGCACACCGAAAGTACTGTACTTTACATGTATGTAAGTTAGGGTGTCTCCATAATCCTAGTAAAAATTTCAGCTCATTCTATGACCAGGAACCCATGCTGACTTGCATCTGAAATAAGTCCATAAAAGTGACGCATCACTTGAGGACGGTTCGACGGATTTGGCAGATTTTTTGTAGTTGAATTCATAATAGTCCAAAGTATAAGAATATAAGAGAAAACTTTTGGAAAATCCACAGGAACATTTTTTTTTAATCGAATTTTGCTGTTTTTGTTGCATCTCATGAAGATGCGCTAGCTTAGGGGGGTCGACGGCTCATGAATAAATTGGGTCAAGGCAATTGTTGTCACACCACTGAAATTAACAATAATCCATTTTCTTCTATTGTTTCTATCATATAGTTGTTTTTTTGTTCAAGACATTATACTTATACTAGGAATAAAAATGATAAAACAACAAACACTTAAAGAAAATGAGAAATGACATGAACAGTCGGAAGACAGCTGAACTATTTTCTATGTCATGATCTTATTTAGCATACAGTCCTTCTTTCTTTACTTGATTGTATTACTAAATTAATTTTGCTATAACAGCTACTTGCAATAGCAAGTTGCATATTTTACGGTGGCTTATCTGATTCGGTAGCACTCTCAATCTCGCTGTCAAGGTTATGCTATATAAGGCTATAATTTTTCCATCCTACACCTATGACATTCAGCTCTGGGGACTAGCTGCAAATTCTACAATTAATCGCGTTCATGCTATGTAGAATAAAGCTCTTCTGCAGATCACAGGTGCACCTTGGTACGTTAAGCTGGTTTTAATACACCGTGACCTTGGCATCATATCAATCAAACAGCAAATAAACCGTCACACCAGCCGCTATAATGATGCTCTTCATGTACATACCAATCCTCTTGTTATAGCTCTCAACTTAAATAATTGCCCGATAAGGTTAAAAAGGCTCCACCTCTCGGTTCTACGTCATAGATTTATAAATTAAACCTAGTTTAGTTACTCTCTGTCAATGTTGTCAAACCTATCCCATAAAGGTGTTTTTTTCACGAATGATTGGAATTTTCAAATAAACTCATTTAAAAAAAAAAAAAAAAAAAAAAACAATTTAAACTTTGATTACTTGGCCATTGAAAGTCAAAGAGTTCGTACACTCATCTCATTGCTTCTTAATTTTTTCGGTACCTAAAGAATTTGCTTTTCATTTTTAATACAATAATTAAGGACTTTAATATTTTCTAAAAAGTTTATTTGATAATTTATCTATAGAAATGTAAGAATGATTTTCATCAATTTCTTATTGTTTCTTTGTAAGCTAAAAGGAAACGAAAAATACAAATTCTAAGCAAAAAAATTTCAATAATGTTGCACTTTTTGACATGCAATACAAAATTGCTTTGCTGAATTTGTATTTTTTCAACTTCTTAGACTTTTAGCTAGATTTTCTTTAGGCATCACCTAAAACGAAGTGAAGCCTGGTTAGAAAAAAAAATATAAAGGAAAAAAACGCAAGGAAGCAAGTAAGCAAATGAACAAACATCTACTATAGATACAAACAACACTTCCAGTTTTTGTCTTACAATCAGAAAAATAAGAGAAAAAAAAAAACGAATGAGAATTGAAAACAACTCACATTCTCCTTGTGATTCTCCTTGTGTGTGTGTGTGTGTGTGTGTCATTGTGTGGCAGCATTTGCATTAGATACAAGAGACTTGTGCAAGTTGTGTCAACCCCATGTCAAATTTAATGCTGTCACATTGCATAGAAACATGTACATGCAACATGAATGTGAATGCTTTGTTGTTATATGACTATGTATCTGTGTGCAATACACATTGCGTATGAGTAACAGCAGCAACATCAGTAGGAATAGAATGAGTGGCAGCAACAGCAGCAGTAGCATCAGTATCACAGTCAGTACAAAAAAGTCAGCATGTGTAACCAAAAACTAAAATGGAAATTGTTTTGCATTGTTTGTTGCATACAACTTGCTTGAGTATGTTGATATTATGTATGGCAAATGAGAAATATGTAAGTAAGTATATACAAAAATGTAAGTATAGTTTTTTTTTTGTTTTTTTTTTTATATCACAGATATCTGCACTATCAAGTTGTCAAGACTAAGGTGCGGGTGGATTATAGAGTATATTAGAACACATGAAGAACATGGTTTCACATACATTTTACATTTTATTGTATACAAGCAGCTTGATTTTACTAAACTTCATTTAAAATAAGCATTTGAGATTCAAGTTAGTTTCATAGATGCAAATGCTAAAGCGCAACAGGATATACTACATATGTACATAGAATCTTGTAAGTGTCACACTGTGAATTATGATGGAAATTATAGTTCCAGAAATCAAAAGTCTTCAGTCTTATGCCAGTAGCTTTTGCTGCCAGCTGCTGCTGCTGCTGTTGCTGCTGTTTTGTTTGTTTCATAAAAATAAGTAGATATATTTCCTTTATATTTACATTTGCTGCTTGCATCCTTCAAATATGGAAAGGATCTTTTAGCAAAGTGCAACTTATAGTAAAAGTTTTCAAACAACAAAAAAAAAAAAAAAAAAAATCGTTTGCTAAATGTTTGTCTTGTCATCCAATGCTGTCTCAACAAAATGATATTTCCTGTTATTCAACAAATTTCGACAAATATATTTTTGTTTTGTGTCTTGTTTCCCGCTTTTGATTGAATGACATGAAACAAACAACCTTTGCAACAATAAAATTCACAGTTTAGCCACAAATTGGGGCCAAATCAAATTTACGTTTAACGAAAAACGTAGACATTAATCATACACGAATCCAACATCATAAGACGTAACACATTAGCAACTAAGCATAAATGTATTTTGTGTGTGTGTGTGTGTGAAATTGCAAAGCCTTTTCCGCCACAAATCATTTGTTACTTTTCACCTGCAGCTGTAGCGATTTTCATGTGAGCTCGTGTTTGCTCGTGTAAAATACTACATACAAACTTACATACATTACAATTCATTGGTCATTGACCATAGTAAATAGTATGAGAATATAGAGCCATTTAATGTTCTAACAAACGACGCACAATTCGAATGAAAATGAACTCTAAAGGTTTACTAATCGAATCTATAGAATGCAAACAAATGATGGATTGAAAGGGAAGGGAGAGTATGAGATATTTACTACATTTACGCTAAAGTAACAGAGAAAATGCATTTACGCGAACCACAACAAATTTCACAAGCATTTGATGGTATATACCTAATGTCTATCTACTCTTATGTATCTATGAATCTACTTACATAGATAAACTATCGTACATTTGTGTCTGGTGTAACCCTTTTGGGAACAAAACACACAGTGGGAAAAATAATCAAAATGGCAGCTTGCAAAAAAAATTGAACCAATCTTTGGTTTGGATTTTTTTTTTTTATATATTAAATAAAAAGAGTAAAATTATAGACATTCATTTTTTTTTAAATGAAAAAATAAGTTATTTTGTTGTACAAAATATAAAAAAAATTAGAAAAATTATTTCGAATTAGAGCTTTAGGAAATAAGGCTACAAAGTACACTCATTCATAGCCAAATCAATTTAATCATCTATTGGTTGAATATTTTGAGGTACTTTTAGATTTTGAAGCTAATAAAAGGGTCAACAAAACCAATAGAGCTTTCATCAAGTCTTCCATAGTATGTACTTAGTCTCGAAGTTATACAATTTTTAAAATTTCTTGATTGATGCGTCAAACTAGAAAAGGATGCCTGTTGAGACTGGAATTTTGCATAGAAAGTGTATAAAAAAAAAGGTGAGCAAAAAGTCGCAGCTAATTTTGTACATTGGACAATCATACCAAAGACCATATAAATATAACGAGGATGTAACGGGTTGATCGATATTCATACTTGGCCAGACTAGCAGCAGCAGCAACAGCAAGAGTGGCAAGACTGAGCAGCAGAAGAGTTTTGTCGGTTCAGCAGTCGTGAGAATATATGATCGGTCATACAGCGGATTCAATTAGGCGTACTTACTTATTTACTTATTTGTTAAACTACGAATTACTTTTCAATAAATAATTTATTAATATATAATAAACAAAGCAAGAACTGTCTCGGAACTGGTGGAACTCACAAGTTATAGTCAGATGCTGCACGGATAATCATATAATTTAATAACAACAACATGGAAAATGAGAAAATTGATGCGATGCTGCATTCAATGCAATGTTAAAATTGCCAGTCAGCATGGTGTTGGACAATTTTGGCCGTTATTCAATGATTTTCGACTGTCTTCCTCTTGTTTTGTTGCGAGTCAATAGTAAACTGTTGATAATTATACAAAACAATTTTAAGTAAATTCCAAGTTGTAAAATTTATACTAAAATTTTAATAAAATACTTTGTAGGAATGAAAAAGGGAGTTGCAAGAACTATTTGCATACACTGAGAATTGTTCTTAATCATGTAAGTTTCACTAAATGTTCATTCTCATTTCTCACAATTAGCCACAATGTTCCATTTCTGTGGAAAATCAAAACTAAAAATAGTTATTCAAGATACCGATAGGCGACATTCAGCATGTCGCTCAAAATTCGTAATGTAAATAGGATATTATACTCCATGGAAGATCGCAGTACGTTAGTGAAAACACTCTAACACAAATGTTGAATTTTGTTACGATTTATCACTAAAAGATACAAGTGCAGGTCAAACACAATTTTGTTTATGAAGAACCTATTACTTGAAATCAAAAGACTAATATTAATCAATATTTAAAATATGTATTACAATTTATATCTTACAATGTCTGAGCTCTGCAAAAAGGTGGGAAAATTTTTAATGTATTATATATTAAGTTTAAAAGCTCACAGCTTTGTGATTATCATGAGAAAAACGAAACAGAAATATCTCCCACTGTGCAACAGAATGCATTGCAATGGAATTGAATTGAATGTTCATCAATATCATGTACTTACTACTATGTAACTGACTATGGTATCTGCTTATTTTGGTTTGTGTGAATGTGAATGTATTTGATATCCAATATTGCGTATACGATATGCGATTTTAATGTTGCATTTTGTGTTAATTAAACTTTGCACGTTGAAATATTCAAATCGATGCGGGACACTGGTATTTTAATACTGCACATTGACACTAACACACAAAAAAGAATAGGGAAACTTTTAAAATATTTTTGCAATTTTTATGCGCCATTTTGTATGCTTTTTTCATTTTAGTTATTTTTTTGATTTTTTTTTCTTAATTTTTGTGATAAAGTGAACTTTAAACTTTTGCCTTGACTAGTAGTAGTACGAGTAGTTTATTTTTATGGGTAGTCATTTTTCTTTTTGGTGCCTCTTCCTCTTTTCGTTGCATACTTTTTGGTGCTAAACTCTGCCGAACTTTTCGTGTTGGCAGCTGTCTGCAATCTGTTTTATTCGTCGTCGTTCTCGCCGTCGTCACTTTTATTTCATTTTGTTGGAATTTCTGTTCTGTTCTGTTCTTAATTTTTTTTTTTTTCTCAATTTTTGTCGACTTTTCCATTGCCATCGTCGTCCTCATCATCATGATGTTTTGTTGTTGCCTTTCTTAGTCCTCAGTTCGTCTTTGCTCGCTGATTACTTGTGTCGGTCATTTTACTTAAATTTGTATTTTTACAAAGTTAACTCGTTTCCTTTTCCATTTCCTTCATTACTGCTCCATTTCACAGTTGGCTTGCTTTTGTTTCAACTGCAAATCTTATTATGTGCTGCACTTCTTTAAATTATAATCCCTATAAGTTTCTTATAGAGTTCTGTACTTCATTGAATGGGTAGTTACATAGTGTAGCAGTCTTATATAAATGTATTATACTTATATTGTATTATTGTAACGATGTCATGTGAGAGAGCGTAAGAGCATGCAAGTACATGCAAACAACCGTTATTCTCTCGCTCTCTCGCCTGGTCGATCGAGAACGAAGCGCATGTATACACATTGTACAATAGGTTAAGCAAACAAGAAAAGAATTAAATAAAGACATTCGGTGTGCAAACATAAAGGAAAATAGTCAGTCAGTGAGTGAGTGAGTGAGTGAGTTAGTTCTTTGCTATTTACTTACTAACATATAACTTGTGTTGATTTGATGTATCAAATTGTTTAAATAAATTTCTAGTAAATCAATTATGTGATGATGCAAGTTACTCGCTCGAGCAGATGTTCGTTCACATTCCCATTCAGAATCATTCATTACTAATGACTATATTAACCAATGAAACCATTAATTTATATCTAATGAGTTGGGGCGGAGTTGGAATTATGCCTATGATTAATCGATTATTTAACACGCAAATGTTACCCGAACCGAACTAGAATTGTAAGTATAAAAGCTGGAAAAGAATTGAATTCATTTGTAAACTAGTAACAAACTTTAAAATAAAAACTTGAATTCTGTTCAAAAAAAAAAGAAAAAAAAAAAAAAGAATGATAGTGGTGAAAAAACGAAAATCAACGAAAATTGCAAAGGTTAAAAATTTTCTTCTTTATGGAAATGTATTTTTTATGATCATCGGTATGTTGCCCTACGACACAGCGCCAATGAGTAAAACTTTGCTGCAGAAGAGTCTGCGAATCTTCATCTATTGGTTTTCCTATGTGAATTTAATCTTTATTTTGGTCATCGAAGTTATTTACGTAATTCTGTCTTTTAAGCAAGGCATTAATTTCATCGATGCCCTAATGAATCTCACATTCTGTGGTTTTGTGGGAATAGGTACTCTTAAGATTATTTTAATGGGACGTGAGCAAGCAAAAATCTCCCATGTTGTGCATGAGTTAGAGAATCTACATCCCACGAGTGAAGAGCAACAGGAACGCTATAATGTACTTCAGTTCTTGGGAACTTATCGACGCATCAGCATTTTTTATTTAACCATACACATGATCCTAATCTGGGGTTTTAATTTATACTGGATCATGTACTATATAATTTTTGTTGTCATACTGAATGTACGTCAATTTGAGCGGATGTTGCCTTACTTCATTTGGTTACCATGGGATTGGCAAGAGAATCGTTGGAGTTATTATGCCATATATTCATCAGAAGTGTTCGCTGCACAAACATGTGCTTCCGGTCAAATTTCTTGCGATATGTTCATGTGCGCCTTTATCACACTTCTGGTGATGCACTTTCAGTTCTTGTGCAAACAAATTGAGGAGTACATAGCAGGCAATGCTGGTGATGTGGCAGATATGGATTTCTTAAAAAACTCCATTAGATATCATCAAAAAATACTTGAGTGAGTTGCAATTTACTATTATAAAGAAACCAAATAAGGAATACAATGTGGTCTTTGTTACAGACTCTGTGAATCAGTAAATGATATTTTTGGCAAAGCTTTACTTTGTAATTTTCTATCAAGTTCTTTAATAATTTGTATACTTGGCTTTCAAATGACAGTTGGCGAACATCCTGAAAATCTCTTTATGCAGATCGTATTTTTATTTTGTTCCATTGTGCAGATCTACATGATCAGTAATTATTCCCAGCAAATGGCAGATGCGGTAAGTCGTTTTTAATTTAAATTATTGTCAATGATTATTTAAGTTTTTCTACTTAACTTTCACAGAGTGAAAGCATTGGTGATGCAGTTTATAATCATTATTGGTTAAATGCTAATATAAAATATCGTAAAATGCTTATTTTAATTATACAACGCTCACAGAAAACTTCAAGAGTAAAGGCAACCAGTTTTCTGGATGTTTCCCTCAAAACAATGACAGATGTAAGGATACAATACAATACAATATTTTTTGTTATTTAAAAATAATTTTTTGCATATTCTTAAACTTTTCTTATAGCTTTTGCAACTTTCATATAAATTCTTTGCTTTGCTACGAACGATGTATATGAAATAAATAGAGATGCTTTTAAGGATTCGCCACTTCTACATCATACACGTATTATTCATTTATGTAAAATCCTTTTAAAAATACAAAAAAAAAAGAAAAACCCATTTAATTCAATTCAGTTCAGTTCAGGAAACTTGCATTTGAAAAGGGTTAAAAGTGCTTATGAACATGTTTGGGTTAACAGCAATAGCAACAGGATAACTTCAACACCAACAACAAATCAACAAAATGACACTCTTACGTGTATAAAGAAATATGAAATGAAATTGTTGTGAACTGCCAAAAAATGATAAACTTATCTGACAAATTTATGTAAAAAAATCAACAACACAAGCGCAATTTCATTTACAAGAGGAGAGTGTAAAAGTTATAACAACATTTTTTTCTGACAGGAAGTTTAATTTTGCATACGCGTCATCTATAAATGTAGTTATATCCTTACATACACATGTACACATATCTATGCACGTTGTTTAGTTTAAAGTGCTTTGCTGAAAAAAAAATGAATAAAACTATAGAATAAAATGATTTTCTAATTTAAAAAATCAAAAAAAAAAAAAAAATATATTTTTGTTTGAGGTTTGAGTTGCTTTTGCTATTCACATTTGTAATTTACAAATAGTATTTCTCCCTTTTAAAAAATTGGCAGAACAACAAAAACGGGTGAACAGAAATAAAATATTGTAGTTTTGCCCATAAAAGTATGCAAAGTAAAAAATTATATGATTCAACATTGTCACGTAGTAGCAAATAGTATTTACAACAACTGACTGAATGAAATAAGAGTAGAGTGAGTGAGTGAATACAGTAAAAAAAAAAATTATTCAAATATGGTGACATGCATATGCAAGTGTATTGAGTGTAAGTGTGTGAGTGAGTGAGTGAGTGAGTGAATGAGTGTTTGTTTGTCACAGATGCATACATACATACTTATGTATGTAGTATGTCTATGGAAATATATGTAAGTGGCTATGTACGCATGTTATTTTTATACTCTTCACGCAGTGAATAATATCTATTATTAGTTTGTGATGGAGATTGTAACACACAGATCGAGACAAGGTGAGATCCCATTATGTATGTATGTATATTCTTCATCAGCTAGACGAGTTGATTTAGCCATGTCCGTCTGTCCGTCTGTATTTATGCAAACTAGTGGCTCTGTTTTTTCAGTGAGCTGGACAACTGAAATTTTACACGAAGCTTTCTTTTTTATTATACGCAATACATTTGAATCAACTGAATAGGACCACCAGGAGGGGTATTTCCCATACAAACCCAGATCCAAATTTATGTTCATATTAGAACAATTTTTTTATTTTTTGAACTATGGAATTGAAACTTGAGCAATATAAGTGTTTGACTTATATCCACTAAACATCTAAATTTCAAGATCCTCGGATTACTAGGAGAGGTACCTCCCGTACAAACCCAAATTCAAACTCATGTTCTTATTAGAAAAACTTTCTTGTTTTTTGTATTAACGAAATTAAATTTAGACACTTTAAGTATCTGACATATATCCATCAACCATATAAATTTCAAGTCCTTCTAACTAATTGGATTGGTACCTCCCATACAAACCCAGATACAAATTCATGTTCTTATTTGAAAAACGCCTTTGTTTTTAGAGTTATCGAACTTAGATTGGAACACTATAAGTGTTTGACCCGTATTCATTAGATGTGTAAATTTCAATACCACTTGGACTACTTGAAGTGGTACCTCTCATACAAACCCAGCTCCAAATTCATGTTCTCATTAGAAAAACAATCTTGTTTTTTATATTAATAAAATTAAATTTAGACACTATAAGTATCTGACATATATCCATCAACCATATAAATTTCAAGACCCTATGATCACCAGGAGGGGTAGCTCCCATACAAACCCAGATTCAAATTCATGTTCTTATTTGAAAAACCTTTTCGTTTTTTGTACTATCAGCATGAAAGTTGGATACTATAAGTGTTTGAGCTCATAACCTACAACCATGTAAATTTCAAGACCCTCGAACTACTAGGAGGGGTACCTCCCATACAAACCCAGATCCAAATTCATGTTCTTATTTGAAAAACTTTTTCGTTTTTTGTACTAACAACATGAAATTTGGATACTATAAGTATTTGAGCTCATAACCAACAACCATGTACATTTAAAGACCCTCGAACTACTAGGAGGGGTACCTCCCATACAAACCCAGATCCAAATTAATGTTTTTATTTAAAAAACTTTTTTGGTTTTCGTACTATCGACTTAAAATATGAACACTATAAGTGTCTGACTCATATTCACTATCCATGTTAATTTTAAAATCCTCGAATTACTAGGAGGGGTACCTCCCATACAAACCCAGCTTTATCTCATGGGTGGTAAACAAATGAGTCTAATATTAAGTACACGGTTGAAGTTATGATCAGATTTAGATTTATGAACTCAGAACAATAATAAGAAGATAAGAATATAAAAGGTGCGTGAAGAGTATTACAACTTTAGCGTAGCCAAAATTAATTTTTTTTTAACTTGTTTTTTCAATTTTTTTTTCCGGATACATGTTTGTTGCCAGTTACCATCATCATAAGTATGGAAGAGTTGGAAAATATAGACTCCATGGTCTATAAAAAATGTCTATTTTTTAAATTTTTGTTGACTTTGCCTTGCCTTAGTGCATTGCATTTTGTCACGTACGCACATTCATCATTGACAAAGCAAAAAACTGATGCAAAAAACTCAAGAATTGAGAGGATAACTAAAAGAATCAGACAAAAAAATGTGGGCATGGTATTGAACTGAGTTAAATTACCATTAACTAAAAATTGGCGACAAATCGAGCTTGTTTTCGTAGAGATAAAAAATCATAATCAGAGTAAACAGATAAACATGGAATCATGTTAACATACTCGTACTCATAATTAAACTAAGTGAATTAAGAGATGAAAACAAATTGAATTTTGTTCTTTAGAAATGAGTTAAAATCTAGTTGACATTGTATAATTTTTTTGACTTTTTCAAAATTTGTTGTACCTTTTTCAGTACATTTAAAGCCAAATCCTTAAAATGAAGACAAAAAGAGACAAAAAAAAAAAAGAAAGAAAGAAAGTAACAAAACAGGAAGAGAAGCTGTTACACTGTTTACCATTACCATCAAGTAGCAGAAGCAATTCAGCTAGTTGCGGTTGTTTAGACTTCGTCATCATAGTAGTCGTCAGTCAACCTTCTTTGGTCTGTCGGTTAGTTGACTGGTTAGTTGGTTGGGTGTGTGTTTGTCCTAGTTACGTTGAGTGCGGTTGCTAGTCTCAAACCATAGATCAGGTAATACTTACGTGTATATAGAGGAGTAGTTTCCCTTGACAGTTGTCAGTTGATGGCAGCCAAAATTCAATTTGCATATGTATAAGTGCTTAGGTGTGTGTGTGTGTGTTTGTGAGAGTTAGTTAGTGTTTTTGGCGGCTCAGCACACTGCATTGAGTTACAGTAGAAAATTTAATTTTTTAGGCATCCCAAAATATTCAGTTAGAAAGCGGTTAAAACTGACTGAAAGTGCATCGAATATGCATCGTTTTTTTTTTTAACAGAATCAATGAAAGAGGTGCCCGGAGTGTGGTTCACAGCAAAATCAATCAGTTTAAACCCATTTTTTATGCACAATTCAGTTTTTTTCTATTTTAGGAAAACAAAAAACAAAAAAAAAAATGTGAAAATGTACTGTTCTCTATATGTGTGTGAGTTAAAATCTTTCAAACTTTAGAAAGCAATGGTGAAAGAAAAAATTGCAGAGCCATGACTAAACAATTGAAACAATACAACAATTGAGTGCGAAAACATGCACAAAAATGTATCACACTGCCAGTGTGTGTGTGTGTGTGTGTGTGTGTGCACTTGTAGATGATGCACTCAACCATTTGCCATTTATGTGCTTTAGCCGAGCAAAAAGGTATTCCACATCTACATTGAAAAGAGTCAACAAAAGTGTTATCTACAACAACATATACACATACGAGTATGTACATAATACATATATGTAGATACTCATACATTTGTGTGGGTGATGTCCTTTCATAACAGTTCGCTAATGTCCTTGCTCTTTCTCCTTTTGTTAGTATAAGCATAAAGTTACTATGTTGTCATGCATTTATGACTTAAATCTACGCCATACTGAGGATTCTCTGTGCTCGACTATCATTTCAATTAGGGCTAAATCTACAATCTATTGTACAATAAATGTCACAGGTGTTCTGACATTCTAAAGTAAACTTTATCGTAAGTATTGTAGAAGATAATTGTTTGAAGCAATCATGTTGTTACGTAGAAAATTGTTTAGATAAACGATAGATAGATAGACAGATAGATAGATACATAGATAGGTAATAATATCTCATACATACACACAAACACCATTCACTGTCAGTTACATTTATAGATATATATTTAGTCATCATTTACTATCTGTTGCTATTACTATTGGATGCTTCGAAGTCAAGTGATTTTATAATAATAAGTACTATGTTCTTTAAATATTTTGAAAATCTTATGTGCCTAGTTGGTAATTCAGAAAGTGTTTATTGAATTTATTAAATATACCAAGATTTTGATCAGCGTGCAGTGTTTGATTAAACAGATTAAATCATATTCGAATAGTTTCTAGTTCTGCTTCCCGTTGCTCGACTCTTTTAGATAGATTGGCTTAAGTACGAGTGAAGTTTAAATAGAATTTATTGAATTCACTAAGATTTAGATCAGCGCGTTGTGTCCGTTTAAATATAATAGAAATAATGCATATTGGAACTGTTTCGAGATTGGCTCCCGTTGCTCGACTGTTTCAGATAGTTTTGCTTGAAACCGGGTGATGTCTAAATAGAATTTATTGAATGCAATAAGATTTAAAGAAGGGCGCTTTGTCCGTTTCAATAGAATAGAAATAGATATAGCATACTGGAATGGTTTCAAGACTTGCATATTTTAAAAGTTTTCAGTATTGTTTCCTATTGCTCAAATAACTAGGCTTAAGCTGTTCATATTTCAATAGTTTTCATTCTTGTTTCCCATTGTTCGACTGTATCAGATAAATGGGCTTCAGCAGTGCATATTTCATAAGCTTTTAGTACTGTTTCCCATTGCTCGACTGGGCTTGAGAAGAGCATATTCAAACGGTTTTCAATCTTGCTTCCCATTGCTCGGTTTGTTTTTTAGTGTAAATCTTAGAATGGAATATGTTTAATTGAAATTTAAATATGTCTGATTGCTCAAAGTGACTCTTTGCTCAGTTTTTTATTATAAGGATTCTTTCTATAACAAAAATTTCCATTGTTTTAGATGAAATTGTTAAATGCAAGTCAATCTTTCCTGAATACTCTTCATATTGTATTGTAAAATGCAAATCATAACTCAAATGCATTTTGTATCTTTGAACATAAAAACCATTTATAGCAGAAGTACTTACTAGAAGCTATTTATTGTTGTTGTTGTTGTTGTTGTTGGGATGATGTTATAAGCAAAAACACACATGGAAAAAATACTTCATTTTAACACGCACTCGCACTCGCACTCGCACACCCACACCCACAGTCACATTTACATATATTTGTATGCCTGCCAAATACTTGAGAACAAGTTTTTCAAAAGCACTTCAAAACAACAACTTAAACAGTAAAAACAGTAGCAGTAACAACAGCAACAACAACAACAACAAGTACTGGCAGTAACAGCAAAAGCAGTTGCAAATATGTAATTTGCAAAACGCATTTTTCATGTTGTTGGTAATGTTGATGTTGTTGCTGATGATGTTGTTGTTGTTGTTGTTGTGTCGTTACCAATTGGAATTTTGAAAAGTGTGAAACTGTTTGCTCGAGTGGCACCTCTTCAAGTTTTAGTGCGTGAAAATGCGCTAAGCACTCAGAAATAATAACAGAAGCAACAACAGAAACAACTACATGAGAAGTAGGAACAATAATAATAACAACAACAACAACAACAACAACATCAGTGTAATCGTGGGTATATTGTACAAAATTTGTGTGTCATTATGATTATTGTTTAAGAATTTTTGATACTTGATGTTGTTGCTACTAAGTATTTCCTTCTTGTTGTTGTTGCTGTTGATGATGCTGATAAATATGATGATGTTGTTGATGATGATGATGATGATGATGATGAAAGTGTTTGTAAAATTCATTTCCAAAAAGCAACGCGCATTAATTTAGTGTCCTGATGTTGGTACTATTGCTGTTGTTGTTGCCAATGTTTCCTGCAGTTGTTGTTGTTGGTGCTGCTGCTGCTACTGTGGTTTTTCATATGTGTGTCGACTTAATTAAAGAAAACTTAATTAAATGATAACAGCGCAACAAGCGACAAAGTTATGTGAATTATTTTGTGTGTGTGTGTCTCTTGCATTTTAGTTTGACAACATGAAACAACAACAACAACAGCATCGCCATCGGCAACAATAGTATGTAGCAACAACTATGACTTTTAGCTCTAAGAGCAACATGCGTGTCAACAACATGCAGCTTTTGAATTTGATATTTTTTGTTGTTGCTGTTAATATTTTTAAATTTTTGTAATCGTGTTAATTTTCGTTGTACTATTCATGTCATGAAAAATGTCAAATATTAAATACAACACAAAATGAAAAAAAAAAACCCTTATCATTTTGCAACAGTCGTGTTTTTGATTTGTTCTGTGCAAGTTGAAGTTGGTTTCAAAGGGGTGAATAATGAAAAGAATTTTTTAAAGATTTAAAGAAAATGAGTATCTAGTGAGTTAGTCCCAGTAACCCAAAAAAAAGAAAAAATAAAGAAATAGAAAGATTTTTGTTGTTGTTGTTTCATTTGTAATACTCTGCATGGAAATTGTTTGGCTAGCAATTGTTTGCTGTTTGTTTTGATGTTTGTTTGTTAGACCAAGTCAATGAGTTTGCCTGTGTGTGTGTGTGTTTGTATCTGTGTTTACGACTCCCAAGGTGATTGTTTCATTTTCGTTTTTCTTTACGCATTGTCATTGCTATGCATTGACAATAAACAGATATACGTACATGAACTTATTTCTATATCCTCGGTTCTGCATATATGCATAAAGTATATGTGTATTGAACTTTCTGCATTGCATATCCTTGTTTTGCATTTAGGTGACCGACAGCGAGGCGGCAGGCAGAGTGATAGGAAGAAGCATGAAGGCATTACAGTCATAATACTTCATCATGTTGCATAGTAATTGCAACATTTGCCACTACTGTGACTGGTGCTAGTAGATACAACAAACACAATCACAACAGCAACAGGAAGAACAACAATAACAACAACATGAAAAACAACAACAACAACAACGACAACGGGAACAACAACATGAATAAAACCAATGTTCTATGCATACAAATAGTCCCTCTGAGAATGAAGTAGTTTTTCTTATATTTTTCTTTTTAGTTGGTTACATGGAAATCTGCCTATGTTTATTAGTCTTGTTGCTGTTGATGCCTTTGCTATTCTTGCTATTGTTGTTGTTGTTTGTGTTGTTATTGATGATGAAGATGTTGATGTTGTTGATGTTGTAGTTCTTCGTTAGAGTTCAATAGACTAGACCACTACTGTTCTGCCTATAGTGATGCTAATCCATTTTTGTATTGAAGACTTAATGTTTGATTGAGTTCATCATCAACATTGAGGAAATACACGTACACACGTTTTTTGTTGTAATTCCTTTCAATAGTAGTATGTTGTTGCTTTGTTGTTTAGTTAGTTGGCTCATTGTTTTCGATTTATATCATGAATTGCATGCTGCAATTGTTAGTTTTTTGCTGTTGTTGTTTGGAGAAATACATATTTAGAGAAAAAAAATTGTATTATGTTTGGCAATTTGTCTCTCTTGATGGGTTCATTCTTCATTCATTTGCTTACTGTTATTCATGGTTTTCCTTTTACTAAGTAAATTGTTTGCTTGCTTATACATATTTAGTATGTAGATTCATGATCAGGTAAATGTCTGCAATTGATTTAAGACGATTATGAGAATTAGATCTTTAAACTAAATTGATTGATTGAAGTGATTCTTAAAGATTAAAAATAAACTAAAAAAATCTTTAAAAATACTGTAATATAAAAATATAAAAGTGTTGCTACTTTTAGTTGTAACAAAGAGAACTGTCAACTTACAGCATTTGTCTTTGTTGAATGCAAGCATACAAATAACAGACAACAGACAAGGAGACAGTAGACATTCACCCAGACAAACAGACAAACAATAAACAATGCCATAGCAAACAAAAGTCTATTATACGAACACGATGAAACTACAAAACTCGACAGATACTTTAATTGTTCTTACTGTTACTGTTGCTGTTCGTGCTGCTGTCAGTGCTCGTTGTTTTGAAATAGTCTAAAATAAAAATGTGTTGTTGTCGTATTAACTTATTGTTGCACTGTTGTCACTTCGCTAATGTTTAAAGTTCACTCACTTTCAACTTATGTAATTCATTTTTTATACAATAACTTTTTTATATCCCATGGTATAGAATACTAAACTATCAATTTGTCTATCTATGTATCACTTCATTTTTTTTGTTTGGTAAATTATATTAATAGGCTTTCAGTTTTTGAGATAGAGAGGTAAAATTTTGTATAGGACTTCCTCCTTTACCTGTGATCCCTTTACTATAGAGCAAAATAAACAAAGAATTTCTAGCGAAATAGCGTCCTATGCCCCTACTCACAGTCATGTCTGGTCAGAGACATGTAATCGAACTAGTGTGATCAAAAACAGGGAAAGGGAAGGGAAAGCATAGGTGAACCAATGAGCGACGTACAGTCCATCTAGCCCTCAGTGTGTTCCAATTCACGAAGGAAGGATGGAGGACGATGATGTTAGGCTCAGAACTTATTATAAAAAGTTCATAAAATTCGGAAAAGATTATGTAGACCAGGAATGTCCACCCGCAGCCTAAGTGGGCCTTGAATGTAGCCCAGATACGCTCGAAGTGGCGACTTTTTTTATTTTTTGCTTATCATTTTTTTTTTTTTTTTAAGGAAAAAAAATGTTTAACTGCATACCAATTAACAGAGGATTTTTCCTATGAGGCCCAAGGAACCAAATAAGTTGGACAGCCTTGACATAGAGCATAGTTAGTTTTACATCTGTTCACGGATAAAGTGATGAAGTTTCTAAGAATTAAGAAGTCAAGAGTATCTATGGCCCCAACTATAAGTTTATGAAGAAAATTAATGCATGTAGCTATTCTACGATGCACCAAAAAATAGATGTTTGGGTTCATAGTTCGATGGAGTGGCCCCCTGCCCAAAGTCCAGATATCAATCCAATCGAAATTCTGTGGCTATTGAAGAAGGGAAGGCTTTCAAAATCCAATAAAGCGCGCACTATGGAAGATTTACTTTGGGCTAGGGTTGTGCAAATAGAATAATATTGCCAGCATCCATGTTCAGAAATTCGTAGAAAAGTTGCTTTAGCATGTGTATTGATATAAAAAACCAAGGATTTTGAACCAAAATAAAATAAAATTATTTTAGTTGATTTTAAACAAAATGTGCATAATTGAGTAAATGAAGGTTGCCCTGGTTTTTATTTTTTATATCTCACTTATTAAATTTTTTGATAAAATGACTTTGAGGATCTTTTTCTAATAATTTAAGGAATGCGTGGTAATTTTCTCATAATTTTTTATTCAATCATATACCAGAATGTGCAAAAGTAACTACAAATTTTGAATTTTTCTTCCCACAGTCTTTTATTTTACTTCCTAACTTGCTCACAGAAACCTGATAAGGTCACACTTTATTATCTCGTTTCCTTTTTTTCTGTTTGATTTCAAAGAATATTGTTTGGTTTATCCTATGTAAACCTCTTTAAAGTTCTTTTTCCATTCATTTCATAAGCAAATTAGGTGGGTTTTTGATACATTTTTTCCCACCGTAACTTGATATCAATTATTAAAAAAACTACGCTTATATTAACCCCTTATATATAACTAAGTTGTGAAGGTAGCGCAAGCTTAAATTCTTTATTTTAAAATAACACAAGCATTAAAAAATATACTTATTATAAGTATTAGCAATAAATTGAATTGAAATCAAAAGCAAATGCACGACATTCAAATCTTCCAGATTCCTTAACCAATCTGACTTGATATTCTTGCTGCCACAGCAATTCGCTTCCCATTGAATCACATGTGTGTATCCCTTATACGATAATATACAAATATTTGTTCAATTATTTTGAATACTTCACAAAGATCAACCTCATTCATGCTCCAAAACTTTAGCTTTCGTTCCGCTAGATCCAAGATCTTGCACACAATCTTGAGATCTATGTTAATGTTTTTCAGTCAAAACTACTGCGTAGACTTGTTGGAGCACCATGGTACGTGAGAAACTCAACTTTACACAGAGATCAACAGACACCCACGATCCGTGAGGAGATTGCAAGAATCAGCAACAAAACTATCTCCAGGATGGAAAGTCATGACAATCACCTTGCAGTCAACCTGCTTGACAACAGCCAGCACACCCGAAGATTGAATCGGCTGCACCCACTGGATTTGCCGTTCAGAGTTCCTATTTAAATTAAACTAATACAAAAGTCATAAGGTTGTGCAATCAATTTGCTTATTGTCGTTTACGATAGATCGCAAATAAAACAAATAAAAAAAAAAAACATGTTAATGTTTTGTTAAGGAAATAAATTTGCAATATTTCCTGGACATCACTTGTGAGTTATATTCAATGATTACTTACTTAACTTAATTCTAATTAAAACTAAGGTGCTTTTATATACTAAAACATATATACATACATATATTACTACACAAATGTCCTTTTCACCTGTTTCCCCTTATACAATATTATCATAGTACATACGTATATATTATGTAGGTTTACATACAACATTTGAACAAAAAATGCTTGCTAATTACCATCAGTAGTACCATCATCATCATTGTGTTTCTATTTGTTTATCAGTGAATCAATAGTTTCAATGCAGGACTTGTTCCTATTTCCTATTTCCAATGGTCATGATGCGGGCATGCGTATGCATGGAAGCCTATTTGTGTAGTCTTAACTGAATGAAATTGGTTTTTCACATTAGTCGAAATACATTTCTAGATACTACAACATAGAAAACTATTTAAGCTATTTCTATTTCGATTGGTGATTGAATGGACAAGATACAAGTGTTGTTTATTCGAATATCTACATAGTAGATATAGAAAGTATGCATTAAATTCAAGACCACATTTCTTGTATGTGATGTAATCACCAAGTCACCTAATCTTTTTCAGCTTACTTTTTTGTGGAATATTCGAAAAAGTAACAAAGAACGCACACTATGAGTATTTTAAGTACTTTTAAATTTCCGTTTGTGAGTTGTTTCGACTTATCTTGACCAAGCAATGATTCTATATGCAAATAACAATAAAAGCAACAACAACAACACAACAACAACAACAACGAAATGGAAACAAAGTAATATGTAACTTAAGCTGACTTTAAATAACTTTATTTTATACAACAAAACACACTACTCACATACTTAGTAGAAACAAACAAAGTCCATAAGGACTTTCTTCACATATATTGTACAACATTGTTAAAGTAAAGGTGTTCTTTCTCTCACATGTAGAATATATACACACACACACACACACATACACACGTAGATACACTCACACAAACATACATATATAGTATGTATATTCATACAAATACTATGTACAAAATAATAATGGAAAGCAAAGGTCCATTTAGCTTTTAAGTTGTGCAATGTTTGTCTGACATGAAAAGTTACTTAAACTTAATAAAAGCTATTAATAAACAACAACAACAACAACAACAACAACAAGCATAAACAATAAGAAAAAGGATTAAAAATCATAATAAATAAATTAAAAAATTTAATCAGATTAAGAAATACAATTTAAGGATAAAAATACATAAATACAAAATTTCCAACAAATTTTCTATTTTAAATAAAATAAAATAAATTAAATTAAATTCACTAAATAATTCATGAATAATAGACTTAAATGTCTCAGATGCTGCTTAATTAAAAATAATTAATATCAGATAAATTTTATTTATTTATTAAATTATCTCAATTATATAATAAAGTATCTGACGATAATAAAGTATACTAACTTCTAAAACTTACGAATCTATGGTTACTATTAGTCAATTTATATTTTACAAGGATTGCCCAGGGAACGACATTCTACCACCCCGGCAGAAGAAAAATTTTCATTGATTTTACCCATAAAATATCCTATAGATTATAATAAAACAAATGTGCACACCTACAAATAAAAATCAAAGGAAAAGTATGTTTTTTTTTATTAAAACCAATTAGATAGTTTAGACGATAAATCTATGACAAAGGAAGTGTTCCCAAATTTATATTATGATTAGCTAAGTTGCATTTATTCATATATTTTGTTGTGTTTGTAAGAAGTTGTTATGCCCAAAAAATTAATGGATACTGATTAACTGACTTGAAGAGATCTTTATCAAAGATGACTTAATTGATTCAAAAAAAATATGCTTTATGTGCATCAAATTTGGACACCTCACTCTTTTCGATTTTTTTTCGATTTTTTGGCTGTTTCTTTTAGAGGTTTCTAAATATTCTTTCTTTCTAAACTTTCCTCATGAATCACTCGGTTCATTGTTGAAAACCATATGAAAATCCATTTGGTAGTTTCTGAGTTTATCGCGTTCAGACAGACAGACAGATGCGTCAGGGGACTTTGTTTTACAGTATAATATGTAAGGATATAGATATAAATGTTATCGGTTATAGGGTGTTGAAGAAGATTGGAGGATCTGGTATTTTTGAAATAGTAAGCTAGTCGTCAGTGCAAAGTTTGGACAGTGGTCCAACACATGGTCTATGGAGAGAGTGTCAGCGCAGGAACAACATTTTGCAGTAATTCCATTTAGTAGGTGGATCATGTGTCAGTTGAGTGTGTCCCATTCGAAGGAAAATGTACATAGACCATAGTGGTTTTTGCCAGTTGGATGGAAACAAGGTGGCCGAGTCGTCCTGATTGAACCTTTTGTATCTATGCTGGAAGTTTGCCCAGTTCTCGGTAGCATTTTGAGCTTTTATCTTGGTGATGTGTATATCAGAGATGTGCAGCGAATGCAAAAAACATGCTTGTTAAGGTCTTGTATTTTTTTTTTTTTTTTTTGTGACCGCAAGCAGGCTTTGTTTTGCGAAGGTCTCATTAATTTGTGAGACCTTCATGAAAACAAAATCTTCGCTGCGCATCCCTTGTATATACGTAGGTCTTTCTCAGTTGTAGGGTTGAATAAGATCGCTGACTCTTTGGGAATGCTATACGCTCCTTTATCTGCGTGGTCGTTCCCAATAATGACTTGATGGATGGGATGTTGTGTTTTTTAATTGCTCAGTTTGTCGTACAGTTATTCAGTGTATCATACAATAGCTCAATGTGTCCTATAATTGGTCAATTTATGCTAAAATTGTTCAATGTGTCCTTTAATTTGTTTCCACTTTTTTTTTATTTTTTTGTTTTCAATTGACTTTTGTAAAGTTAAAGTTGCAATTTCACTTTTAGAAGTGAAACTTATTTAATACTTTTGAACATTTACTTTTCTAAAGTTATTTCTACACTACACAAAGTGGAACAGGTTGCGATAATTTTGTATTAACTTCAAGTAGTTGAAAGTAAGTAACTAAAAGGTTCGCGGTCAGCCACAGGTGGATAAAGCGAAAGTTTCAAGGAAATTGTTGACTCTATTTCTAAGTATTATTGAATTCATATACGTAATATGAGTTCAAGTGTATTGGATCTTCTTGATCATTAAGAAGATTAAAAATACTTTAAAATACTTTTTCAAATATTTCATTTTATTTACAATTTAATTACATTTTAGAAACTATGTGAACTGATTCATTAATTTTACATTTTGGAATGATTCCTTTTCTAATGTTGTTGATATTTCAACAATTTTAATGTGGTCGTCATTCATAAAAATGTAAATATTTTGTCATTTCACACACACACACACACACACACACACACACACACACACACACACACACACGCGCAACAAACAAAACAAGTTGTTACAGCAACAAAAATAAAACAGAAAAAAAAAACAACAACTAAAACCATTTAAATGTTTAAAAATAGTTTTCTATTTTGGGTTGGTGAAAATGTTTTTTGTTTTCTATTTTTAATTTTGGGCAAAAGTTTACCTAAAATCAACTGTTGTTGTTTGGTCCTTCAGCAAGCCCAAAAAATTTTGCTTTTTAATGTGGTCTAGTGTGTACACACACACACACATACACTTAGATAGACTCACAGACTCAGATACATTTGTATGTATTGTATATAGGACACTGACAAAATAACAACAAAAATGACCATAAAATCATAAATATTTTATTTTGTAAGTTTGCTTTGGTGTTGTTACTTTTATGTGTGCGCTGTGCTGTGCCCTTTATTCTTCATACTATTCATGTGATTCGTGGTAAATTTTTGTAGTTTGTTTGTAAATTTTTTTTTTATTTTTTGAATTTTATTACATAATTTTAAGCGTTTTCGCATAATAATTTTTGACCACAAAAATGACAGATAAAGCATTTTTCATCTCTAAATTTTTGATTTTGAATTAAATTAAACACACTCACACAGATACACATTTCTATGTAGATTTAGTTCGCGTTGGTTATGTGAAATAAAAGGGTTGCCGAAAAGTATGCAACATATATTTTTTTTATACAACTTTTGCTTTGAAAAATGTTGATAGTAAAAGCCACAGACAAAGTGGATGGATGCATCATTGTATGCCATTTTCTCTTTCACATTTTATTTTTATAATATTTTCCTTTTTTTTTTCTTTGCCTTTGTAAAAAAAACCATTAACACAAAGCATAGAAGAAAAAAAAGTTGTTCACAAACAAAAGGCAACACAAATTATTTAAATTACATATGCACTGCTGTTGGTAATTAAACAAAGTGGTAGCGTCTTCTTGTTCCCCATCCCCATCCCCATCATCTCCACCATCATCATCATCATCAAAGTTACTTGTTTCTCCAGTTTACATTTTTGCTGTTAATAATTAGCAACAAATTTAATTCTTTAATTCTTATTATTTTTATTCATTCTCTTTCTCTAAGTTCACAATGAAATTGCAATGCACTTGAGCTGTTAACCTCAAGCTTAAAGTTCATTGTGGGTTGATGTTCGTGCAAATTGCCAGAACGAAATCCTTGTGCATTAAATTGCTAATTTAAGTTGAACTAATCCAATGTGATGGTACAAAAATGTTGTTTCCAGGGATTCATTGTATAGTATGAGTCCAATGTTTCGTACAATTGAAAATCAGAGAATTAGTTTTTTTACAGCAACTACTAGTTTGAATAGATGTTTTAACTAATTTGAATTGGGCTTAGATTTATGCTGATTTTGTTGGCCTTCTGATTTCAGTTGTATCATTTATCCTAAGAGTTGATGTGGCTTTATTCGTTGAAGACTTATTTTCCAACCACTTGAGTCCATAAGACGTGTTCCTTCATTAATAATATGTACACTCAGCCTTTCTATGAGATTTCACATAACTCAATATAGTACTGGCCAATGAATCAATGCCAAGATCGCGTTCAATGTCGCTGCTACACACATACCAGGGTGCATTCACAGCACATCTCAGCACTTTGTTCTGAAACCTTTGTATTTGAATTATTTATGTTGCTGGAACACGAGCAGCCCCATAACTGAATACCATAAGTTCATACAGATTTTAGAATTTGTTAGTTCTTTATCGATAGCGCAGTCCGCTTACCTATACGTAATGTATTTCGGAATTTCGAAGCTAATTTTTCATTTTGTAACAATTATTTTTACTTCAAAAAATGAATTTTTAACATATTTTAAATAATCATATTCAATTTATTTCAATAATATTAGTAATTTGTAATGTATTTCTCAGACTAAAAAGATTTAAAATGTCCCCATCAGCAATATTTTCTTCGCTGATATACATTGAGAGTGGATAATTCTTGGGTCTTAGTTTTCATTTTCATTATGATTGATGTTTTAAATTTTCTCTCTTTCAATTTCATCATCTTTTAATCTTATTCATTTTGTCTTTTAATCTTATTATGATTTTATTATATTCATGGAAATTTCGACAAATTGAGCAACTAACTCAGGACGCAACAAAGCAAGAGGAATAAAGACATTCACCATAGTACATTTTATAAATTCGCATAGCATATTGATCCATGGGTTCGATAAGAGCTGTGGCAGTTTGATGGCTTATCTATATCTAATAATAATATGGATGACAAATTTTATTTTTTTTAAATGCTCTTGGATATTTTGGCTTTTTTGATCAATTTAAGTTTATGTTCTCCCGATGAAGCAAACGAGGCGAGATACTTTTCCATATGTGAATATCTCAAATATGAAAAAAAAAAAAGGATTCTTCTGGTAGTTTCTTCCATAATAATTTAGTTTCATTTGTATTTGTGACTTAAGAAAGTAAGATTCCTATTTCTATGATTTTTAAGCGCACCTCTTCATTAAAAAGTTCTATGGCTACATGATCATGTGTGAGTTTTGAGACTATTGACGCCATTATGAATGAATGAATGAAAGAATAATTTTTGTTTTTTGTATAAAAGAGGAGAACCTTCGGACATAGCCACCGTCTTGACCACGTGTATGGTGTATTCAGTAAACATCCTTTTTGTCTCCTGTTCAATATATCTACCCACTATATCATCCCACTAAGAGCAATTGAAAATTGAGAGCACTCTGCAATTACCCTTTGAGGTCAATCTTATATTCACCTACATCTAAGATCACCACATTAGTAGTCAGCATAATGCTATAGGCTTGTTTTCTCCCGCGGAGCATAGCTCTACTTCACAGTTTTCGTGCCATCTCGTGCATTTGTTTTTTTCCTGCACGGTAGACAGTCGGCAAGCACCTCAACTCGGAGAATGCGGGGTTGTCAGGCACGTGACTATTGCTCAAAATAATAATAATAATATTGTATTAATAATTATGCTATGCATGCTCAATAGAAAAATAACAAAATCAGTTTTCCAATTCTAAAAATATTGGACAAAATGATTAAATTAATGTGTGTCCGGATTTTTGAGGTAAGCAAATACACGTAAGCGTGGTGTCCGGAATACAGAGTCTACCATGCAAAGAAATTGGACTATCGGATTTAATTTCCGGTAAAATCGCTAGCTATGGGTCGTGTCAGAACCAAGAGTGTTAAGAAAGCTGCTAGGGTCATCATTGAAAAATACTACATACGTCTGGCGTTCGATTTCCACACCAACAAACGTCCCAATCATTCCCACAAAAACATTGAGGAAAAAAATTGACGGCTATGTTACACATTTAAAGGGCCGTTTGCGTCACTCTCAAGTTAGTGGTATCTCCATCAAATTGCAGGAAGAGGAACGTGAGCGTCGGGATATCATTGAAGCCGACTTTGACACCAAGGAGATGTTGAAACTCTTGGACTTCCACAACATTCGTGGTCTTGAATTGACTCAACCATCCACCAACAATTTCAATTGCAGAAATTATATTTAGTAAATGATGGATTTCACCATTTTCATTTGGCGGCTTTGAATGCTTATTCAAATTAATAACGAAAACCATAAAATTAATAACGAAAAATATAAAAAAAGACTAACTTTGGCTATGCCGAAGTTGTAATACTCTTCACGTCCCAGCGAGTGGTCCGAGGGTCTTGGCTATGGGTCAGACACTTATAGTGTCCAAATTTCAAGTCGATAGTACAAAAAACAAATATGGTTTTCTAATAAGAACATGAATTTAGATCCTGGTTTGTATGGGGGGTACCACTCCTAGTAGTCCGAGGGTCTTGAAATGTTTATGGTTTGTGGATATGGGTCAGAGACTTATAGTATTCAAATTTGAGTTCGAAAAGTAAAAAAAAAAAACTTGTTCTAATAAGAACATTAATTTAAAAGAGGGTTTGTATGGGGGTACCCCCCTAGTTGTCCGATTCGGCTGTTTCACAAACTTGATCGGCGATTGGTAAAAAGAAACCTATGTACAAAATTTCAGCTCTCTAGCTCAAAAACTAAAGGACTAGGATTGCGAACAGACGAACAAACGGACACAGCTAAATCAACTCGTCTCATCAAGCTGATCACAAATACGATATATATATTTTATGTGGTCTGCGATGTCTCCTTCTGTATGTTAAAAACTTCAAGTGTCCGGAATATCGAGTTCATAGTGTATTTATAAATTAATAAACAATTTTATATATTGTTTTTCCCTTTATGTTGCACCTTTTAGATTTAACAGTTTCTTTGGCCTTAGTTTCTTAGTTGCTTTAATGTCTGTTAATAAATGATTTAAGTAAACTATTCTGATAACTAAATTCTTAATATTTTATTTCAAATTTTATAAATTCATCTGATTGATCCACAACATGCACACAAGCATGAAGCACGTAATCTTATAAAAATAAATAAAAATTAGAAGTAGTAACACAAAAAAAAAAAAATAATATACTTAATTAAAAGAAACTAAAAACAAATACAATTATGCATTTGCTTTTAATTATGCAGCCATTCATGTTTCTTGTTGTTGTTGTTATTGTTATTGTTGGATGATGTTGCATGTTGCTTGGGCTCCTTCCGAATGTGGAATCCTTTTGCTTTGCTTTGCTTTACTTTGCTTTGCTATGCCATGCCATGCCATGTCATGTCATGCATCTTTATTGCATATTCACTTGTTTACCATCACGTCGTTCATTCTTTTGACGCATTCATGTTTATTAAATATTATTTGTTTTTGCAATTTTCTATTTTTATTTGCTCATACACATATATTTTTTTCATTTTATTTGTAATAAAAAACTAAATATGAAAAACAAGTGGCAAATATGAAAACTATATAGAATAATAAAAATAGAAATAACAACAAGGAAACAGGATTTGTGTGTGTATCTTGTTGGTGTTTTCAGATGAGTTTTGAAAAATAAATAAATAAATAAACAAACAAATAAACAAACAAGTAACAATATCACAACAACATAGCAAATGTAGTTGCATTTAAATATATTCCATCATATAAAATACTCGTAGTAGAAAAATGAAGAAGAAATCAAAAAAGAACAGAAGTCTGATTGCCTAAGCGAAAAATTATATTAATCGTTTATTTTCTTTTGATTAACGAATTAATTGAAACGAATTTTCTCTTTTGATTAATCGAGACTTAAATCGATTAATTCTAAAATTATCAAAATAAAGGCATCATTGGTAAATTAATAAAATTTCACAATTCGACAATTGTGTTGGTATTTATCAACGATTGTTTATTTACATTTTGATTTCCTTTTCAGGATCCCATAGATTTGTTCACAGTTATGAGAAACATAAGTGAAAGTGAAACGTCTTCCAATGTTGATAATGAGTTTGACTTATGGGTTCAGAAAAGACGATGACTTACAACATCCTCAAGATGAATTTAACTTCTTCCTTAAAGTTCCGGTCGTTTCGAGTTGAAACGAAATGTGGTTGACGCTTGGGAAGATTTGAAAATCGTTTATTCTAAGCTATACACTCTGTCCCAAAAGTACTGTTTCTCAATTGGAACTTTCGTACCATCAGAATGGCTTTTTTTCCAAAGCGACAAAAAGCCATTCAAAACTCTTGTTTTTGAACTCAATTTTAAACAAATAATGGCTTTTTGTCAGATGCTTTCTTTCCATACTCAATAAAATATTTTCAATTTCGTACTGAGTAAAAAACTTAATTGTGTTTTTGCATTTATTTTCTTTTTCATGATAATTTAATCGAGACTGATTAAATGGAACATTGTCATCAATACTGAAAAATCGACTCATGTCACATTTACACTCAGGACTCATAATGAACACATGCTCCCCATGGCATCTAGTAGAGTAAAATATTTAGGGCTTACTGTGGATAGAGCACTTAACTGGAGAAAACGCATCTCTAAAAAGCGGATCCAGCTTAACCTAAAGCTCAAGCGTCTGTTGTGGATACTCAGGCCCAGTTCGAAGCTATCACTACGCAATAAGTTGCTGCTCTATTAGGCTGTCCTAAGGGCAATCTGGACCTATGTCATTCAGTTATGGGGATCTACTGCGGCCTCCAATGTCAACATAATTCAGAGATTCCAGTCCAAAGCTCTTCGCACTTTAGTAGGTGCCCCCTTCTATGCTCGAAACGACGTCATTTATTAAGACCTTAAAATCGCTAAGGTTGCAGAGACCATTTAGCCGCTATGAACATCAACTAGAGAACCACGTAAACGTTCTCGCTGTGCAACTCCTGGACAACAGTCAGTAGCGCCACAGACTAAAGCGCTATCATCCTTTGGATCTTTCCTCCCGTTTCAATCAGTGACTTAATCCCTAAAACCTCAAGATAAATGAATACCTCATAAAATTTAGCTTTTGTCTACACATCTTGACAGATTCTAAATAAATAACTCAATGCATGAAACTAAAATAAGTTGTTAATAACTAATTCGAGGTTGCTGATTCCGAATGTGCCTTTAGTTTTCCAGCAGCTCTAGTTTTTGAGATACAGGTACCTCATTTTTTCTTATGGAAATATGGAGTTTTTATACATTACACAGGCGAATAACATTAATTTATTTTTTCCAAAAAATATTTGATGGTTATTTACTAATTTAAAGTCACTGATTCCGTGTCTGCCCTCAGTTCTTTTCTAGCCGCTCTAGTTTTTGAGATATAGCTACTTAATTCGTTCTTACCATTCATTTGGAGATCGTTTACATTTCAGAGGGCTACAAAATTAATTTTGGTCTTTTTGAAGAAATAGTTGATGTTTATTTACTAATTAAAGATCATTGATTCCAAATCTGTCCTTAGTTCACAGTTTTCCTAGCGGCTCTAGTTTTTGAGATGTAGCTATTTAATTAGTTTTTACTCAGTTCTTACCATCATTTGGAGATCGTTTACATTACAGAGGGTAACAAAATCAATTTTGGGTTTTTTATTTTCAAAAAATGTTTGATGTTGGTTTACTAATTCAAGGTCACTGATTTCAAATCTTTACTCAGTTTTTTTCCTAGCAGCTCTAGTTTTTGATATACAGATACTTCATTCGTGTAGCTTAGCAATGAAAAGCATTTAATATTAATATTTAAGTAAACCAAAATCTTGGAAATTTTTTGTAGCTGTTGTACAAAATTTCTTCGGAAATCACAAGGCTAAGATCTATACAGAGTTAGATGAAGTAATGCTACGTAATTTTCAAAATTTGGGCTGTAATATGAGCATAAAAGTGCACTACCTGTATAGTCATATAGACCACTTTCAACACAACCTTAAAGATTTTAGCGAAGAACAAGAAGAACGCCTCCATCAAGATATGAAAACAATGGGGAACAGGTATCAAGGCAGATGGGACGTTTATTTGATGGCAGACTATTGCAACTTCAATCTAAAAGATCACTTGAAAGACAATTTCATGATAGTATAATGGTAAAATAACTAGTTTCATGTTGGTCTTGCAAATCTTCCTTTACATTTATCATCTTTTTCTCTATTACTATTTTTAGAGAAAAAAGTAAAACAAAATCGATTACCGTTACATTTTATTTTTAATTTCTTTTCAACTTCCATGAAATAGATGTTTTTTGTTTTTTAAAATAAAATATTATGAATATTGATATTTTTAATATTTTTTATTGTCAAACTAAATTATTATGAATTTGTTGATATTTCTTTATTTCATATAAATAATTAAGATTTTCAATAACATAAACAATATTAGTAGTATTGTAATAATGTAAACAAACTCTATGTGAAGGTAAAAAAGAAAGAAGTATCTGTATCTCAAAAACTAGAGCTGATACCTAAAAACTAAGATTCGAAATTAAGAACCTCGAGTTAGTAAATAACTACTAAAATATTTTATACACCGAAAATGTTGTTGGCCAGTGTAAAACATAATAATAAAAAAAATAAAATAAAATTATAATATAAAATTTTAGCTAAAATAATCAATTAATTGATTAATGTTGTTGGAATAAATTGCAATTAATAATCGTTCCCTTCGATTAATCATATGATCAATTAATCGATTAATAAATAAACTAACTAATCATTTTTTTTGAATTTAGCCTTTCCTTTTCCCATACTATAGTAAATAACGTAAGTAGCTACACTTGAATTAATATTTCTCTTATGAACACATGTCAGTCTATTTATATTTAGTACTGTTGTCACTATTCAAGGCCTCTCATCATGATGATGAGCTTGGCTTGATTGCTCGCTCATGCGACAATGAAGGTGCTTTTCAAGGTGCCCACCATCATCATGTTCTTTCCCCTTTCCCTTTTCCATTTTTATTATTAGCAGAAAAGCAATTAAAAAATGTTACTTTTAAAATCTTTTTAACGCATTTTTAATGTGTTGCGTTTTAATTTAGAAACTTTGACGATGCGGAATACTTTAATGTGCCAAAGGCTTTTTTTTTTTTTTTTTTTTGTATTTGTATTTAAGCAACGAAATGTATGCATGTTTGATTGTGTATGTGTGTGTGTGTGTGTGAGTGTGTGATGATAAAATTTATGCAATTACATTTTATTTTTATTTGTATTTGCAATATTTCATTTATCTTAATGCTTTGCACATGTGTATCTCTGTATGTATCTACTAAGTACTATGTAGCTGTGTGTTTATTTGTTTGTGTATATAATCTGTTATTGTAAAGTTTAAACATTTGTATGATGATTGTGTATGCGTGTTCGTGTTCGTGCGTTTGTGCGTTTTGAGGAATTCATGCTTAAATGCCTGCGCTCCTTGGTTGTGTAATTATTTGTGTAAGCTGAAGATGATGATGAAAATGTTAATGATAATAATGAAGATGATGTTGCTGATTCTCTGATGATGATGATATAAACTTTTTTATGTTGATGGTGGATTTCAACTTTAGATTCATCTTACATAACTTCAAATATGTGTATATAGGCCTGCATCTGGAAGGGTGTGGTGTTGGGCAAAATGTTGCTGTCAAATAAATCAGTCATGCGAGAAGAAGATTCAAGGTAATCGTTATTTTAATATGAAAAACTTTTATGCTCTCATACTTGAAGTGAGCATGAAATAAAGCCTTGAAGTATGCTATAAATATATTCAATGCTCGTTTTACATAATACTGATGACTATTGGGTTGGGTTAGGTTAGGTTAGCTTGGCCGATCAAAAGATCCCACATAGACCAATAGCGGCCCTTAGTGTTGCCAAGAAGAAGTATGGAGGTACTTCAGATTTTGTTTTTAATACACATTTTTGCGTATGAAGGCGTCAATGTCCCATAAGTATTCCGACTAATAACTTGCAATACTTTCTTGGGAGAGCTAAGATTTACATAGTTGGTAATCTTGTTATTAAAAGAGCGAAGCGTGATTTTTGCGGTGTTCCATTCCACATACTCTTCGCCTCCTGAATCATTGCTGTGTCTATTTCCGTTTTTAGCGTGGACTTACCTCAGATTGGCTAGCGCCGGCTTTGGCATCTGCTTCCTCATTCCCTTCAATTGCTCTATGCCCCGGTACTCAAAAGATGGTGATGCGTCTGTCGATACAGAGTTCGACAATTTTGGTTCTACATTGTTGAACACAGTTGGAGTTTGTCATCACAGCCGCTATTGCCTATATAGCTGACTATTGGCTTACAAACATCTTCTTCATATGGAATTTTGATTAGTGGTCTTAAGCTGTCTGATTGCTTTGGAATGTCATAACATATACAGGCATCATCATTATCATCACTCATATCACTTAATAGTTAATGAGCGTGGATATCCAAATGTATGCAGTAGGAAATGCATTTGGAACATTTTAGCTTCATAAGCTTCATTCCATTATTCCTACTACATATAACAAATTTCTTGAAATACCATTGTATGTATATACAATGGGTGTTGTATAGTAAACTTAAATCAACTTTAAAGTCAATTTGCTATAAATTGACATAAACAGAGTGTTGGTTGGTGTTTTCCTATTCATCCCATCAATTTGAGGAAATAGATTTTTGTTTTTTTTTTATGAATCAAAATTATTTGACAATTGTTAATACGACATACAACAATAGCCAATAGTAACAAGAGAAGATATTGTACAACTCAATTTATGCATATACAATTTGTCAGTTATACTAAACCAGGGATCAATCAATCAATATACCAACAGTAACAGTAACAACAACACCAATAACAAAAGGCAACGACAAAGGCAACAGCAACAAATGCGGTAGGTCTGAGTCAATGTTGAAAAAATATTTTCATTTCGCGCATTCAACTTGAACCAAGAATCGTTAATAAAACTCAAATAACCATAAAAATGCGTAAATAATTTATGTGAGCGCAAGCAGCAACAACAGCAACAACAACGTAGTAACATGGCAGATGAGGTTGCAAATGCCAAGGATAACGAATAATGATAATGCGTCAAAGAGATGATGATGCTGATGATGCCATCATCTCATCTTCATCACAATCACCATCACCATCACCATCATTTCTGTTCGAATGATGATGCCATCAATGATAATAATGATGTCGATTTTGTTGCTTTAGCTTTTGCTTTTTTTTTCTTGCATTTAATAACTGTGTGTGTGTGTGTGTTTGTGCCCCCCATCATCACGCTTTGCTTTGCCTGCTCTCATACTTCCTTATATAATTATTTTTATTATATTTATTCTCAGTTTACATTTGTCGAGCTTAACGCGTTTATAACAATAAACGACTTAATGACAAGTTGTCAGACATATTATCGCCCGTCAACCATGAACATAAAGTGAAGTTAACTCAAGTCACTTGACTTCACTGCTTCATGCAGAGTTTTTAGTTGCATACTTATTGACGCACCTTTATCAGGCATAAGATACACATATATGATACATAAGTAAGTAGATAGAAAACAACATGATAGGCATCAGAGATGTGCAGCGAGTGTTTCGTTTTCATGAAGAGCTCACCATTTATTGAACACTTCGCGAAACCAAGTCTGCTCGCGCTCACAAAAAAAAATTGAATATTGATCGTGAAAAAAGTGATGCTTGTGTGTTCTTTTGTTTAACATTCTCTCTGTTCATAGTCTGTGTAACAGAAGCAGTTTCACTATTCAACGTGGATTATTTCGCTACCAACACGAAAGACTTAAGAGATTGTGTGTATGTATCAGAGATATGCAGCGAGTGTTTCGTTTTCATCAAGTGATCTCAAAAGTATCGCGACATGAAATATGCTCGCTTTCTCAAAAAAAAAAAAAAAAAAAAAAAATTAATAAATAAGTGAAAGAGAACGAAACGATACTTTACTACTTCTTTTCCTTAAAATTCGCTCTGCTCATAGTCTGTGAAACAGAAGCAGTTTCAGTATTCAACGTGGATTCTTTCGCGACCATCAAGAAAGGTTTGAGAGATTATTATTACATTTATGTTTCTATCACTTAACATTGTTGTTTTCACTTGTTTGTAATGTCTACACATATTCATATTGAAAAGATCTTTTGTGTGTATGTATCTGATTGTGCGCTACAGTCGTTTGCTACTTGCACCCCTATAACCCTCTCTCTCTACATTTTCTCTAGTAATCTATTATATTATTATTGCTACATGTTGTTGTGTTGGAGACCTGAATGTTTCACTATTTGTATATTGTTAGCTTTGGTCGAGAGCGACACATGATTAGATTCATTTTCTTATGAAACGTTCATAAGTATGTTTTTTGGATTTCCTGCACATCTCTGGTAGGCATTAACAAACTGAAATCGCTTCTTGCAATCTTTCATGTGAGTAATAAAATCCATATTAGTGTTAAATCGAGTGTTAAGATACAAATAAATGGTATGAAATATGGGAATAAATTCAACATAAAAGAAAAGGAAACTTTTTAATCAATACAACACAAATATTGTACTTTACACACATCATATAAAGTATGAGTGAATTTACTGTGTGCGAAGTAATTAAGTGTTGTGCCATAAATTTTGTTATACAAAAGATGACAAAGTAGTTTAAAATAAACTACTTGATTTACTTTTGGGTTGTGTAATATGAAATTTGTTGTTGATAGTATTTGCAACTTTAACAGATGATTACTTTTGAAGAGCTAAATATTTTTAAGTCTTCTGTTGGAAAGCTGCACATTTCATTTCTTCAAAAAGTCGCTCTAACCTCTGTTAAATGAGTTCAGAACTTTTATAAAAAATTATTTGGCTAAAAATGAATTTGTCAGAAATTCGCATTTTTATGAAGTATGAGTTCTTATGTGGAACCACAGCATCACAGTGTGGCTCTTGTGTTACACAGCAGGCAATAACAAATTTGGTTCACCAAATTTCGCTGAGTAATTTTGACATAATATATATGTCACAATCAAAGGTCGATAACAACGAACTGAAGGTCAATGTGGAGGTTGAACCATCTCAAAGCACTTAAGGTTGGTGTACAGTACTCACCTGATTCAATCGGTATAAAATAGTTTGATAAGTGGGTTCCACATGAGCTCAATGATAAACAGAAAAAATATAAAAAAATACTAAGTTTGGATATGCCCCAGCTAGTGGTCTGAGGGTCTTGAAGGGACTTAAGTCGATAGTACAAAAAACAAAAAGGTTTTTCTAATAAGAACTTTCATTTGGATCCCGGTTTGTATGGGGGGTACCCCTCCTAGTAGTCCGAGGGTCTTGAAATTTGTTTTGTTTGTGGATATGGGTCAGAAACTTATAGTGTCCAAATTTGAGTTCGATACGTGAAAAACAAAAAAAAAAAAAAATTCTAATAAAAACATTCATTTAAAATTGTATGGTCCGATTCGGCTGATTCACGAACTTGATCGCAGTTTGGTAAAAAGAAACCTTTGTACAAAATTTCAGCTCTCTAGCTCAAAAACTGAAGGACTAGGATTGCGAGCAGACGGATCGACGGACATAAGGACATGGCTAAATCAACTCGTCTCATCGAGCAGATCACAAATATATATACTTTATGTGGTCTGCGATGTCTCCTTCTGTGTGTTACAAACTTCATGACAAACTTATAATACTATTCACGTGAAGAGTATACAAAGCTTGCTTATAGTTGCTTCCTCGTCATAAATTCGATCCATTTTTGAATCGAAATATTACTTGTGATGAAAAATGGATTCAATATGACAATAGTAAACTTTCAGCACAGTGGTTTGATAAGGATGAATTAACAAAACACATCCCAAAGCCTAATATTCATCAAAAGAAACTTATGGTAACTGTGTGGTGGTCTGGTGCAAGCGTGAACCGTGATGAACTATACTGCAACCAACTATACCAGATGATGCAAAAAATTAAACAAAAATAGCCTAGATTGGTCAATTGATCGACTCCTATCTCAATGCACAAATGACTGTGGCAAAACTACATGAACTGGGACTTCCTTTACATCCTCCACACTCACCTGACTTGGCCTCCACGGATTACCATTTGTGCCAGCAATTTGGACAACTTTTTGGTAGGAAAACAAATTAATTCCGATAAAGCTGTAAAATTAGCCTTCCATGAATTCATTGACTCCCATCCGCCAGGGTTTTATACAACCGGATTGAACAATCCTTCACTTAAATGGCAAAAGTGTATTGATAATATTTCTGGATACTATGATTAATAAAATAAATCCTTGTATTAAAAAAACTGTCAACCAACTTTGATTTCTTTTCTACCAATTCCATATTACACAACCACGATATTTATGCACAATTTAATATATAAATTTCAACATTTCAAATGTATCTTCCTTTAATAAAAAAAAAAAAATAACAACAAGAAATGCTGTTTACCTTTTTCAATATAAAAAATATTTTTTTGCAATTGCAAAGTACAAATATCATCGCACTATTGACTATTTCCTTTGGGCTATTCGAAGTATCGTAGCGATTCTCTTGAGTCGAGTTGAGTTGAATCGAATGGACACTTGGCTGGGATACTTTCATGCTGTGCGGCTGATAAATTGATTTAAAACATTGTGTAAATAAAATATATATAGATATTTTTATTTTTTTTTTTTTTTTATTATTTATTGCCAACGACAATAAAGAAGAAGATGGTGAATGGTGACTTGTGAATGGTGACTGGTGGCTGGTGACTGGTAAGTTCAATTTTATCGACAAACGATAGCGATAAGCAGGCATCCTGTCGTTCTCTGTGCTCCCTGGAGTACAGCAGGGTGCTTGACATTTTGTGCTGAGCTTCTTACCTGAAGCACCCCAGAATTTTCCGAAGAAGGGAGGGAAATGTTTACATTGCGTTTACTTCATGGCATTGACTCTGGTCTTGGTCTTGGTTTTGGTTTTGTATCCTTGAGGCTTCTTGATGTTGGCTGGAGTTGACTGCTGCTACTGCTACTGCTACTATACAAGTACATAGCTTATTGAATGCTATTTAAATAGGCATTTTGGGCTATTATTACCGCTTAAAAATGGTCTGTTGGGCATATGGAATTTATGGTTCAGTTGAACTCAATTTCTATTGAATGCTGGGTGAAGGACATGCCATTGATATTATGTTTATACAAACATAAGCACACAACAACAACAACAGTAGAAATACTTAACTGTAGCAACAAATATTGACTGATTAATAGCATTTGCTTTGTGTCAGTATTGTTATTCCAGTAGTGATAGGTTTTAATTTTTTTCTTTTTTTTTTTTCCTTTTTCAACTGAGAAAGTGAAAATGAAAAATGATTTAATAGAGAAGGAGAGAAGAAATTGAAGTCATTTGGATAATTTATTTATTTGATTTTTCGTTTTCGATTGACATTGAAAGTGTATCTTGATGTGAGTCAACAAGTGTTTTTCATTGATATTAAAGCTGCAATCAACACTCAATTTCTATCATTTGTGTTCAATTCTTCTGCACAAAGTTTCTTTTATCACTTAATTTACTTCATTTAACAACATTTTGTTGAAATACTAAGTACATTGAACTTGTGTTAGCCTTGTAAGTTTCAAGCACGTCAATTTTACTACAATATGATTTGATTTCCTTCCCATTCCATTCGCTTCTACCCCAAGTAAAGCAAAATGTTGCCACTTGCCATTTATGAAATCATTTTGGAAATATGTTACCATTAGACGTGACTTTGTAGTGACCATAATTGCAAGAAAAACAAAACAACCATAACAAGAATAGGCTTACATGTGTCTATAGATACAAGAAGTGTCTGTCAAAAGATTTTGAATGGCTGCCGATGTATGTACAAAACATTTTGTAAATTAACCTTTTTAACATGGTTTACTCTCAGACAGATTTTTATATCGTAAGTATTATAAGTAACTAGATATACATAAGTAAGTCCCTTTTCATGTTCATAAGTAGTCTTTTATGGAATCATTATTAATATAAACAAGTGTTGCGCAAGTACAAAAGAAATGTTTCATATCCATTTACATAAAAAACATTTAAGAAATTTAAATTCATGTACAGTACACTACACTAAAGATACACACACACACACACACACACACACATAAAAACTTGTATAAGTAGTTGCTTTATGTACTAAATGAAACCTTATCCTTATTGTATTCTATGTACTATGGAAAGTTTTCCTTGGTGAAATTTTCTATGCATGCAAAATTGTCCCTTTTGGGCTTTACTTCATTTAAACAAACAAAGTTTTCTTTGACTTGTTCTCTCTTTCGTACAGTAGCAGGCAGCAGCATACAATTGGCCTACTTAACAATATAATGGTCACATAAAAACATCAGTTAATAGTTCCTTCACTTAGTAGTAAGTATGTAGTAGCAAACTCAGTTTTGTTTTGCCAATCTGCTGCTCCAGCAACAACAACAACCACTGACACGCAACGCAATTTATCTGTGAGTATGGAAGATTGTTGTACCTTGAGATTGAGAGAATTGCCAACATTTGGTGTGGTTCATATTGCTATGGATGTAGATATGATGTGGGTTTGAATGTAGTTGCAGTGGTTACTGTCTGACTGACTGACTGACTGAAAGACAGACAGACAAACAGACAGACAAAATGGATCTGGTTAAACATCATGTAATTGTCTGCGCCATTCTGTTGCTGACCAGTGAACGTTTCTTTAAAACACAACGACTTTTGTTAGTCTGCAATATATGTGTGTGTGTGTGTGTGTGTGTGTGTGTGTGTTCTGGCCTTCGGTCTCATATAAAACTGATACCGTAGATACTCACAAATGAGGCAGAGGGGTGGGGGGTGGGGGGTTAAGGTAAATAGTTGAACAGTCTAGTACTCGTACTTGGCATGCATTAAGAGTGTTTAGTTCATGTTGTCTGCATTGCTGTTGTCCTTTTTGGTTTTGTTTTGATATAAGGATAACCATTTTCAGAATGACAGCACTTTTTAGCTTTCGAGTCTTCATACTGTACTCATGCAGAATGCATCTCAATTGCGTAGGCCTTTTGCATTTGAGTAAGGAATTTCAATGGTTTTTCGGATGTAATTACTTGGCAATGCAGACAGGAAGGCAGGCAGACAAGCAGGTGACGTATGGTGACGTCATGTTTGGAATGACTTTGTGAACTTGAGGTAATAGTAACTAATTGATGTTGTTGCTGTTGTTGATGATGATGCTGGAAATACAAAGTCCTTGTACATGTCATGACTAAGAAAACAATCAGCCCAGATGCATTGATGAAAATACCAAAAAGATTATTTTGCCTGCAGTGATCACAAAATTTTATTTAACTTACACTTAAAATGCTGTAAATTAATTGAATTTTCTTTTATTTCATTACATTTCAAAGCAAAAATTACTCATAATTTTAATTAGCTTTGACCATCAGAAATAATCACCACAAAAATGTCATAAGCAGGAGATCAAAAAATTGATATAATATCATTATCATCATCATCATGGCAAATGATATAATGTGGAAAAAATGGTCAAAAACCAGAAAAAAACGTAAAATATTTCTCTGCATGAAACAAATTAAATTGGAATTTTTCATTTAGTGAACGTAATTAAAAGTCTGATTTACCAATGTTTCTGGCAACAGCAACAGCAACAGAAACAGAGATAGTAGTGACCATCCAACAACCACTCAACTAACTAAAACAAGGATGTATGTAGTACAAAAAAAAAAAAAACAAGTAACTGAAACGTCAAACAATTGGTGGTGGATTGTTTCAATTCACTTGATTTTCTACAGATTTTTTTTCTATTATTTTCTTGTTTTTCTTTTTTTTTTTGTTTTCATCTATTAAAAGCTAAATAAATAAGAACAACTACAACACTTGACAATTAGTAAAAAATACAAATGGATGGCTGAATGAATAAATGAATCAAGAAATAAGTGAAGAAATGTATGAAGGAATAAGTGAAGAAATGAATGAAGGAATGAATGATGGGTGAATGATTGAATGTTGAAATGAATGAATGAATGAAGTTAAAACAAGTAAATTTACTGAAAGGAAAAAGACACAATACAAAACACTTAACTAAACATTTATCGTTCATTCACTTACTTTACAGGACACTTGAATAGTGACAAACAATCACGATGAAAAAGGAAGAGAAATGTGCCGTTGCCGCTGACTCGTACACCACTATCATCATCATATTAAGTGCAAAAGGAAGCGGCTGCCATAGCCACCAATTTTACTCACTTTTGACTTGACTTGACTTCACTTGACTTGACTCTATTTATCTCCCAGTTTCTCTTGTGTATTTTTTGTTTTTTTATTTCTTTCTTTCCTTCCTTCTGATTGTGACAATTTTATCGTCGTCGAACACGTTTTGACCAAATACTTTTACTTGCATTTTGCTATGTGTACTCAAAGAGAGAAGAGTTCTTTATTTCTGCCATACGTCTCTCGTTCCTCTTTCCTTGCTCATTCAATTCCTTTGCTTTCTCTGATTCATTTATTTGTTCGTTTGTCTGATTTGATTTGTTGTTGGTTAATGGTTTGCTTGGTAGATAAGTGGACAAGTTGGTTCGACACTAATCACTCACTTAGCTGCAGCTTAGCGTCACTCCTCGCAATCCATACTTTCCTTTCCTTTCCTTTCCATTCCTTTCCATTCCTTTCCATTCCTTTCTATCTATTCATTCATCCACCATATGTTCCCTACTACAAAGTGAGTGAGTTGCTGCTACACTCAATAGAATAGAATTTTTAATGCAATTTGTCTGATTTGTTGTCAACGTCAGGCAAAGCGATTCATATACAAGTATATAGAACTTTGGGATTGTTGGTTCGTCGTGATGTCGTGTCGTGATTTGTTGCTGATTTTGTCACTCATTTAACCATTATAGAATTCTAAGTTTTAACTGTGTTTTTTCTCTCTCTTTCTCTCGTTTTTTTTTTTAACAATTCAAACATTTATTTGTGTCTATGTCTACATTGGTTGTTAGGTTGATCTATCTGTCTGTTTGTCTATTTATCTGTCTGTCTGTCTGTCTGTCGTGTGCATATGTGGGAGTGCGCAATCAACACTAATTGCTATTAAAATTAAGTGGATTTCGTATTTTAATTGAAAATGTTTGTTGTTGATTTTATTGTTGTCGCTGTTGTTGCTGATTTTGTTCTGTTTGAATTAAAGTCAAATTATTTCGATATGTTGATAAATTTTCAAAATTATTAAATTCATTCGTTTTTGAGAAAGAACTTTCTGAAAGTTCAATTATTTTGAAGAGGTTAGCAAGAATTGCGAAAGATGCTTAGTGTGTTTTTAAAAATTTCCAATTGCTACTTTGTGAATTTTGTAGAGGCATAGACAAATATTAAGCATACGCCATGTAATCATTGGTGTGAATACCATTGGCAATCATAAATATGACAAAAACATGCGAAAATGAACTAAAAACATACAAACACACACTGACGCATACTCATACACTTATATATATATATGTGTTAAACATGGCTATGACAATCACTTCATATACCAATACACCAATACACATGAACATACAAAGCTTAAAGTTGTTAAGCTGCAGAACAAACGACTATCAAGAGGCGTTGGACTTGTTGGTTGTTGGTGGTGTAGATGGTGAGCTGTTGGCATTCAATATAAAGAAGGAGGAAAATGTGAAGCTAAAAACTGAAAAGTAGGTTAATTTCTGCATGACTTTATTGCATTAAAACTGGACAAGTGAAGCGTAGAAAATAATCAGCGAAATAGCAAAACTACAAGGGCTACAAATGAGTGAGAGGCAGTGAGGCATTTACGAAGCAACTTAGACCAAATATACACATCAATGGGCAGTAAAGCCACTAGAATATAGATATACACACACACACACACACACACACACACACACACATGCACATACACATCTGCATTCATACAAGTGCAGCTGATCAACCGTGCGAGGATTTTTAACAGCAAAAGCAATGCAGTGAAGATAGTGATAAAGTCATATGCTGAGCCACAAGGCAGCATTCAACTGAACCGAACTGAACCGAACCGAACCAAGTTGCTTCTATATCTGTTGCTGTTGCTGCTTGTTTAATGGCCGCAAACGTAATCTAATAGTATGTGTATGTGTATGTATGTGTACCTTATGTGTAGTTTTGTGTGACTGATGTTAATGTAGCTTTACTTTTTGGCGTTATGCCTAGTCAACAAAGATTTATCAACATTCCAATGTAAAATGATATGCATCCGGTCTTCGCATGAGGGCGTTTATATTCGATTAATTGGGCTTAGCCTTTATACATTTTCTACGAGATTTCATTACTTTCATTGCTTACCTTTATTATGTACATAGATGTTAAAGCCACACACCACACACCTTCCACATACAATTGACCTAAAATACTTGTGGAGAAACTTGGTAATTTTTCAGTTTAAGAAAAATTTATATGGCATTTGCCTAATAACCAAACCCAACCAAACCAATTCAAGTTAAGGCCTTAATTAAGTAGTGTTGAGTTGAGTTGAGTTGGTGAAAACCCTTCTTAAATATTGTGTTGTGTAGTAAGAATGGCAGTAAACAACTTTGTCAAGCAAGCACCGGAAGCGGAAATGGCTCGCATATTAGTTGCTTGTAGCCGTCGCTGCGTATACTCCATGTATGTCAAAGTTATAAAGAATAGAAGGAAAATTAGGCACCTGCAAGAGCTGTTTCGTTGTTTCCTTCATCTTTCATTGGCCATTCTTCACTATTTCTCTCTGCCATTTGCTTGAATTTATGACTTTAGCTTTAATAAATTCGTGTTGCAGACGAACGCCTGCCCATTGCAACACTTCATGCATAACCTTGTATGCTTCGCTATGCATCTTTACACAGGCTAAGAGCTGAGAATTGCTGACAGCACACAGCCCAGTCAGTGCTCTAATGACATAATTGAGTGTTGTGCTCTTGAGTAAAACGAAGTGAAGCACACAGTAACAGCAGCAGCAGGAGCAGCAACAGCAACAGCAACAGAAAATGTATCTGTGCAACAACAAGGAAAAAGACATTTGAAAACAAACTTTTGCTCGCGACAATGACTGCAATTAATTTACGATTTTGTGTCGTTGGCGTTAGTTATAAAAACTACAACAACGACAACAACAGCAACAACAACAAAAATAATGAAAACAACATGAACAGCAAAAGGAAATATAAGAAGAAGAAGAAAAAAAACCAAAAAAAATGTCTGGCGTCACATGTGTGTGGAACATATTTTTTCGTAATTTTTTATAAATGCCACATTCTGGGAACTGCTGCTTCCTTGATTGTAAGTAACTATTTGCAACAAAACGAAAGTTGAATGTTTCGAAATTAATATTACGCATACACACAAGACATGCAGGAAAAGCAGACATTTTCAAAAGAAGAAAGCAAAATGTGCAACAAATGGATGAAGTAAGTCAATTAATGACAAACACTTGACCTTATGCGCAGCTGTTGAGAATATTCCTACATTAATATGCTAAAGGAAGGAAAATTTAAAAAGCCCCAACGCCACATTCAGGAACAAGAAGCAACTGCAATAGATTAGTTGGAGTATATACTGACAAATAGATATATGTACATACATATATCAATATAATGTGGCATATTGCCAAAAACAAAAAGAAACCAATAAAAATATGATACCGAAGTTGAAATACTCTTCACGACAATCCTAGCTTTTCGAGGGTCTTGAATTTTAAATGGCTGTTGGATATGGGTCAGCTACTTATAGTGTCCAAATTTAAAGTCAACGGTACAACAAATAAATTAAGTTTTTCTAATAAGAATATGGATTTTTTATTTGGGTTTGTATGGGAGGTACCTCTCCTGGTAGACCGAGGGTCTTTCAGTTTACACTGTTGATGGATATGGGTCATATACTTATAGCGTCCAAATTTCAAGCCAATGATACGAAAAATAAATTAAGTTTTTCTAATAAAAACATGATTTTGGTTCTGGGTTTGTATGGGGGGTACCCCCCTCATTTGACCGATCCGGCTGATTGCAACAAATGTACTGTGAATGAAAGGAAAAGAAAGGTTCGATCAAAATTTTAGCTCTCTAGCTCAAAAACAGAGGGACCAGTTTGCATACATACGAGTACAGACAGACGGACAGACGGACATTGCTAAAACAACTCATCTCGTCTTGCTGATCAAGAATATAAGTACATACATAAATTATGAGTTCTCCGATATCTCATTCTGTGTGTTACAAACTTCATGACAAACTTATAATATTATTCACTCCCGCGAAGAGTATAAAAATAAAGAATTGTAAGTTTATTGCATTTTCATGCATATGAAAATCATCTTAAGTGCAGATTGTGCAGACTCAGTTTAATGTAATGTAACAAGTATGTCCATGTTTCTTTACTACTATCTGACTATCCATCAGTTAGACAGTCTTTCAATCTGTAAACTAGACTATATGGTTTCTATATATCACATCTATCTATCGTTGCTTACTCCTTGATGATGAGTAGCTTTGTCTATGTAGTAGCTTAATCCATTTTCGTTTCCTAATTTTCCTGTATTTTCTTTTGTTTTGTTTTGTTTTGTTTTGTTTGTCTTTTGATTCTCATACGACGATATCTGTGTGTGTGTGTGTGTGTGTGTGTGTGTGTGTGTATGTGAATTTCCACCATATGCTTAGTTTTCAAAAAGCAGATTAATTTTCTTTTCGTTCCTTTGTACTTAGTGTACTCATTCTTTGGTGCGATGAGTACAAGCTTCATTGCTGATACCCTACAATGAGGTGTGCAATGATGGAATTGTTATACACATTGTTGCTACTATTACTAAGTACTAAATAGAAAGGTATAAGGAGCCACTCTAAATATCTAAGTAGGTATGCTTTTTAAGCAGATATGTAGTACTAGTACTCCACTTACGAAATGCTCTAACTACTTTTATAATCCTAACCATTTTGTATTATGCACAGATCCTATTACAAAACTCATCACTCACTCAAGAAGCTCAACAATTCAACAAAAAACCTCTCATCTATGTATACACAGATGTATGTCTCAACTCATCTATGTATGTACAATTATATACATAAGTATGTATGTTTCGTTCGTTTATAGTATGTAAGTAGTATGTTTCTTTTAGCTCTTGGCATTTGTATCTTCTATCTATCTATCTATCTATCTATCTATGTATCTTTATGTGGATGTGTATTTGTGCGCGTGCATAATGCGCTTGGCTTATACTCGAATATGAAGGGCGACTACTTCCTGCATAATGAAAGTTTTCATTAGTAATTCCTACATAAGATGAATACATACTACATACATACATACATACATACATATGTATCCATACAGAGATAAAGACACTTGCTAAAACACAAAGTATTCGCAACATAGAAAAATTCTAAAGAAAAGCAAACCCTTATGCAGTGGTGGCGGTGTTGCTACTGCTGCTGCTGTTGTTACAGCAATTGAATTAGATAGCGAACGAGTGAACGAGCGACTTTGGCAAAAGCATCTTTTTATTTCTGGTGATGGATCTTGTTTGTCTTTCTAGCTGTGCCTGCTTGCCTGCCTGCATAGACAGGCTTCCTCATGTGTATCTGTGTGTGTGTGTGTGTGTGTGTGTGCTTCATCGAATTTAGCAAAAGACTGTCTGTCATACAATAGTTGTAACATCTTTATTATTATCATCTTCATCATTATTATCAAAGTACTCTTTCATGCCATGCAATGCCATGCCAACCCATGTCATTGCAATGGGTGTATGATGGAAAGTGTAGTCCTCATTCTATCTGCTGAAAAGCAGCGTCCGTTTGTGGCTCTGTTCAGGCATCCTTAATTGCATCGACAACGTTTACCTTCTTGTAAGCTATCCACTACTTATATGTATTTACAATAGAATACTTTGTCTGTCTTTTACTTGAGTGTCTTCTTCTTTTTCGTCATCTTTGCCTTCATCATTGCGCTTCTTTTGATTTCCTTCATCGTTTTGTTTTTGAACTTTTTTGTGCGTTTAATTCCATGTCATGGCATTACAACAAAAATTGCAACTTAAAACATATCTTCATCTGGGCTCGACTCGACTCGGCTGTCTTTATCAATGCCGCAGATGCATCATCATTGTTATCATCATCATTATCAGCACCGCTGAACAGTAGTTATTGGCAATGATCCCATTGCTGCAGTTGCTATCACTTTACTACTGTTTCCTTTGCTCACTCACTCACTCACTTACTCACTCACTTACTCACTCACTTACTCATTCATTCATTCAAGGATTTAGTCCTTTGTATCCTTTGGGCGCACGAACTTTGTGCTTCTTGGCTCGCCTACTGCACGTGAGTCGCGCACGCTTTCTTTTTCTCTCCATTGGAATTACTATTTCTTTCATCATATAGTCAGTGAGTCCTGTCCTGTTTCTTCTATCCTTTACTCCTCTGTTCCTCTGTTCGTCTTTATATCTTCTCCTTTATTTTAGTTTTGAGAGTTCACGCCTTTGTTGAGCGCTCGTTGCTAGACAATTGCGCTGCTGATTGCCCTCATTTCAAACTTGAAATAATATTAAAAAGTTTTTTTTTTTTTTTTTTTTTTTTTGTCGTTCATTGTCTCGCCCCAAGGCTCATCTCTTATATTCTCTTCTCATCCATTCTCTTCTGATTCTGATTTTATATTATGTTATTCTTTCTTTTTTTTTCATGGAGTATTTAGTAATAGTTGTAGAGTTGCCGAAATCTTTTATTTTTACAACTTTTTCATTCTCCGGATTTGATGTTCTGTTTCAGCGCCCATTGCCTTTTGTTAGTTCGTCTATTTATCAGTCAGTCAGTTTGTCTGTCTCTCTGCTTGTCCTTATATCTTACTGACTATGTCTTCTAGTCTAACTTATCCGAATGTTACTAACATATGAGTGAGTTTGTTTCTTTTGTTTGTGCATTATTCTTGCACATTTTGGGTTATCTTTGTGTCTGGCCACGAAGGATTCACATTCTGTTTTCTTACTTCTTTTCTCGCTTGTTTTATGATTTTTATGTCTACTTTTATTTACCACATAAATCATTCTTTAATTTTATTTGTTTTTTTCTTCGCTTTTCTCACAAGAAACGAAAGACATTTCTAGCTTCAATACGAGTATTCTTTCATCCTTTCTTAGTCTTCCTTCAGCTACTTTGTCTTATTTTTGAGCTGTTTCCGGTTTGTGTTGTTGTTGTTGTTGTTATTGTAAATTCAGCTTCCTTTACTTTAGAATCGTTTTGCTTCCTTACTTCTTAGCCCTTTTATCTTTTGTGTCCTTTTTGACTGTAACTTCATGCATTTCACTTGTACTTGGCTTTGGCTTTCAGTTGTCTTTGGACTCATTCGTTATTTTTTATTATTGGCCAAGCAGCATTGGACACTGTCTGCCTTTTTGGCGAGCATTTTGAGTCATGTATCCGTTATGGGGGTTTTTGCCTTCAGTTACAATTCAGTTCAATTCAGTTTAGTTCGATTTGGATCCTTTGATACAAGGGAGTATTGCCAAGTTGTTAGCTGTTAGTAATTGATGATGAACAACTTATTTTTGCTTCAATTGTGCCATAATTGAAAATTGTTTTAATTTTTTTTTTGTGTGTGTTTGTCTTCTGAAGAAGAGATAAGGAGTTTTTATCTTTTCATGGAGGATTTTAAGTTCATTCACCTTTTTTACAGAGAAGATTTATTTTTTTGGAAAGGAATGAAAGTCAATTCATGAAAACAAGGATAAAAAAAAAAATGAAATAGAATCAAAAATGTCATTATCATTTTGTATGCATTTAATGTCCAATGGCCAAACAAAGTGAGAGCCTACAGGACACAACTAAACCAAACAGGATACGTACAGCATACGCAATACGCGCAATTGTTTCATTTCCATTCCGTTGGATGCACGATTACCAACGAATAGAGCTGCACCACTGTGACTAATGTTGTCAACGGGAACTCGAAACTGAACTTGTACCACTAACCCAGTTATTCGACAGCAACAGCAACAGCAGTAGCAGCAGCATCAGCAGTAGTTGTAACAGTAACGGAAACGCAACCAGCAGTTGAGGTAGTTCGGGATTTTCAGAGAATCAACTTACTGAGTTCTAGCAGCATGGAAGCAAATGAACGACGACAAAATAGTATTGTAACACGATGAGGTTATTGAATGGTTAAGTTCTGCTGAGCATGGTTAAATAGAAATAGCAGTAACCAACAGCAGCAGCAGCAGCAGCAGCAGGATGATGCTAGCAATAAGGATTCAACCGAATGCGCGGCATAAAACCGAAACTTGCACAATTCACACTCGATTGAGGTACACGAAGGCCGCATTCCGAGAGCATTCACAATGCATGTTCGTGGTATAGGGACGAAATGGAAATGAAATAGCTGAAATGTTGGAGTTAAAAAGTGTTCGAGTTTGATACAATATCGAATGCTTTGATGTTGCTGGGAAATTGTTGAGCAACATTTGAATGTTGAGTATATTTCTGTTGATTTTTGATGTCATTATGCAATGTAAATGAATTTAAATTATAAAAAAAATTATTTAATGATGTTATATTTCTGTTGTTTTATTTATTTAATTAGAGAGAAACTTCAACACAAAATGAAAGAACAAAGTGTATTGAATAAAATGAAGTCCTATAACTAATTCAAGTCTTTGTATTAAAGGAGTCTCATAGGTTTTTGTTAAAAGATCCAATTTCTGTTTATTTGTCAAAATTGTAAGACACTTAAATTTTTTTTAACATTTTACCCATCTATCTTTAAATACTATTTTCCCTCATTAAATTAAACTAATTAATTAGTTTTATTTGTGTGTTAATAAACCTGCTTTCTATTCAAAATTTAGAGCACGAATCCAGAATTGTTTTGGAGTTCAAATAAGTAGTAAGTTTTATACGAAGTCTAAATAGTAGATTTCTTCTGGTAACACGAGTGTTCAGCAGAACATGGCACTTGTATCCGTTCTCGCCGGAGGAGACTCATGGTGACTGTGATTGATACCCAGATGCGAGTAGAGCATTAACTCGATTTGGTCTTGCGTTATACAATCGAATGCTGTGACTCATAGAACGGCAGAGGTTTAAGTTTAATGGCACAACTCGAGACATAGGGTGAAGTCATAATACCATAATTTTATGACTTGAAAACTGGTACCAGGGGATATATGTAATTTCAAGGGATCATTGATTAACGTTTATCAATTTTTGTGTTCGACACAATTTTTTTGTTTTTTTATTAAGTCTTGTTCGCAATTGTTTATATTAAACCAAATCGACTTTCATATCCCAAACATTTTCAATTGAATTTAGGCCATGTAAGCTCGATGATCAGTGAATTAGGTTAACAAAATATATTTGTAAAACTAATTTTGTTTGCAGCTTATTATTTTACATAAAAATAAGCTGTCTTTTCCTATTTTCATCTAAAATTGGAGGAGGTAAATCTCCAATACATTAATTTTCTGTTATCTATTCATCTGAAAACTTGCATTTCTCATACGAGGTGTCACCCAAAAGCATCAGAAGTGAGTTCATTACTTCCTTCTAGCATTATACTTGTTTATTCGACTCATTGTATCCTTCGAAGTAATCGCCAAGCGATTAAACAACAAATTTTTATTGCTTCTTCGATATCAGTTTAAGTAATATTCTTTAGTGTACAAGTCCCATTTGTTTCAATCGTCTTTATATCATCGAATTGGTGGCCTTTAAGAGAGGTAAGTGCGGCCATTTTTAATCCGATTGTATCAGTCTTTTATTTGTGTTTTGCCTATCAATTCGTCATTAAAAATCTTTTGCAACGTTTTATTAATTTCTACACAACCTTTCTCAAACTTTAACAAAAAACTTGATGTCATTTCGTAAAATGAACGGAAACAAAACACTGTAAAGAATTAGAGTTCGTGAAGAGTCTCTCTTACACTACATATAACAATCGAATGGTGGTTAAATATTTTCGGGGCTCACCACGTATGTCCAAAATTATGTTTCCAAAGCATTGATATAAATTTATTTTTTAAATCGTAAATAAAAAAAATTTATAAATTTATTTAACAACTGTAATTACAATCACAAAAGCTCCAAGATATGAGATCACCTGATAGTCTCTCTGTTGTTAAGCAGATTAATGGATAATTCATTAGTACAATGTAACTAAAGGGTCATCCACATATTACGTCAAAGGAATTTGAAAATTTCTTATACACCCCCTGTCACAGGTGATCACATTTCTGAGGCACTACCCCTCCCTGGTGTGATGTTACATATTTTGCAGTGGAAATCGATAATATAATGTTACTTTAATTTCTTTTATCTTAAAATTTTTCTCTCTTAGGTTTCTATTAGGGATCCCTATAGGTCTCAAAGCCTGAAGATAGAGTTGATAACAATTTTTCGTTTAAAGATTTTTAATTTTTTAATTTTAGATTTCGACATGTGACGTCACAAAGCTTATGACCCTCTCCCCCCTCCCTTTCAAAGGTGGTTACACTTTATTGGACCCCTTCATAATGTAAGACATAATATGTGGATGGAGAATAGCTTGCAGACAGATGCCCAAACCGACTTCAGCAATAATTAGTAAAGAAGAATTTTATTGTCTTAGATTTAGTTGCAAATGTGACCCAAAGAAACAATACGTATTTCTTGTTATCAGGGCGAGGGCCTTGATTTGGATTTTCCATGTAGCTCTAAGTACTTCATAGATTCACTCTGTGGGATTGTGGGATTACTGTTGTTAAATGGCCTTTAATATTATTTTATTATTTTAAAATTTATTATATAAATACAATATTTTTATAGAAGGACATGCACAGGTCAATCATAGGTATCCTGAAATCTCGTCAATATGAAGACTGGCTGGCTTTTCAACACATGTAAAAAGTTGTTAATCCACACATGAAGAAACCACACTAATCGGATAGTTGCTCCTGAAGAAAATGTACCGTTTTCACTCGAATACACGTCCATCTTGTCACCAATGCGGTCATGCGGAGGCACCTTTTGCCCTCTTTCCTAACTCCAATCCCTCATCAGCCCTTATCACAGTTTCCAAGCCCAATTTAGAAAATATATTCCACTTCCTAAAAAATTGTGATCTTATAGATTTAATATAATCTATACTAATATTATAAAAAGAGGAAATGTTTGTATATTTATTTGTATTGAATAGTCTCCAAAAGTACTTAACCTATTTTAAAAATTCTTTCACCTATAGAAAGCTACATTTTAAGCAAGTGACATAAGCTCTGTTTTATTTTTAAGAAATTTTGGGATCCCTACGAAAATTACAATAATAATCAAAAATCTATACTATTTAAAAAAAATTTCCTACGTTTTTCGTTGTTCTTGCATTGCTACTTCTTTAATTTTGTTGTATTGTTGTTGTTGTTGTTGTTGTATTTGTTTCTTATCATTTATTAACTACTGTGTGAGAGTATTGCGCTCTTCGTTCTCTTCTTTCTGAATATGATGTTCACTAAGATCGGTGAGTTGGTACCAATAAAAAAATTTTAGTGTAAGGAAGTGTTGTTTTTTATTTGTCCAAATGGAGTACTAATTTAAAATACTAATTTATCTTTCTATCTATCTACCCGTGCTATTGAAAATATTTTCACTGCATTCAAAAGTTGTGTTATTCTGCGTATTTGAACTAAGCCACAGCAACGCGTGGCCGCGCCAGCTAGTATTTTATAATTTTTTAGAGAATTTAGGCCTAGTAGCTAGTTAAAGTATTTTTTTTTGAATGTATTATATATAATTAATTTTAATAAATAAACTAAACTAAATAAATAAATACAATTTTTATAACTTCTTCCCGCACATTCTACTCGTGCAAACTGTGTCAGAAACTTTAAAATTGGTTCAATTCTATTGCAATCATCACCATCACGGATCATTAATAGGATAAAAAAAAAGAAAATTGGATCATTTGATTCTGTTCTTGTTATTTTCAACAAATTATTTATAAATTTTTATATATTGTTTATTTGTTATGTTATTAACGTTTTTCATTTTTGGCAAATATTTATTTTTAATCAAAATTTATGAAATATTAAGAGAAAAATATTTGACCCACATTCAAATGATGAAATTAATTAAAAACATTTTTCATAAGGAATGCTAAACTTTCATTCGTTATAATTCTCTTTAATTTTATTTGTTTGTTACTGTCTCTCTATCTGATTCACCCTACTCCCACTATTTCTGTTGGCAAAAACATTTTTGCCCAAAAATTTGTTCTTAATGACGTTGATTCAATTTAAATTCGCATATTTTAGCTTATCTTTCATTCACATACCTTGACAGTTGATGCTTCTCTTCCTCTCTCTCTCTCTCTCTCTAAGTCTCTGCATTAAAAGAATGAAGAAGGTTTTGAAGAATGGCAGGATTTAGATAATAAAAATGAATAAAACTTTTAATAAAGTTTCTTTTTCTTTCTCACTCAATGAAATTTCTATTCTATTATAAGAATCTTAGCTGCATTAGAGTCTTGGAAATATTTTATTTCATTTCATTTAATTCATATGAACAACCATTCAAAATAGACTTCGACATTAATTGTTCATTAGTTCAACCTATTTAAGTTGCTTGTTTTAAATCTTTTTTCTTTTGTTTTTTTTTATTTTTTTATTTTATAATTTTTGCAATGTCATTCAATAATAAATAGTAGTGGCAGTAGAAAATGAAATAAATAGAAATTTTCTTTATTTGCATAATTTTCTTGTTTACAATTTGAAAGTGCAACACAAAATAAGAAGTAAGCAAGGAAGGAAGGAAGGAAGGAAGGAAGAATGGAAACAAGAAAAGAAAAATGAATTGAAGACAAAGATGGAACTTGGTAAGGATTGACTTAAATGAAGTTACATCTTGGCAACAACACAAGTTATAATATTAAAAGCGAACTATATAGAATGAGAACTAATAGTAGTAGAACAACACCAAGAAGAACAACTAGAGCACAACATACAACAAGAAAATGTGCAAACTTAGTTAAGAAGAGAAGACATAGGGGAAAGGAAAAGGGAAGAAAAGGAGGAAACGACAGCAGTTAAAATAAGAAAATTTATAATATTCAATTTATATGCATTTTTTCTTAAATGACAGCACCAACAATAACAACAACAACAACAACAACAACAGCAGCAATAATAATATCAACAACAATAATTGCAAGTACTAAGCTGATAATCCTTGCATATAATGCGCCTCGAAATATATCCACAATATACTTACTTATTTACTTACTATACACGTATAATTCTATATGAGTAACTCTCGGTTTGCCTTATCAATCCTCCAATCCTCCAACCATTCTTCAATTCCTTTTTATCCTACTATACTTTTAACTTATACTTTATAGAAATATGTATTGTATTCGTAGTTATCCTTTTGGTAAAAGGAAAAGGAAACTGAAACTGAAACTGGAAACTGACTACTGTGCTCAGTAGCTTTGAATTTCAAGTAAATCTCGGTTGTGATTAATGAGATTTGTCACTTGGTTCATTTGTGTTTTATGCTAAGCTCAAAAAGATGAAAATCCAAAACAACAAGAAATAGAGAAGAAGATGAAATAGTAATAGTAGAAGAAGAAGAAGAAGATAAAGTTGAAGAAAAGATGAAAGAAATTGTTGTGGAATGAAACATAAATTATGCCAAAAGGAATATATACAATATACTTACATATTTTGTAAAATATGGCAATTAAAACATATTGCTAAGGGGTGGTAAAAAGTATCTATGAACATGAAATGGTTGTTGAAAATTCCTTGCACTCATTGATGATGATGATGAAGATGATGAAGATGATTATTTTTGCAGCTGATTGTGATGAAGGTTTATCAAAGTATATTTTTCTTGCCGCCTTGACTTTATTATTTATCCATTCCTTTGTTACCTGCTGCCCATTTGCTATATTACTTCATCATTTAAACGCCACCACATACACTTCATATTGCCAAATAGTCTCAAGTTAATAGAACCAGAAAACATTTGCATTTGCGCCTTGATGAAAAATTACCCATAGTTGCTGATGATCCTGTGAAACTTAGCGACTCAGAGTCCGATTTAGTAGCAAATAGCAGTGAACAAGTGAAAGAGCGAACGAGTGTGCAAATGTGTCTTCATTGCTTGCAAGAAAAATGACTTTTGTGTTGGCCAAACCAAACCAAACCAAACGAAACCAGAGCAGCAACCAGGCCCAACCAGACCGACCAAGTCATCACTTTAATAGAACACAGCGACAGCTGTGGCGCATTCGAAGTGAAAACGCACACAAAAAGAAAAGAAAATTTGCATTTTCATTACTTTCAACTCAATTTAAATGGAATCATAGTCGGCTGTGTCCTTTTTTCGCGTTATGTCCTTAAATGCGTTCTGCGTTATGTGCCTTATTATTCTTATGTCTTGCTTATTGGTGGCACTTACATATATAACGCAGCGCAATGGAATATTGTATAATGACAACACTCATACTCATACAAATTCATATATCCTTATATCCTTAAGGACAAACAGTAGATATGCATAAGTAGATCATTATATCCTTGTTGGTGTTGCGCACGTTTTCTTAATTTTATATACAGATACATAAATTTTTATCATTTGCATATAATTCATTGTTAAGCCAAGTCAAGTCAAGTCAAGTCAAATTGTGACTTCTCTTACTTCACAAACCAACGATATACAATTTTTGTAGCTTACAATGTAATAATTTCTCGCATGCGAGAAATTCTGTATACAATTATGTAAGTATTAGTATCTTGTCTTCGCTTGTGTTGTTGTTGGTCATGTTTTTCTCTTTTCTTATACTCTTCACGCAGTGAATAGTATTATATGCTTGTCATGAAGTTTGTAACACACAGAAGGAGACATCGGAGAGCCCCATAAAATATATATATTCTTATTCAACGCGACTAGATGAGTTGACATAATCCGCATGTCCGTCTGTCCGCATGTCCGTCTGTACGTCTGTATGTATGCAAACTAGTCCCTGAGTTTTAGAGCTAGAGAACTCAACTGGCATGAAGCTTTCTTTTTACCATATGCAGTACATTTGTGGAAATCGGACTACTAGGAGGTACCAACCCATACAAACCGGAATCCAAATGAAAGTTCTTATTAGAAAAACTTCTTTGTTTTTTGTACTTTGAAACTGAAATTTGGACAATATAAGTGCCTGATCTATGTCCACCACCCGTATAAATTTTAAGACCCTCGGACCACTAGGGGGTACGCCCCATACAAACCGGAATCCAAATGAAAGTTCTTATTAGAAAAACTTTTTGGTTTTTTGTGCTATCGACTTGGACACTATAAGTGTTTGACTCATATCCACCAACCATATGAATTTCAAGACCCTCAGACCACCAGAAGGGGTCTTCGAAAATAACCAAAGTTAGTCTTTTTTCTGTTTTTTTTTTTTTTTTTTTTTTTTGTTTGTGATGGACTTGTGTGGCTCATTTTTTTCGTTGATGCTCACTCGCTCGTAAGTCAAGTGAGTTATTATATGCGATAAATTTGTATGACATTTAAATGTAAATAATTGAGCAAAAGTTTTGCCAATGTTGTTATTGTTAGTGTTGTTTTTTTTCGGTAGGCCTATGCTGCATTATCAAAGGAAAAGAAGAAGGAAGAAAGAAAAGAAAACAAGAATGTATGACGGCTATGCTTTCTGATTGATGTTGCCTACTTCTGAGCGCAATGATGACCTAATTTATGGTCATTAAGGACTTTAATAAAAATTTCATTTGAATTTTTGTGTTGATATTTTATTGCAATTGTTTTTTAAAATGACCTTTTCTGGTATAAATTAAAGAAATTTATGCATGTAAAATAGAAAAACCTCTAGAATATTCTTAGAATTAAGAATTAGGCCAATGACTTATAATTTCCTATTAACATAATTTCAAATTTTCTCATATTGAACTCATTTGAACTTGTTGTTAAAAGTAAATTGCTGCTAACAATTAAATTCAGTAATCTACTCATAATCAGCTACGCTACTTACAATGAACTTGTAAAATTCGATATCGTGAACACGAAGATAATAAACGACTAATAAATGATAAGAAATTATAGTTCAAACATGGCAGGCATTAATACAATTCAATGCATTCTTCGATGTCAATGTCAAATATTTAGTAATATCGCTGTAGTATGAATCACTGATCCAAAATTGATGGTTAGTCCCTTTTGGAATCAGCATTAGTCCCTATATTCTCTTTTAAATGTATTCAACTGGTGAATTTAACATTGCGATGTCATTGCCACCGCCTGCATTACCATTCACCAGTCGTTTCACCATCTACTGCCACCATTATTAATTCGCTGGTTCGCTTTTGCATTACTTTTGACTGGTAAATTCACTATCCACCAGTAATGTGGCAAGGGGCTTCTGACTTACTATGGAAACGTGCACTTACTGGTTCGCCTCTGCATAACCTAAGACTCCTGAATTCACTAGTCACCAGGTAATAAGAATAGAAACTAATTATTATCTATTGAAACGGGGACTATTGCCACCAAGCATATTGCAGGGATGTTTTAATATTATACTTTTCAAATTCCTGAACAATTCCTGCTGTGCCGAATTTCTTTGGTGTCTTAAAGTCATTCGACAAAGTGATCAAAAAACTGAATTCATTACTACCCACATTTTGCAGTCATACTTATCAAATTGCTACCTTCACATTAAGCAGGATGATTCAAGACTTAGAGAAATAAATGCAGGTGTATCATAAGGCAGAATTCTTCAGACGCTTCGGTATACATATAATGTTAGCCTATTATTTACCCTGTGATCCTAATTTGGCTGAGACGACATTTGCAGATGACACCACGCTGCTTGCTATTGATGACATCAAAAGCGACGCAGCAGCATAGCTTTGGACCATTTTAAATGGTGAAAAATTACGAATTAAACTCAAACATACGAAATCCATACACAATGTCTTTACCTATAAAAAAACACACAATTAGATTAGATTAGGATTAGATTAGATTAGATTAGGGTAAGGGTAAGGGTGGGATCTAGTTAACCTTTCCACTTTGGAATTGAGTGGGCCTATTGAGACAATACCCTTATTTGTAGTTCCTCTGAGATTCTGATATTCATGAAGAATTCCAAAGTTTCCTATGGGCAATTTGATTCCATGTACTGATTACTCAGATAGTGAAATCTGGTCCAAATGAAACCCTTACAGTGACATAGTAAATGCTCTGCTCTGCTGTCTCCACTTCTTTATTACATTATCTACATTGGTCGTTTCGTATACTCGTATTATTAATGCATATGTTTCTGCAATGTCTTGTTAAGAAGTCTGACATTACATTTTCGTGTTAGTCCCAGTACTTATTGTGTTCCTTTGCAAGAGCTAGAAGTGATGAAGGTTGCTATGTATGGTAGTCATTTGCTAGACACCAACCGCGACAATTGACAATATACAAAAAAAGGTTTTCGCTACTCAAATATTTTTCGTGTCCAACGAATATTGTTGCGATTTACAATAAACCCATATTATTTTATTATTTATTTTAGTGGAACTCCAATGCAAATCGCAAAATGGTTTTGGCCCAATGAAGTCATTCGTTGTTCCTTTTTGGTGAATTCCCAAGATAAACACTGTGTCCAGGTATCCAAACAGAGTACATACCACTTTATTTACTAAGTATACGAGACGGTGTGAGGATTCTATGGTGAAATTCGCCCATAACATTTAATGGAAGGAATACATTAAGAAAAAATGTCAGCCAAGTGTGAGTCGGACTCGCACACGGAGGGTTCCGTACCAACGTCTAAGTTTTTTTGAAGCTAAAATAAATTATACGATTAAATAATAGTGAACATCGTATACAGAAATAACATAAATAATAACAAAGTGCTTTAAGTTACAAAACATTGATTGAAACATAAGCTATTATAATTGTAATTAGAACTTTATTGAAATTTTTCCGTTTTTCCGGTGGATTATTTTAGTATTTGTCGTTATAGCTGCAATTGAATTACACACTCTGTGACAATTTCAATCTATTACGGTTCATGTAATAGAGCTCTGTGACGGACGGACGGACAACATAGGCTTAGTAAAAGGGTCCCGTTTTCACCCTTTCGGTACGGAACTCTAAAAAGGAATGAACTTATGAGTATCCGATCAGCATTATCCACACAAAACAAGTTATGTACGTAGTAATCTACAAGTTTATATAAAAATCAGTATGAAGATATGGAACACAATTGCTGAGGATCTGTCAGCCAAAGCACCAAAAACACAATACAAAAATTTCAAAAAAAAGTATTTTGGTGTATGTGTAAAGCAGGCCATCCACATGCGAATTTGTTCGTCGAATAAAAATTCATTTCCCCACTAACTAAAATTTCGGCGAGTAAACATGAAAAAATGGAAGAGAAAAGTAATGCGCGCAGTGAGTTATTTTTTTTTCACCATTTCCATATTAGTTTCCTTAGCAAATTGTTGGTACTATTTTAATAGTTTGTCTCACGATTTATTGCGCAAATGTTTATTTTTATACTCCTCCTTTTTATTTTACCACAATTCTGCCTTATTTTGGAAGCTTTTGATAAATTCGATAAAAAATCTTTGCTCATTTTGGCACGTGTTCACTCTAAAAATATTTTTTACAAATGATGTTCGCGCCATCGTTGTCATCCACATTCGAACATGTTGCAACGAACACACGCCAGATAGAAACATTTCTATTCTGTGCGAACGAAACGACGAACACTAAATTCTGTCGCGAACACCTCCACTAACGTTCAACATTTCTTCGAACACAACAAGTTCGACGAACAAATTCGCATGTGGATGGCCTGCTTAAAGCACCATGGACCTTCGATTGAAATCTGTCAATGGAAAAATAAGAAAAAATGTAGTGACTCAGAATAAATGAATGTAGTGACAGAGAATAAATCATATAAACGAAGAGGCTAACATTTTAACTGAAGTCTATGAACTTCTTCAATTGCTCAATTGTTTTAAACCCAGCGTTATCAAGTTTTTATAAAAACCTATGAAATAATGTACCATAAATATAAATGTAATTATTTTTTTTTTTTTATAAATTAGTTGCAATAAAAAAATATTTTTTTTCACTTTTTTTTTGTATAATTCTATTTATTCAATGATTGGTATTCGTGGTAGTGACGATGTCATATCAATTTTAATCCTTTCATAGCCTTGTTTGTGTTGCTTGAAACTATTAAGACCAAATACATCAAATTTCCTAATATCAAAACGACTAACCCTAAATGGAATAAAAATATATAGTTTTTTTGAATTAAAAAAGTCTCTTTAAGTGAAGTAAAGTATTTGTTACCTTTCTCCTGATATATTTTGTAAAAATTTATAGTAATTCGGGCGCAATGAATCTGCCTCCAAAATGCAAGCATGGAAAAGCACCGCAGTGAAGAATGAAAATAAGTACATAACAAAATTGGGTATTTCGGGCAGCTGACCCAATTCGATGCCCCAATTGTAATAGAGTTGTACTGCCTTCCATAGAACATACAAGGCAATTGTGGTATTCGGGAACTGTAAGTACGCTAGTGATCCAATTAGACCTGCTGGTATGGCAAAACGAGGATCATCATGGTTGAAATAAAGACGCAGCAAACATGATGCAGTCTGAAATAAATCTTGTTTAGAAATATTGACATATTTTTTTCCTTTCATTAACTTACTTTATATAGAAAAGAAAAACCTCCTAAAAATAGTCCAAATTGTATATTTTTCATATTAAAAATCTGTTTGCGCCATTTCATGCGGAATTTCAAAGTCTTTGCTGCATTTAGAATAAACTGAAGGCCCATTTGCATACTAATACCAATGGCTAAAGGTTTCAAACCACCAAGTATAGCATTTGGGACACAACCTCTTTTGTGTGTACAGCAAACATGTTTAGCTTTAATCAAACGGTCATAAGCTTGGACAATGCTTGAGATTGTTGCTATATTTATATTAGTAATTAAATAATTTTTAGAATTTTTGCTTTGTTTTTGATAAGTTTTGATGGGACCCTCCTCTGCTTTGCCCAAAAGAAAACTTAATACTTTAAATGTTCCATCCTTTTCTATACTTTTATGCAATCCTAAGCGATAGAGATACAACAAAGCTGTAATGCCCACACCGAAAATCAAGACTTGGCCATTCGGAATTGAACGGACCCAACCTCTTGCCTCAAACATATTCCATAATGTCTCAGTGCCCACATTGGCAACATATAAAGCCAAAGGAATTCGTCGCTCGGGTCGCTCTATACTAATGGCCATCAAAGCACCCAAGAAAGTTGGTATAAATCCAATTGTTAAAAAGTAAAAGCGACCAAATATATGACGCAATGTACAAGTCCACAAAACAAATCCATAGGCATTTGTGCAGAGAAAAGCTGTAGATTGTAGTATTCCCCCTATGGTGCGCTTAAGATCTTCTAGTGTTGGCTTGCGGAAACGTAGAACTAAAGCCAACTGTGTCAAAAACAAGTTACAATGATTAAATGAAAAAAGTTTTTTAAAAAAAGAAGGAAATACCCACCAAATAAAATGTAATGTAAGTGCGTAGTGTTGGCTCAATTGAAGCCAATAACATTCCTGCCGAGGCACTGGCACAGCTCTTAGTCCAAGGATGTAGATACTCATGGCAACTGATAGTCAATGGATCAATAAATTTACTTTGACCAGTCATTTCTGAATAAATTTATTAGAAAAAAAAAAAAGAAACACAAAAAATACGAACTTCTTCAATAAACAATGTTTAACAGAAATAAATAGGTCAAATATACTAAGTAAGAATGCGAAATTCATTTACAAAAGTAAAGTAAAGTAAAGTAAAGTTAAGTTCGAAATGAAACTATTACGCGACAATATGAAAACGAACTAAGTAACTAGAGCATGGTAATCCATTGGACAAATTGTGTGAAGTTCCACTTGTATTCTTTTAAAATAGTAAATTTGCTTGTTGTAATCCATGCCCACTTTGAGTAAACCATTCTGATTGATAAGCATTCGGGTGTGACTCAAACAACGCGACATATCAGACTGATTTATCTATTATTTTTTTTTGGTTTTTTTTAACTGAAGAACTTTTTAATTATCTTATCAATCTAAAATGATTGTATCAATTGATTTAAAGAAGCCTGAAAGTATGCTAAGATTTTTTTTGTTGTTTTCTATTTAGTTTCAAAATAAAATTTCATTAACAACGATTGATCTTTTCGTTTTATAAGATTTATATTTATTTACACTTTCTGTCTTAATTCAACATTTATATTAACAATTTTTTCTTTAGATTTTTTTTTTTCAGATTAGAGAAAAGAGAGAATCACTTAATTTGTTTCAAATATAATAAATTTAACTTAAACTTTAAACTTACAAAAGTAGTAGACGTGACACTTATAAATTGACATGAATTTCTTGAGATTCAATTATAATTCAAGTTAAACTGAAATTATGAATTTTGCTTTTCATTTTTTAGGTTTTTTTTTTTTTTTACTTTAAATTCTTTAGTTTACAATTTGTTATATATATTACATACTTTTTGCTTACTTAACTATTGTAGTAAACGTCCGTTCACTTTCGCACTCAATTTAACTCTGAATTTTATTTGCTTTTCAACTTGAGTTCTAGGTCTAATTATACACACTCGTACATACATAGATACACTTACTTACTTACTACACTACATCATACAAATATTGTATTTGGATTGGATAATTAAGATGCAAATGCATAGAGGGGCAAATGGGATTTATCGACAATTTTGAGCCTTTTAATTGTATCGCGTGCTTGCTCCGCTGAATTGACACCAAAACTATTAAAATGATTAAGATTGAATTTGCTTAAACGTTCACCGGAAATCGCTTGAAGAAATTTAAAATAGCTTGGTCGGAGAGTTTTTGGTTCCAGGATGCCAGCATGAAAGAGCACAGCTGTGAAGAATGAATACAAATAGAGTGTAGAATGTGGTATGTGCGGCACAATACCATGATCTATGCCCAAATTGTAGAGAATTTGTAAAGCCTTCCACATAACATATAAAGCCACTGTGTTGTCCGGGTATTGAGTAAAGGCAATTGAGCTTATTAGACCTGCAGGCAATGCAAAGCGAGGATCGTCATGGTCAAAGGTGTGACGCAATAAACAGGAAACAGCCTAGAAATAAAAGGAAATGTTTTAATTTGAAGTTAAATTAATTGGTTAAATTGGACTGTAATTCTTTACCTTATAGAGTAAAGAGAAATTTCCTAAGAAGACACCCAATTGTAATGTATGTCTATTAAAGATTTGTTTCCTCCAATTCATGCGAAATTTCACAATATTTGATGCATTCATTATTAATTTAAGTGCCACCTGCAATCCAATGCCACCCAAAAATGGTTTAACGCCACCCCAGAGACTATGATATAAACAGCTGTGTTTATGCAGGCAACTGTGATGTTTGGAATTTATGAATGCACTGTAGATTTGCACTAGACCATTAATTGTTGTAAGTTTAGGTCGTCGTTGTCGTTGTTGTTGTCGTTCCGTATTTGGCTCTACTTCTGCTACATGTACTGGACCTTCCTCCTCTTTGCCAACAAACATACGTAAAATGTTAAATAAGGAATCCTTTGCTTTACTTTTATGCAAACCCAAACGAAAGACATACAGTAGAGTTGATATACTTAGACCAAATATTATTGTTTGTCCATAGGGTATTGAACGCACCAAACCGCGAGCTTCTGCCATATTCCAAAGTGCCTCAGTAGCCACATTAGCAACATAAAGTGTAAGCAATGGACGTCGTGCTGGACGTTCTACTAATATAGCAGTTAGTGCAGCAAAGAAACATGGTACAAAAGATACCGTTGAGAAGTAATAACGTCCAAGAAGATTTCGTATAAGACAATTATAAAGTATAAAACTGTAGGCATTCGTTACAAGAAAAGCACTAGATTGCATTATACCGAGTATGGTACGTTTCAGATCAGTAAATGTAGGAATGCGATGACGCATTAGTAAAGACAGCTGAGGACAAAGAGTGTTTACTTTATTGTAATCAAATTTCATTTAAATAGCAAACTTACTGCATAAACAATTGTATAGACTCGCAAGCAATAAGGCGTTGCAGCCAGTATCATTCCTGCTGTGGCATTTACACATTTGTCCGTCCATGGATGATGAAAGTCTTGACAACTGATTGTGACCGGTTCGAGAAATTTGCTTTGGACTGTCATCGTTCTGTGGCAGTGATGGGTGAAATCAAAATGAATTGTGCTCAATTAAATGCAAACGCAATGAATGGTAAATGGTAGTGAATTTTATTATTTGTTTCTTATGATAAAATCTAATCAAAATATTTTTTTTTTTTTTTGTGAAGCTTATCGTTAGCAAAGCAAAGTGCAAATGCAACAACCAACAACTTTTTTTTAAATTGGAAAATGTTTTTGTTATTGATTATTGGTTAGCGATATGTTTTGTTATGTATCAATGAAAGACTGTTTTATTATTTAAAGATTAAAGGCAGAAAGAAGCAGATGGTGATAACTTATATTTATGACTGTTTTAGATTGGTAGAACGGACATAGGTTAGATTAGGTTAGCTGGGCCGATCAAAAGATCTCACATAAACCAATTGAGGTCCTTAGTGTGGCCACAGAACAGACATGTCTCTCATAAAATTATTATCAAAACTCCTTAGTACACAATAAAAGTAAAGCAATAGAAATTTATTTTGCAATCATATTCTGTTGAACTTTAGGGTCTTAACAACAAAGTATTTTAACATTAATTATTATCTTCTTGAGGTAATTAGAGTTCAAAGTCCTTTTGTGTCGTCTATAATAAAGATTTTAATTCCTCATATTGTTATGAGTTAAATCAACTTTACTAAGTATAAATATAAAGACTAACAAGTTCATAACCGCTTGTTCAGGCTTCGTTTTTGTACCATTAAAAAAAAAAAAAAAAAAAAAATAAATATGAATATAAAAAACGAAGATTTAGAAATGATTTTAATGACCCATTTTCCGGTTTGATGTCAGAAAAGTCGGAATAAAATTGAAATAGACAACTTGATAACTGTGTCGTTAAGCAAGGCACGCATGGGTTAATATAATCATCGTCGACATCAGCAGCGCACGAGATAAGCGTGAAACTTCTCCTCATCAACATCGACAACATCCAACACCAACAAATGGACAAAGTACATGACGACGATGAGCACAAAACAAAAACGCACAAAAGCACTTATATACATAGTACATTGTGTTTACAACAAGGCACATGAACCTCAAATACTTAATCAGCAAATAAAGCAAATATAAGTATGTAGATACTCACTCACTCACTCACTCATTCACTACTCTGTCTGACTCTTATTATGTTTATCTGGTTGGCCAGCAGAACAAGTTTAGTTTGGTTGATAGTAACGAGTTGCTTTACATTTAATTGAGCACAATTTAATTTTGTTTATAACATTTGAGTTGTTGCTTTGTTTTTTTTCCACTTTTATACTTATTATTATAACAATAAAAATGTAAATGCAATTTTATTTTTTGCCACAAAGTATAGATATTTGCACACGTATTGCATGCTCATGCTCATTTTCATAAAAAACAAAACATTTTCGATTGATTTGATTTTACTTTCACATCACCAATTACTTTGTTTATTATTTATGCACATTTGCGACTTTTGCTGCATTTTGCGCGACGATTTATTGTACTTTGTTCAATATTAAAATGTTATTTCAAAAAGGTTTCTTCTAAACAAATAGCAACAGCACGAACAAAAACACAGCTGAACGAACAGCTGATTGCAAATAAGACTAAGAGCTCATAGTGTTGCCATACTGTTTCGAAATTATAATTCATTATATTGCAATGGATAAAATGTCTTTGTTGCAAAGAAATGTTATTGCATATGACAAGTAAATATAATAATAATAATAATTAAACTTAAATATATAAATATAAATACTTTGGAAGTATAAATATCTATAAAAAGATAAATTGTATGTTTGTATTACAAAGTCTGGCAACACTCATGGGGTAGATGTTTGTGATGTTGGTGATGTGCGAGCGAGAACGTTGCAAGTACTAAGTGGGAACTTTTTTCAATATTTTCGAACTTAATTAAAAAGAAGTTTTTGAAATGTTTTTTTTTTTTTTTTTTTTTTGTAATAAAATAGTGAGAATTAAAATGTAGTCTAGAGTATTATTATATATATAACAAAATGGAAAAGTGTATTAGTGATTTAATACCACAATTTAAATCAATTGGTTGCTTTTAATTCTACTTTTGGCTAAACTCAATGGTGAGTTAAAAAATTTTATTCCAATTTCCCCCGCAGTTTTTTTTTAACAAATCAAAATGTTTATACAGTCTGTCAATTATATGTTTGCAAAATGAAACTTCCAAATTAAAACTTCATTTTAACAGGAATTTAAAGCGGTAAAAAAAATATCTTTATAAAATTAAAAAAATATATATTAAATATTGTTATATATTACAAAAAAAAAAAAAAAAAACTTAATTGGAAGTATGGGCAAAAAAGGGAAAGAGAAGAAATGAGTAGATTTTTGCGATGTCATCATGTTCTTCACTTTAAGACTTTTTGATTTTTAGGAGGCAAACGGCTGAATATAAAATTTTTAAAAAAATTACATGAATTTCTTAGTTCATTAACAGAAGATCCTCAAAGTTACTTTACCAATAAATTAGAGAAATGAGACAATAAAAAGTAATAACCAGTTATGCATGTTTTTTTTGAACAAAAATTCAATTTTTTTTTTAATTTTGATCTAAAACTCTAATATTCTATATATTAAGTACGCACATATTTTTAAGAATATTTTCTTATAAGTTTCTGAAATTGAGAACTAGGAATATTTATATTTATTTAGTCTATCTTCTGTAGTGGGCGCTCTATCGATTTTTGAAAGCTTCCCCTTGTCCAATGTTCCCAGATTTTGCTTGGATTGAGGTGTGGGCTTTGCGGCCGGGCACTCCAATAACTGAAATGGTAGATGGATTCTGAATTTTATGTATGCATTGGGTCACCATCTTGCCGTGTAATTTCTTTATATTTAAAATTTGGAATGGTGCTTATAAAGTTATTTGATGAATAGGTAGAGGGGCTAATATTTTTATGAATCCTTATTTTCTGTGAAGGGGACCAACTTTTTGAAAGGTGAAATATTCTCATTTGTATTTGAAGCCACAATATATTTACTTTAAATTTGAAGCAATTTTTAAACAAAAATTTATAGATAATATTTGGAGTACCATCCATCACAAATAGCTACTAGTCTTTTTTGCATTGATCCAATTAGATGTTGTATGTCATATTTCTGAGATATTTTCTGTTATAGGTCATGTATAATTCTGATCAGGTCAGATTTTCTCTTTAGCGCCCCCTTGTGCCCCCTTTTATTTTTATTTTATTTTCAAAATCAATCACAAACTTTCCATACAGTTCAAACCTTGGCTCTGTTTGTCTATTTGTCCTAATAAAATTTAAAATTATTTTCCCATATTTTTTAAGGCCTTTCATTCCAAACTTTTGATCAATGGTCATCAATATTTTTGTTTTTAAATATCTAGGTAAAATTATTTCATCATAATATCAGTGAATCTATTGTATATATAAATAGGTAAAGACAAAATTTGACCCCATTTTCTCCTCTGTTTGTCAACCGATTTAAAAAAGTTAGACAGTAATTTATAAATTAAATTTAAAAGTACAGAATGATATAAATATTTATATTAGTGTCACATCTAAGCAATTCTATATGCATTGAAAATATTCAAGCAATTTCAATGCCTGGAAACATCCTTTTGGACTGTCGAATTTCGACCAATGGACGAACACTAGTCTAGATAAAACTATTTAGTCATAATATCAGTGGATACTTTGAAGTCACCAACGCATTGCATGGATATGCAGCCCCATATTATCACAGATAATTATCCGAATTTCTCCATACTTTTCTCATCTTATTGCGCTTTTTTGTAAACATTTTTTGATAGCGCCAAAATCAGGCTAATTCCTTCCAATGACATTTTTTGTATCAAATTATACATATAATAAATTAATTGAAAAAATATTGTATTTGGGTCTAAGTTTTATTGTAGTTTAGAACTTGCATTTTGCAAACATCTAATTGACAAAATGTACGAGTACATACACATTTGTATTTTACACACATTGTCTTTCTCTCCACACTCTTCTAGTGATTCCTTTGAAATGTCTTTTAATTCCTTAGTCTCCTTGTTATGGTTCAATCACAGATTTTGGTGGTTTTCATAGCGAAAATAGTCAACTAATTTGCCAGCGTCTTACATAGGTTGTTTGGTGTTTTTGCCGGGTGGAAGTAATGTTCCGCAAGAATTTGTGGTTGCCTTGTGTATGATTTCCCTACCTTAAGCAAAAGATACTTGTGGATTGCGTCGTCGATGTTGAGTCAAGAGTTTATCTCATGTCGTAGTTGTTTTTTGTTGCTGTTGGCTTGACGTTACAGATTGATCGAGTGTTAAATTATAATTTACTTGAGGTGGTGATGGCACACAAACATACACAAATTGAGTTGTGCTCTAAAGCTTTTGTAAGCTCATGTTTTTGCTTATGACACATGTCGTCGTCTATCAAATATGTCTCACCCATGAAAGAGGGAATTATGTTGGTACCAAAATATTGACATTGCTAACTGCTAACTTCTGCAACCTTTGAACCATATTCTAATGAAATCAAAATGACATTTAAGATAATATTTACACATGAAATACATAAATGAATGGAATGGAAAGGAATGAAAAACTTCAAAAAGGCTATACAAATTTCTCATTTCAATATTACAACTCACTCATTGGGGTTTAAGTAAATTATTGTACATACAAAATATTGTACTTAAAGGAGTAGTAATCTTTTGCAATAGAATTTAAACCTTTTAACATTTGCCCTCGGCATCTAAGGCAATTACATAATTTAATCGTTACAAAATTATATTGAACTTTCTTCGAAGTAAAATCCTTTATTCATTCGTTGCCTTAAAATGATGAAACTATGACAAGGACCATGAACTAAGAACCACAATTTGAACTGCAGTTCGATGTGATATGGTATGTATTACCAATATAGTACGAAAAGGTTAATGAAGTAATCTATTTGCGAACCCAATTGACTGTAATTCATTTCATGCTGGCTGTCTGTCTGTCTGTCTGTTTGTCGTTGCTATTGATATTCTTAACCCTTTTTTTTATGTCTAATCACCCGCACTCATTATTTGAGATACTTGTACGAGTATAAAATCACCAATCAATTTGCACTACATACATAACATAGTAGTACTAAGGACACACATGCTTGACTTTATAATTTTTCTTGTTGTTCTCGAAATATGTAATGTGTTCAGCAGCGTGTATATTGTCAATTTTATAGTTAAAGGGTCCCCATCCTGTCATACTGCTGCCATTCTTATGAAATCTATCTATCTATCTGTCTATCAGAGTGTGTGTGTGTGTGTGTGTGTGTGTGTGTGTGTGTGTGTGTGTGTGTGTGTGTAACTCATTTAATAACATGTGTTATCACAGCGTTCATTGATTTGTTTGCTTTGTTGGCAAGAACTATGCGAAGGGTATGGACATTGAAAGGACGAAAGTGTGTGTGTGGAATTATAGCGCATGCCAATGCTGAAGCCTTGGGGGCAGGCAGCTTTAGATTTTACACTCTGCCTGCCTCATAGTATATAGTAAGTATACCATGCTCGTGTAAGAGTATCCGTGTATCCGGTCATTTATCCTTGCGCTGCTGTTGTTGAAGGATCTTTGTGTGTTTGAATGTGTTTGACTATGTCTTGGCTATTTGTTTAGGTGTTTCCTTGTGCCTTACTTTACTCAATTTTACTTTGGACGACTACGAATGTGTTCAATTAAGCGGTAATAAATTGTTCATTTGCTCATTGGTCCGAATGGACATTACTACAAAAACAACACCAACAACAACAGCAACCATGTCAACTATGAGAAAAACTACGACAACAATATCAAACTACTGGCATATCCTTGTTGCATATAATATATACTTACATATATTTTATTGTAGGCTTTCGGCTATTAGATTTGGCTTCCCGCATCCTGCACTCGTTTTTCTTACTTCTACTACTATTATCGACTATCGTCTATCGACTACTGATTTCTAAAGGATATTTTGCGCACATTGATGAATATCCTGTTATTAACAAGGTTTGCATAATGTACAATTAATTTTGCACAAAATTATTGTTGTTGTTGTTGCTTTATTAATTGCTTCATTTATTTACATCAGCAAAAGGGCAAAAAATTGGTGAGAGAAGTGGAGTGAAATAAATGCTTTGTTCACAAAGCAAAAAAGGTTATTTCCCTCTTGGTTATTTGAATATAAGTAGTATAAATTTTGTAGTTGTTGTTGCTTCTCTTTTTTGTGGTCAATTTGGTTTAATATAATTTATTAATTGTTGGCTCTTATGGTTTGGTTTGGTTTGCCTTTTTTTTTATATTGCGGTTAGTTTACTTTAGAAGTTCAATGGAACAAAGGACAATTTCACAAGGTTTGTTTTTTTTTTTGATAAAAAAGATATAACAATAAAATAGAATAGAATTTAGATTGGAAAATATTGTATGTATATCCATCAATCTTTAAGAGGAAATAAATAACATTAATTTCGATTGTATATTGTCCTGTCACAGGATATGTAACGTCACAGTCATATTAACGCCATTCTTCAAGACACAAATAAGTTAAATAAATAATACTTGAGGAAATCAAATGCTCCGCTCGATTGCAGTCAAACCGAATGAATACCATCAATAACCAGTAGAATTGTAAGTAAAAAGGATACTCGTTCTTGTCAACATTGTCAACGATAATGTTGAACAACATGGAAAAGTCGATAAAACATTACAACAAAAGAGAAGAAAGAGAGAGAGAGAGAGATAAATACTATGTATTTAGTGGGTGGAATGGGATTATTGCATTCTATTGTACTAAGTATGAACTGCAAAAACAAAAGCCACTCACTCACTCACTGATTTCAAATCAAATAGAAATTTGTGGCTTTGAAAGAACTTGTACCAACCAGAAGAAGCAACAAGAACAATGACTTCAATGAATGAGGAAGGAACATCATACGACGATATACTTAGGACATTTCCTTAGTACAATAGTAAATGTGTCAAATGTCACACAAATAAATACACACTTCCCTCTCAAGCACATGCACATAGTTGTATATTTCTGCACATGTGGTGCAACCACTTCCGCAATCCTTTCGTTGCCATCATCGTCATCATCATCATTTTTTTCTTATTGTTTCTCTCATGTCAACCGGAAGTTGTAACAAAATGTTAAATTAACAATTGATTATGTGAGGCTTCCGAACTAAGTAGAGAAAACTCTACTCTACTCTACTACTACACAGTATTCCTTGATAAATGAGTAAATGCAAGTGTTTGTTTATCTTGTTTTATGTAAATTTTGGGTATTTTTGGTTTGGTTCATTGAGTGTTTTTTTTGTTGCACTTCTGTTTTCTATTTAGTACAATAGTAAATATTATTAAGTGTAATTGGAAATTTCATCACCAGTTCTTCTAGTGCCAGCAAGGCATCTGAGATAACTCAGAGGTTCTGGATGGCTTCAGAAGATGGGCACACGACCGCTGGAACATTGTGGTCAACAGTTGAAATACGTTTGCGCTTAGGAGATACTTCTATCCAACTGTTTTGCTCCATAAATCGGTCATACCCCAGATCATATTGCATAGGAAATTTACTTGGCGCAAACACATTTTCGATACTTAAATTGAATTCTTCTTCATATAATCTGACAAATTCAAAATCAATTGATTTACCTTATTTATTTTTCTTAGATTTTTCTAATATTTTATTATTATTCCATATTGTGTTTGATCCTTTTGGGATTTAAAAAAGAAACAAAAACAAAAACAACATCAAAAAACTATACTAAGCCAATTCAAAATCAACAACTTCAATACAAAGTGAGAACTGAAGCATTTCTAAAATTAGTTATTTCCCTATAAAACTTTGCCACTTCCTGTAAACTTTACACTACGTCGTTTGAAAAAGAAGTAGAAGTAGAAAACTTCTTTAAGCCCATTCCCATAGGTTTAATCTGGTTTTCTTTTGGATTCTCATGTGAGAGCATATTTTGTAACTCCTTTCTTTTGCTGGTGGTCGGTCAATGCATATGATGACGGGTACTAGTACGAGTACTGTACTCATATATGCGTGTGGGAATGTGATTCCTTTAACTTTTTTTTTTTTTTTTTTTTGGTTTGGTTTGGTTTGGCTTGGTTCAGTTGTGTGCTGGCTGCCATTCTTTCGATGGCATAACTTCGAGCTGCAGTGTGTGATAAATTGCAAAAATTGCATGTTTGCGCTTTTACGGACTTTCAGCAAAAGTTTCAGCACTTTCCGGATCTGAATTAAAGCGCGCACTTTGCAATTCGTATTTTGCACTTCGCACTTCGAGATGGATGTCGCCTTCAAAATCGTCTTAAAAGTTTTTTTTTCTGTTTTGTTCCCCTCCCCCATTTCATTTATTTATTATGTAACATGCAATGTCGGCGGTGGCGGCGTAGTCGGCAATGACGTTTACAAAACTTTTATGTCTTGATTACGCATACGTTGTGTGTTACGATAACTTCACATCCATTCAATGTTTCAGCAGACTTCATTCAATGAAATACAAAAAATGAAATCGAACAAATACAATAAATGCCAATAGCAGTCAGTATCAGCAGCAGCAGCAGCAGCACCATAGCATTTGTTGTTATATGGAGCTCAGCGATAACTGAGCGATGCGTTTCTTTCATTGTTTGCGCACAATTTTCCATGCCACAAGCTTTGCCCATTCCACCAGTCATCTCTATTACATGCACCATTGTATTCTGACCTTTTTTCCAACATTTTTACAGATTTTTTTCTTTATACAATACAATATTTGTATGCTTCGGAATGAAGCAATAAAATATTGAGTTAAAAACCAATACGACAAATAACAGCAACAGCAACAGTAACAACAACACAGGAAAAATGCTCATAGCTGGGAGTATTTACACAGCAACCAACAACCAACAATCCAAATAACCAACCAACATCTCAAACACATATAAACACAGACGAATATCTGTCGCCGCTACCACGGTTGCTGCCAAAAAATTGTTTGCAACCATTTTCATTCATTGCAGCTCAGGCTGAGGGCAGGGAAGAGGGTAACTGACTATATGAGTTTCATGCAGGCCACATCCAATTGCCACTGTTAAAACTTATAATTGGGTTAACGTGTTTTATGTGCGTAATTTATTTTGATTTGCTTTTACCCCCACTGGCCCCCACATATATACCAAATCATGCCCATCCCATGCCATCCCATGCCATGCCATCAGTAGAAGCGGCAGCAGCGGCGGCAATCAGAAAACGAGTCTCGAAGATTTAATTTATTTCAAGTGCGTCCTCGTGAGTGATTTGTATGCTTCGACTCTTAGTTTGTTGAGCTTGTAGTGTTTTTCTTTTATATTTAAAGCTCGTTTTCGTTTCATTTTCCCAAGCAATTGCATTTGATTTTTCCCACTTTCTCACTTTTATTTTGATTTTAACTTTTCTTTTCTTTCTAATTTTTATACTCTTCACGAGAGTGAATTGTATTTTAAGTTTGTCATGAAGTTTGTAACACACAGAAGGAAACATCGCATATTAAGTATATATAGTATATTTGTGATCAGCTCGATGAGACGAGTTGATTTAGCCATGTTCGTCTGTCCGTCGGTCCTTCAGTCCGTCTGTTCGCACTCCTAGTCCTTCAGTTTTTTAGCTAAAGAGCTGAAATTTTGCACATAGGTTTCTTTTTTTACCAAACGCTGCTCATTTAGCGGTATCAGCCGACCACTAGGGGGGTTACCTCCCATACAAACCGGGATCCATTTTAATGTTCTTATTAGAAAAAGTTTTTTGTTTTTTGACGTATCGAACTGAAATTTGAACACTATAAGTTTCTGTTCCATATCCACCAACCATATAAATTTCAAGTCCCTCGGATCACTATGGGGGTACCCCCCAAACAAATCTGGACCCAAATTTTTTGTACTATCGACTTAAAATTTTGACACTATAAGTGTCTAACCCATGGCCACCAACCTTATAATTTTCTCGGACCAATAGCTGGGGCGTGAAGAGTATTACAACTTTCGGTTAGCCAAAGTTAGTCTTTATTTATATATTTTTTTTTTTCAATTTGATTTAAATTTTTTTTGTTTAACTTACTTTATTTTACTTTACCAATTCAGACTGATTTTGCTTACGATTCTTGTACAGAGCTCGTTTTGCACAACTGTATTATTATGCTTTCATTGCGTCTGTTTGTCCCTTCTCCATTTATTCATTCATTCATTTAACTATCCATCAGTACTTTCTCACGTCCATTTATTCATTCAGTCATCCCCTCAATCTTACACCTTCCATCCATAAGTCGGTCGAACTTTCTATCTGTCTGTATGTCTATCTTCTCTCGATTAAATCTTGAGTGATCTATTGTGTGTGTGTGTGTGTGTGTGCGTGGAAATTGTAAGGAACATTGAAGTTTTCTGAAGTGTCTAACTTAAGTATTCCTTGTTCGAAAATTTCGTGTTCGTTTAGATAAATAGCTAAATAATATTGGTTTTGAATTGGCAATGCGAATCATCTTATGTGTGTTTATGCATAGTATGAATGAAGATATACGTAGAAGAAGATACAATATACGATTGAAGAAAGTGTAGAAAAATCAAAACATATAATTAGGCGCGCTGCGTGTGATTTAAATTAAATTTGCTGCTTTTCCACTCGAAATGTTTTCTAACGTTTTTTTTTTGCTTCCGTTTCGATTCGTTTGACTCACTCAATTGTCTGTGTGATTTATAAGTTGAAAATTTCATTTCGTTGATTGATGTCCTAAAATGTGTCTATAAGTGGCTTATGGTATTTATTTCAAACAATTTGGTTGTTAGCTAATAATATTTATACTTATGTATATAATTGTCTTAAACACGCAAACACAGTGAGTGTGGGCGGCGGCATCTTGTAAATAAAAAATAAAATAAAAATATTTAACCATTTTAAGAATTTATAAATGAATTAGTCACACTCACGCGATCTCTATTTTGAATATACTTAGAACTAACTAATTTACCAGAAATCAACACGTTTCAGAAATGTCATACACAACAATCCTTACAGTCGTCATTTGATATGTGGGTGCGGTCTTAACGTTAGACGTTGATAGACGTAGAGTGTGTAGTGTATGTACTCGTATGTGACTATTGGTGTATTATGTTACTTTTGATGTATCTCAAAGTTTCCCTTGGTGTTTATCTTAACGTTGTGTTATAATCTCTTTGGCAAATGTGCATCATTGAACATTGAACATTGATATTGTTCTCTCGACTATAGTATCTACGAGTACCTTTGTGTATATTGTACATACTATAGTTATTATACATTTTGAGAAGGTCACATGTCTTAGTGTCTATTGTTATTAATATAACTTCGACTGCAAGCGTATTGTCTTCGAATTTGTTGCTATGGGAATAATGAAGCATGAGGATTATGTCTACTGTATAGTATTTACAATTAAGATGCATTAGGCTAAACTAAATGTAAAATGGTGCAAGGATTAATAACGTATCAATGAATGTAATTAGAATCTACAATACTATTGTATTTGATGATGATGAAGTAAATTTAACTTCGTGAAGTTAATACAAAATTTGATGATGACATCATTGGCTTACATTGTTATACTCTTCACGCACTGAATAATATTATAAGTTTGTCATGAATTTTGTAACACACAGCAGGAGACATCGGAGATCCCATAAAGTATATGCATATATTCTTGATCAGTGCGACAAGACAAGTTGATTTAACAATATCCGTCTGTCCGCCTGTCCGTTTGTATGTAGTATGCAAACAAGTCCCTCAGTTTTAGAGCTAGAGAGCTTAAATGAAGCTTTCTTTTTACCATATGTATGACATTTGCGGAAATCCGCCAAATCGAACATCTAGGAAGGGGGGGGGGTAGGTAGGAGAGAGAGAGAGAGCTTCCAAATTCAAGTTCTTATTAGAAAAACGTTTTTGTGTTATGTACTATCGACTTGATTCTGAAATAAATAACCAACAACCATGTAAATTTCAAGACCTTGGGACAACTAGGAGGGGTAGCTCCCAAACAAACGCAGATTGAAATTAACGTTCTTAATAGAAAAATTTTGTTGTTTTTTGAACTATGGACACTATAATAATCTAACCCATGTCCATCAACCATGTAAATGTTAAGACCATCGGATTACTAGAAGGGGTATCTCCCATATAAAACACGACTTGAAATTTGGACCCTATAATAATATGACCCATGTCCACCAACCATGTAAATGTCAAGACCCTCGGATTACTAGAAGGGGTGTCTCCCATATAAATCATGACTTGAAATTTGGACACTATAATAATCTAACCCATGTCCATCAACCATGTAAATGTCAAGACCCTCGGATTACTAGAAGGGGTATCTCCCTACTAGTTCTACTACATGAACTTAAAACAATAATCAGAATATATAAGAGGTGCGTAAAGAATATTACAACTTAGGCATAACCAAAATTATTTTTCTTTTTACTGGTTTTTGTTACATTGTACGAGATAAAATTCTATCATTAACTAATTATTCGCTTGCATTACAAAAGGAGCCTAATATATTGTTCATTCTCATTGTATTGTATTTTACATGAATCTAAATATGTAGAACATATGTGAGATTTGAATAAAAGTCCATTAGCATGGTATTATCTGACCACAAGAGAGAGAGAGAGAGAGAGAGAGGGAGAGATACAGAGAGAGTGAGAGTGAGAGTTAAAGAAGGGGGTCAGTTGAACAAAGCTTCATTGTTGATAAATCACAAAGCTAATTGAATATTATGTGCTTTATGCTTATAAATGACTAACCAACTTAGTGACCAAGGCAGACTAACAGAGCAACCAATGAAGCCAAAACCAAGTTGAACAAGTCAACACCACATTAGCTTCACTTACCGCCATTTAATGGGTTTTCATGATAGTCGCCGCCACACACATGCACATACACTCACACACCACTCAGTTATACATGTTTTCTCATGAAAACGCGCATTAACGTTGATTTTATGTTTGAGATAACAAAATATTGGCCTTCATATTTATGTCTGTCCGTCTGTCCGTTTGTCCATCTGTCTGTTTGTCTCTCAGTCTCGCAGTCTATCTGGCTATCATTTGTGTATCTGTTAAGTAGTATGTCTATATATTGACAATAAGACTTAAAATACTCACACTTAGTTTAGTTGTTAATGTGATTTTGCTTACTGGAGCTTAAAGAGTCGACACACACACACACAAACACACACATACATACACACACTGCCAATGCCAATGCTAATGCGATTTACGCCTCTGCTCTGTTTTCGTTTTCATTATTCTGTGAATTATTGCGATACATTTTTTTAACTGAATCAAGCAAGGATTTGTTGTATCACATGTGAGAAAATGTCTGTCTATCTATCTTCATTGGCTGACTGTCGAACATTGTAAGATTTAATGATCTGTTATTGATTTTTTATGTGTCATTAAATAAATTTCTTTCTCCTGTTGACAATTTTTATTGTTTATAGTCAGTTTTTTGAAGCTAAATCTTTATATCTTTTGTATATATGATTTATTATGTAATCAATTTTATTTGTCAAAGCAATGATTTCTTAATGGCGTTAATAATATATGTATATCATTTTTCCATAAGAATTATGTATTCATAAAGGTCCAGAGGCACTTAACATTTATGAAAGATATTCAGAAAGTGATTAATGTATGTTGAATTATAAGGTTCTGAATAGTATTATGCCATAGATTATAAAACTGTATACTATTACTTTTACAAAGTGCGTGTAAGACTTCATATATGTATTCATATATGAAACTTTTTACACGATTATGGTTGAAGAGTTTAGGATAAAATACAAAGGCTGCTTGCCCATTTTCATACCTGGCTTCGGCTGCTCTTAGTTTTGAATTTTTCATCATTGGAGACGCAACCAGTAGCGTAGAATACCACCGACATTACTCTCAGAGTTCTTACATATATTGATGAGGTGGCAATTCAGCAAGGGGAAAATTCATTAGTTACTTCAAACAATAATTAGAAGAATTTCCATAACAAAAATTGGTTTGACAATTTGTTTCATCATTAGAGTTCCAGACAAATTCCTAAATATGAAATTATACAAGTACATTTTGCTGGACAAAACAAGCAATGACAATTACCCAAAACACGCGTCTCACATAGTTAAGCTTTAGTTCCTAAGCATCTCTGAACGCCACCACATTCACCTGTTTTGAATCCTTATGGGATTCACAGCACCAGAGAAACCGCTAGTGGTCAAATACATGTAGACGAAGCTCAGGAAATTCTTAGCAGATGTTTAATATCATAGAGGTTATCCAACTATTGAATTGTTGTTTTTTATATCTATCTGTCTTCTATCTATTTCATATCTTTGTCAACAAGTCAGAGTAGCTTATGTCAAAAATCTATGTTTTAAGATATTTTGCTCATTTTGTATGAAGTAATTTCTGTTTGGTTTCATTTCATATTTATAAGTTGCTGCACAAAAAAAAAAAATTATAAAAAATAAAATACATGCTAAATAAATGTTGTAAAATATTTTTATAAAACTAGATTTCACAACCTTTCTAACAAGTATAAATTTCATTTAGTTTATTTATTCCAATAATTGTTTAAAAGAGTTTGAAAATTGGATTTGTGAAAAAATCGTAGGTGTACGAATTTATAGTGCTCAGGGTAAACTATATAATCGTATAACTATGATTCTATACCATATTTTTATAAAATTTTTAAGCCAAAATACGTGTATTGAAGCGGATAATAGTAATAGCATTCTAACTCAATACACTCAATTTTCGACATAAGCTACTATGACTTATTGCCACAGATATATAAAAATCAATTGCTGTGCATTAGTCTCGCAAAAACTCGAGAATGGCTCGACTGATTTGAATAATTTTGTGTTATTTTTTTCGCCATCAATACTAAGGTGGTTTAGGAAAAATGAAAATGCGGAAAACCTCAACGGAACATATGAAAAATGTAAATAAATCAAAAAAAGTGAGGTGTGCAGGTGAGGTGCACATAAAGCTTAGAATCAATCAAATCGTCTTCGATTCCCGCTGAAGTCTGGTTCTAATTTCCTTCAATCCTTTCTAACTCTTCCCCTGAGCTGAAGGCCTTTATCGCTATTACTCATATTAATAACTTAATTATAATTTGTAATTATAATCTTATACATACATACAAAATTTATCTAACCCGGGCAGACGTTGTCACATGTTTCCAAGCAATTTTAGATATTGCGGAGTTCATGGGTTCCAATCTAATCAGAATCCACTATTATTTTGGGAAGGAAAGGCAGAATATCATTTGCCCGGGTATCTAGTAAAATATGATAAGAACTTTTCCTTTCTTGTATGCAGACTTTTTCTATTGAATGTTTTAGATCTACATAAGTTGCTTTCTGTTTGTTCTTCTGTACAACTTTCTTATAAAACTGATATGAAGGATGTTCCCATTCAATTTTGATTGATTCAAAAATACTCGTATAAATGACAATAGACTGTATCTATTAAAATATATATTTATTTCTTGGAATCCATAAGTGCTGAATGCTAAAATTATGCATTTCTTTCGACTCTATTTTGCGGTATCTCTCAGCTTACATTTTAATAATAATTCTTTCATTATGTAAAAGCACACACATCATAAGTAGAAATTAAACCTTCAAATCGAAATAACCAGCATACTTTTAATAGCTTGAAATTCTTCTCACTTTGATATGTCTATATGTAAATGCGTGGAAGTGTGTAAACATATTAAATCCCACATGGCAGATGACACATGGCACAAAAGCAATCACTCAAGTTTTTTATATGAAAATGCATTTGCATTGGTCGCGAGTGCGATTTTCTTATGAGATTTAACACTTTCCATGTGATGATGATGATGTTGATGATGATGATGATGATGGTGGTCTTAACCATCGTATTTGTAGTTGGGATATTCTTTTCATAACTAAGTATATTAGCAATTTATGCGTTCAAGTGTGTTGAGTTAAAAATAAAACCGAAAAAAAAACAACTTTGTGAAACCACAAAAAAAAAAAAAACCCCTTTTAAATGTGTGTATTTGTGTGTGGCAAAGCAATTGCTCTGGACTACATTCACCCACTTGGGTGTCGAATTCTCCCATTTTTAACGCTTCCTCACATTGCAAGCATTTAGCTGAGATCCTATTTTCATTTTGTGGGATTTCATGGTTTTGCGAACGCACACAAAGCATCACAACCTACGCAAACTGACCCCATCTAATCGCATACAACCTCTCTGACACACACACACACACACACACACACACATGGACACACCCACATGTACACAATGCAATATATTAAAATTCACGATTTTACTTTCCATTTTTTTATTTTTTTTTTTTTGTTGAAAAGAATTTAGTTTACATTTATATGAAATTTTTATAAAGCTCAGAACAAAGAAAAAAAAAAAAAAGAAAAAAGGTTGTTGTTTAATTTCTGGTCACGTTTTGTGTGCTTTTCAAATGGATACAACAATTTTCAATTTTTTCGACGTTTTGTTTTTTATTGCATAATTCCAGGCGCAAAGCACAAATATACTTTTGAAGGATATAAACTGTGACATGTGACAGGACGTGCAGGTTATTTAGTTGATAAAAGCGATTTGTACTTCTGAGTTTATATTTCCATTCTATTGTACATACATTGTCCGAAGCAAAGCAAAAAGTTTATAAGACAGATTTGCATGATCTATAAAAAGGAAGAATAAAATAAGTTAGTTCTTTAATTTGATTAAAATTGTTTCAAACCTCAGTCATTGTACATTGAAAGATCGATAGTAATACAGTTGCCTTTAGGCAAAAATTTTTTTTGAGCAAGTTTAGTGATAAAAATAAGCATTTTTTTTAATATCGCACATCACCATCATACCAATTCTAATTAAAGGCTCTCAGAACTCTGAAATACATGTAAGAAACTGTGAGTTACTCGATGAGATTAAGTTATGCATTATTCAATTGCTGACTTAAGTAACAGATGAAATAGACTTGTGTCATTGATGAAAAAAGAAATAGGCTCCGGCCTAATTCCTACAGTCATTTGAAAACCAACAAAGCATATGACAAATGAAGATGTCATGGAATTTTCATTTGCTCTGAAAGCCTGAACGAGTTTAGTTAGTTTAGTTTCTGTTTATTTTAAAAGCATTTAAAGACATCAACTTCAATAGTTTCTCATGATAAACAATCACATCCTGTAGAACTCGATTAATTTTCAATCCTTACACTTCATAGGATTTCAAAGATTGGAAAACATAATTGAATTGCATTATAATCTGTGTAGTCAGACAGTATAACAATAAATCACTAGAAAGGATACCAGTTGCCGAATTGTAGCAATCATAGACTTCCACAGCATAGAGCATATAATATGTCTAGTTATTCTTCCAGTTCCACGGTATAAACATTCCATATGGAAGCATTTGATTGGTTTCAGGATTATGTAAAACATATAATCGTCATGACTATTTATGTCCAAATAAGCAACATAAGTGTAGAGAGTAGCAAAACTAGACATTATAAGCTGGCATCGTTTCAGATAATAAGATACAGTCGAATCTCGATAATTCGTATCCCGATAAATCGTAAACCTCAATAATTCGTAACAAACTGCTAGTCCCTTGAAAAAAAATCGTTAATTCGTAAAAATTCCATACATTTTGGTCCCCTCGGTAATTTGTATATTTATTTGAAATTCAATGAACGTAAAATCTTTTATAAATCGTAATTTATTTTTAAAAAAAGACTAACTTTGGCTATACCGAAGTTGTAATATTCTTCACGCCACAGCTAGTGGTCCGAGAGTCTTGAAATTAAAAAGGTTGGTGGATTTGGATCAGAGACTTATAGTATCCAAATTTCAGTTCAACAAGTCAAAAAAAAAAAAAAAAATTAATAAGAACTTTAATTTAAAAGGGGGTTTGTATGGCAGATACCCCTCCTGGTAACCTAGGGTCTTGAAATTTATATGGTTGGTGGATATGGATCAGAAACTTATAGTGTCCAAAATTCAGTTCAATAAGTCAAAAAAAAAAAAAAAAAAAACTTTGTCTAATAAGAACATTAAATTGGCTCCCGGTTTGTATGGGAGGTATCCCCCTAGTGGTCCGATTCGGTTGATTGACGAACTTAATCGGCGTTTGGTAAAATGATACCTATGTACAAAATTTCAGCTCTCTAGCTCAAAAACTGAAGGACTAGGATTGCGAACAGACGGATCGGCGGACAGACGGACATGGCTAAATCAACTCGTCTCATCGAGCTGATCACAAATATACTATATATACTTTATGTGGTCTGCGATGTCTCCTTCTGTGTGTTACAAACTTCATGATAAACTTATAATACTATTCATTCCCGTGAAGAGTATAAAAATTGTAATCAGTTTACCGTAAGCTTTTATAGACTATAATATTTGGTCGCCTTTATGTCGCCTTACGCGCTTATTAATCTGGTTAATAGAATGCTATTAATGATGAGAAAAAAAAGTTTAAATGTACGATATTTACGGCAATGTAAATTGCTTATAAAGCGTGGAATAGTGTAAACACAGATTCTATGCAAAACTGCTTCCGTGCTTGCGGTTTTAATAAAAATTTCTATGAAAATTTATTTCAAGACGAGCAATTGAACATAGACTATTTATGAGATTGTATATCAGAGAACTCTAAAAATGTTGCCGTTTTCGAAAATTACGTGAATGTGAATATTGACGTGACTGTATCCAGTACGCTGACCTTTTGTCTGTAAGTAGTTGTCGTCATTCAACAACTTCAATATAATATTTTATTAATTAATTTATTTTAATTTTATTTTATTTTATTTAATTTTTAAAAAGTTTTGAAAACTCAATTGAAGTGATAGGCGAAAAGAACATCAAGGAATCAAAAATTACAAACTTTTTTAAAGCTTGATTTTTCTTTTAATATTTTTTAATGTTTCTGTTTTTATTTTTCTATTAATAAAGTTAGACAATTTGTGAAAATTAACTGAAATGTAAAAACCCGTTAATTCGCATTTTTCTTTTTTCAACCTCGTTAAATCAAAATCTCGATAATTCGAAAACCTCTGTAATTCGTAATAAATGTTGTTCCTTTGAAATTACGAATTATCGGGATTCGGCTGTAGATTGTATTTATGTTGATCTGATATGCTTTGAGGAAAAATTGTCTCCATTTCCCGTATAAAGTTGGTGAGTTTTGTCTTCTTCAACCAAATTATAAGCATTTTAGTCTCACCGACAATAATAAATCCTTTATTAGAACAAGTCATTGTTGCCACAACAAAATTTTCGTTGATTTTGAATGGATGTATGAGTTCTCCAAAAGGTACAATACTTAAATTGATGACACCTAAATAGAAATTAAACTGACTTGTCAAATTTAGCCGGGAGGCTCGATCGGACCGATTGTATGATAAAAGAAAAATGGTAAACGCATGAAATCGTGGAACTTATTATACTTCTTTATATGACTAAATTCTTGGTTAGATATGCTTGTGCTTGTAGTTATCCTTAGCTCTAAATGATCTGTCTAAAGTTTAGCATTGTGCAACTTTTGTATACCGCCAAATTGTATAATTTCGTATGCATTTAATTGTTTCACCAAATACAACAAAGTACACATTTGTTTATTAAACCTCTTTTGCCACTTTTTGTTTCTAATACATGGCCACTCTTCTCTTCCACTCTGAATAACTCGGTCGTATTGTTTGTGTAATTTTATTAACTGTGGGCAATTCAATATGTTATGTGAATTGCATTTTGAAGAGTAAATAAGTTGGATGAGATGAAAAAGCTTATGTTTTGGAGTTTGATTTGATGTTTCGTCATTTTACTTAGTGTCCGTATTTATTCAATTGTAAAGGCACATGATATTAGTTAATATTACTATAAATGGCATTAGATGACGCTTATTGGTTTCTGATAAAAAGTTGCATTTTCTTCTATTACATTGTTGATTACTTCGTTGTTGTTAATTGCAGTGGAATTGCTAAGATGATAAAAATTAAGCAATCATTACAATTATTAGATGAATTTCTCTTCAAACTTTAAATTTTATTGCGCTTAATGAAGGTCACATAAAAAAACCAAAAAAATAATCCAATCAACTACAAAACAAATTTCTAACCCAATAAAACTCAATTGCCACAACTACAATATTTGCCTTTCGATCCTTTGCATTTTCAAACAAATATATAGTAGACTCATCTGCCACATTTGTCACCTGATTTTCCTTTTTTTTCTTTTTTTGTTGAAATATTTGCATTCAATTTAACGATTTTGTTAATTGAAAATAAAGCAAATCAAAATGGAAAAAAAAAATTGTTCTGCCATTTCACTGCAACAATATTTTTTCAGGACTCTTTTATTTGTAATTTGGCACACATGGCGCTTGGTCAACTAAACAGACGTCCGATGTGGGCATTCGTACATTTTTATTTGTTATAAGTTGAAAGTTGAACAATGAAGTCGAGTGCATGCAGATAGATATCCAATATTTGAAAATATCTGCATGTATATTTGGGATGTGTGTGTGTGTGTGGATTTTGTATGCAAAGTGAAATTAAAAATTGAATGAAACTTCACAATGATTCAAGAGAATATAAACTTTTTTACAAAAAATATATTTTACAGAATGAAGATTTAGTAACTAACATAAAACTAAAACTAAAAGGAATGATAGTTAGATCCCATAATCTCATATTCAGATTTCTTTATCTGTATTCATACAAGATAATCCCACATTCAGTGGAAAGAAAATACTAGTTTTCTAAAACATGTAAAATCCTATAAACTTACTTTGTGTGAAGTTTTCTTTTAATATCTCGACCACACTTTATTTTATTTAATCATTTTATTGTGAGTACATTGTACGGAGAACATAACGGAATCATGCATAAATAGTTTATAAACAATTTAGCAATAGAAACATCAGATTTTCATACAAAAATCTAACTACATCTGATGGAAAATCAGCGAAATCAGTGAACTCGTTCTCAAGATAACAGCTTTTTCATAATTATATAAAATTATAAGTTTTTCATCATTTTCAACAACCCACTCCCCTTGATGTAGTAAGTGCGCAATTAAAAAAATGCTCGTTCAGGCAACGTACATTCCTCTATTTTCAAAATATATAAATTATTGGGCCCTACGGCTTTTGAGTCATGAGATATATTAAAAGTATTGGCTACATTAAAGGCATTTGGGTGTAACGCTGCGTTACATTTGACATGACTGTCGAACCCTTTTTAAAAAAGTTTTCACTTTAAAATCTACAGAAAATGTGTTTGGTCTATTAGACGAGAAAAAAAAGTTAATTTAATTCATTTTGCTATAAAAAGTTGCAAAGCTCGGAAATTTTAAGTTGAGAGATCGGTAGCAATATTGTTGCCTGTAGGCATAAATATTTATTTGACTATTAAAATAACCAAAGATTTTGTTCAGTTGATCTGTAAATCTGGAAGGAAATTTTAAATATTATCAATTTATTAAAAATTAATCAGAAATATTAATTTTAATAGTTTCTCATAATAAACATTCATATTCAGTCGGAAATGGATGTTCCTTTAAAAACTTCATTTACTAAATCGTTTATTATTCAAAGCCATCACTTCTTCTTTAAATAAATTGTAAGGATTTTCAACTCCACAACGGAAATTAATCCTATACATATAGGCGCAAGTCATTGTTGCCCAAACAAAGTTTTCGTCATTTATTAAATGTAATCCTATCCACGCTTGCCAACTTAAAGGTATTTTCAAAAGACAGAATCAGTAGAAATAATATTTGAAATATTGTATTAACTAATTTGTATATAAAGAATATTACAAAACGTAAATAGGTTTGTTTTAAATGGGATTTTCCCAATAATTGTTTCTATTCATTATTGTTTTTCTGGATCTGAATCTTAGAAAATATCGGGGTTCACTTGCTTAACAAATGCTGACAATAATAGTCGCAAGACTGTTGCTGGACTGTTTTTCATGTCATATTTTTGCTACTTACTTACTTACTTGCTCAACAATCACTCACTTTCTCAGGGTTATCTCCAGCAAATCTTTGCACTACCCGATCCGTTTTATCTTTCCTAGTGACGAATTTTACGACTTTTTTTTTTAAAAACAGCGTACGGAACTTTCATTAATCTGTATTACTCTTGTTATTTTGCAAATGGATATATTGTAATCAGCCAAAGACAATTGTGTTGCTTTTTTTTATTGGTGTTATTAATCTTTGTAACAAGTTGTTCGGCGAGGAAGTGGTTCCAAAACGGCACTTAAGTGCTAATTGTGGCTTGTTAATGGAGTATACAAGTCAGCCACGGTAACCATCCAACCAACAAGCTCTATCCTTAGCTTTATGTGATCTGTCTAAAATTTAGCATTGTTCAAAGCTTAAGAAGAACTTATTTCGTATGCTATCAATTAAAGAAAACATCATATAACCCTCTCTGGCAAATACAGTCTTGTAGGTCAAAATAATATATGAATTGAGCTTCAGTTCCTTTAAGTGTTTTAATACACTTCATTCACAACATTAGTGGGCAAAATATTTCCACTTTTTGTGTTGCTTGTTACGAATAGAACCTTCCATTGGAAACCTTGAAAAAAAAATATGGAAAGATCGCATGATCTTATGATCCGTAAGTGAAATCAAATGCTCCTATTTCGTTCGTCTGGTTATTAGTTTGATTTAAACATGAACTACCAAAATATTAGAAATCTACATAAAAAAATTACTTTGTTTGTCTGTATGCTCCTTAGGGACTCCGAAACAGCTTTACCGATTTCAATGAAGATTTCAGGGAAACTCTATCATGGTCTGGAGAGTGTTTGAGTAAAGTTTGGTGCAGATCGGACTAACACAAAAAAATAAATAAATATCATTCTTTCTAACAAAGCCGATTTTGATAAAATTCTTTCTGGGAGTAGGAACGGACGCCGGCATAAATAACTTTTATAACATTTATATGAAGTGTATTTAAGCATTGGTGAGACTTAATTGTAAGTGCAGTTTCTTGTTCTTTTCACTTTAATTTCTTGAATTTTGAAGGTCGTAATTTGTTATAAGTGCCATGAGAAATTAGCTTATCTGACCTTGTAAGAGAAACGCAAGGAGGTTTCTCGAGAAAATGTCATTTATTTAATTGCATTTATATATGTGAAAACATTGCCTTGTTTATTATTTTATTGTTAATTGTTGTGGGAACATTAAGATGATGGCAATTAAGTTGAAAATAACAGAAATACACGTAACTTAATTATTATGATTTTATTCGCCAATTTATTGTTTAATTTTTGAGTGAAGGTCATCTGAAGTGAAAAACTGTTTTGCTTTTAATATAAATTGAAAGCACCCTTAGCCTTTCACTTCTTGCTATTGTCACCTGACATTTTTTATTGTAATAGTACTTAGTACTAACATTCAATTTAACAATTGCTACAATAATTGAAAACAAATTTGAGTGAAAAAGTTCAGATATTCTAAGAGTTGCTATAATATTTTTTTAGATGTTTGCCTTGTGTAATTTGACAAACATTTTCTTCTATTCTAGTGTCTCATCTAAAAAGCCTCCACCACTTCACCTATTTTAAAATATACAAAGATTATCAGCGGTGCCATGAATTTCACTTTCGCCTCAATTCCAACCCAATTACAATTCACCGTACCACAGATTTTGCATTCAAGCGATTTGAAGTCTCCCGCTTTTTTAAACGCGATTTGGTTAAATTCTCCCTTATCTTAAGTTATTACAGTTAAAAAAAGAGTACCAACAATTGTAGCTTATTATTTTTCTGCTAATCTACATATAAAGAATTCAACATTTTAGTTGTTTTTAAGCATAAATTTGCATATAAATTTTAACATTTTCAATTACAATTTGTGTTTAATTTAATTCATTGATATGTTAAAATAAACTATAATTATTACTAAAAAAGCTGTGATGTTTTTATTTTGTTTTAAAAATGCGTAGAAAGTGACAAGTTCAATAAGAATTTTTAATAATTTCATTGTTGAAAATTGGTATGTTTACAATGTGTTAAAAGGGGACGTTCTACACGATATTTGTTTGTTGAGAAGGGTAGCTTTTTTCTCTTCGTTTAGGTTTTGTCGAGTGAAGGAAGTGAAAAAGAGTGAGCAGTGTTAAAATATTTGCATGACATTTTTGGCTGAGTGTACATACTTAGTAGCAATTGATTTCAAAGAAAAATCAACGATAAGTGCAGCCACAAAGCAATACGTGTAAGATGCCCCTAAAATTAACAATATTTAATCAGCTTATCGTTCGAAAAATGAAATCTCTTTTTGTTCTGTGGCACATACGAATTTTTTGGTGATATTGAAAATAACTGTCGTGATTTCATAAAGTTATTTTTATTGCATAATCTTAGGGATTATTATGAAAAAATATAAATAATTGTTTATTAGCAAAAGTTGCCTTGCATAACAGAATGTGCAAAATATTAGTTGTTGATGCTGTTGGTACTTCAAGTTGAATTTATTTTGAATACATTGTACGCAAAAGAGCAAAAAATTTATAGGACAACTGCATGATCTAAAAGTTAAGTAGAAATAGAACTGTGTTAATGTTCCTTGTTTTTTTCTATTATACAAGAAAGAACTTAAGACAAACCTCAGTCATTGTTCCTAAAGAGATCGATATAAATGTGGTTGCTTTCAAGCAAACAGGTTTCTGGGCGCGTTTAGCAATCAAGATTAGCATTTTTTGAAAACGTTTATCAGCATTATACCAGTTTTGATTATAGACAGCTGTAGCTACACCAAAACTCTGAAATATATATACATATCATACTATAGATTATAGACTTAGAGATATTAAGTTAATACAATATACCGCATCGATCAACTTTTGACTAAAGTAACAGATGAGGTAGACTTGTGCCATTGCTGAAAACAAAAATAGACCCAGTTTAAAAAGCATATCTGGAGCAGCGCCTATAGTCATTTGAAAGCCAACAAAACATATGACAAATGAAGAAGTCATGAAATTCAACAGTAATGGCACTCCAAATATATCGTTCATTTGATCTGTGAGACTAAAAAATAAGTGAAAATAATTTATATTTATTATAAATTTAAATACAAACTTCAATAGTTTCTCATGATAGGCAATCATATCCTGTAGAAAATGCATGTCGTTTTGAATGCCGCGTTCAGAAATGGAATTATTTTGCAAGGCTTGTACTTCATAGTTGTTCAAGGTTTGAGACAAATAATCATAGTGCATGATTATCTGTGTTACTACAGAATATAATAATAAATCAGTAGCAATAATACCACAAGTTGCAGTATAGCCAGCATAGCCTTGCAATGCATAAAGTACATAATAACTCCAATTATCATGCCAATTCCATGGTATAAACATCATATAAGGTAGCACCTTTTGAGCCTTGGGACTTTTTAGAACCCATCTCAGGATGCTGTACTGTACAAAGGACATGAGGTTATAAGTCCAAATAAGCACCATGTAGAGGACCGAAAACGAAGTTGTTATGAGCCGACATTGCTTCAGATAATGAGATAGATTGTATTTTTCTTGAGCTGGCAGGGTCTTTGGTAAGAATTCTTCCATTTCTCGAATGATTTTGGTTAGTTTCGTCTTCTTCAACCAGATTGTAAGCATCTTGAACTCCCCAACGACAAGATATCCTATATATGAACTAGTCATTGTTGCCTCAACAAAATTTTCGTTATGTTTGAAAGATAAAAACACATAAACGATTTCAGCAAAAAGCATTACACTCAAATTAATGACACCAAAATAGAAATAAAACTGACTCGCCAATGTTACACGGAAAACCTTATCGGAACGCGTATATGGCTGAATGCCAATTGTATTATAAAAGAAAAATGGTAAACGCATGAAATCGTGGAACTTATGCAGCTTCATTATTTTTTTTTTTTTTTGCCAATTTCACGATTAGATATGTCAGTGCCTGTATTAAGAGATCTGTTTAAATAGTAACATTGTGCATTGTTTATATATAACAAGAAAGACTAATTACATATGCATTGAATTATACAGCAACAACAACAACAACAATAACAAATAATTGTATCATGAACGCAATTGAAGTGAGTGTAATTGGTGTGATGTCTCCCATTCCACTACAATTAGATTGAGTGACAGTCTCGGCCACTAACCGATGTGGATATCTTTTGAGTTCTTGTCCTTACTGGTTGATTCAATACAAGCAGTTAATTAAATATGCTATACACGTAAATTTCTATTCGTTTTTATCTAGACACACTAGTTGCTTTTGTCATGATGTTTGTAACGCAAAGAATCTATAAAGTATACATAATATGATGAAGAGAAATAAATGTCAATCAATTTCTATGCTTAACATATCTTTCATTTTTAAGTTATCAATCTGAAATTTGATATTGTTAATCACAGATCAAAAATGTGTATCTTATATATTTAATTTAGTTTTTTAAATTGTTTGTATATTATGCGCTGCCATGCCGTTCATTTGATTGCATGTAAATTTTGTGAATGCGTATAATTGTTTCCTGGCTTGAACATGGAATAATTTTGGTCCCAGTTCTCAAGATCTGGGATATTCAAACAACCCTAAACCCTGAAATTATACTACAAAAAATTAACTAAAACTTCATTTTATTCTTTCTGATACTCAAATTGTTTTCTTTGTTGATACTCAAAGTGTAACAAAGAGAGCATAGTGATGCTAAGAAAGGAAACATTCCGTGCAAAAGCAGGGTCTGGTATGCTACTTAGTTTTGAAATAAGAATATTCAATATTCTGGTAAATTAGATCTTTGTGATACTAGGAAACACACAAGTGATGCCGAACCTTCAGGTCGCACAAAGCAGGTCGTCACGCCAGAAATCATTGATAAAATCCATGAAATGATATTGAACGATTGGAGAATGAAAGTGCGTGAGGCTATAAAGATATCAACCGAGCGGGTCTATCATATTTTATATGAATATGTGGACATGAAAAATCTATCCGTGTGATGAGTGCCGCTATTGCTCACAATCGACCATACATGCAACACAGTGGCCACTTCAAAGGATTGTTTGGCATTGTTCAACCGTAATTCGGATGAGTTTTTGCGTCATTTCGTAACCGTGGACAAAACATGGACCCATCAGAGACCAAGGAACATTCAAATCTTCAGGTGAACGAACAACAAGGGAGACCAAAGTGAGTCTGCTGGTTTTTTGGGATATAAGCAATGCCATTCACTTCGATTGCATTAAAAAGGATTAAAAGATCACCGATGAATATTAGTGAGAGATATTAGACAGATCGGACATTGATTTAAAGCAAAAAACGACCAAAAGTGCTTTCTTATCATAACTGTGGATGGGCGCACACTTGTGTAATCGTCATGGCAAATATCTATAAATTGGTCTAAGAACTGCTTCCCCATCCATCATAAGGCTTACCCTTCTGCGATTAATTCCTGTTTCCAAACCTAAAGAAATGGTTCGGCGGTAAGAGATTCTAGGTTTTCGTGAAAAAAGTCAATATTCTCTAGGGAAATCTCGTGCTTTCTGTTTGGAAAAAAATTATTGAAAAACCATACTTATAAATAACTACGTGAAAATTGAGAGAGAGAGAGAGAGAGAGAGAGAGGGGGGGCCATATACTATTTTGCCAAATAAAAAAATTTATCGACTCATTGGACTTGCTGCCATATAAAGTGTTTCAGAAATTATTGTGCATCATCTATTCATATTGTGAAAGGTATAAAAGATTCGGTGAACTACAATTTATTGTCATATTTCTCAATAATTGAAGCTCCAAACTTGTCACGAGTAACAAGGTGCGCCTAATATGGTAGTATGAGTATGTGAGTCCAAACTGACTTGTGACTTGACGACGTTTAATCTTTTCTCTCGAATGGGCGTATCACGTTCTAAATTGACTTAACAGTTTTTAATAAAGCATATTATGAGGCAATATACACGCCCTAATATGAGCCAAGAAACCAATCAACAACCTGGGGGATTTGTGTTTGGAATGACAGAGTGTTGGTCGGAGTGAGTGACAAACGAATGAGTTTATAACAATTCATATTTTATTTAGATGCATTGAAATACTATAAGTATAAACTTTTTATTACTTTACCTTAGTTTCGTTTTGTTTATTGAATGTCGTGGGAATCCTAAGATGATAATAATTAAGCTATTATTGTAATTATCAAAATTCATGTTATTGATAATTGGTGGCCATTTTAAATCAAAATTTTATTTGTTTATAAACATGAGAAAACAAAATAATCCTTTCATTCATTCTATGATTTGTTATTCTATTACTAAAATGGTTTTCTATTTGACAAGTTGAACAATAAAATTGATCGCTTTGGAAAGATATAGTCCAATGTTTTAATGTATCTACTCGTATATAGTAGATGTGTGTTCTTTGTGTTATGAATTTGTGCATTTGTGCTTGTATTATGAATTTTAATAAACATTAAATTGATTTCACTTAAGTTGAAGCTTAAAGTGGTTGAATGAAATAATGTGTATTTCAAATAAACGGAAATTCTTCTTTTCTTGTTTTCTTTTCTTTCAATTGCCATTCTGTTGACCAAACTAAGCGCAAATAAGAATGAAAAAATAATGGGAAACCAGGAACCAGGAGCCAAAAGGAGTTTGCTACAAAGCTTTACAATAAAAATAAATGTCATAAAAGCTTAAGAGACAACAAATGTGCAAACATAATTGAGAACGTTGGTTTTTCATTCTTTCTTTCTTTCTTTTTGGCTTTTGTAGAATTGCAGTAAGTCTGAATACTTAAGATGCTGATGTTTTGCTGATGGTTGTAGTTTTCTTCCAAAAAAAGGGGAATTTGATTTTAAAATGAATGAAATCCTTTTGATAATTTAATAAAAATCTACTAATTGAACATAATTTCAGCTTTAATACTATAAAATAAATGCGCTATAAGGATAAAATAGAAAAGGCAATTTGTGCATTAAGAAGAAAATTTATATTCAAATGTTATATGCATATTTATTTGGATGATAGATAGATGTGTGTATGTGCATGTGTGTGTGTGTGTGTGTGTGTGTGTGTGTGTGTGTGTGTGTGTGTAATGCCATAATGATGTGCATGGCACATGACGTTGATTTAATTTCCGAACATTCTAAGCTAACTTTGCAAATAGTGAGTGAGGATGGATAGATAGATGGATGGATGAATGGATGAATGTTGTAGGTTAGAAGAGATACATATGCTCATATCTTACTGTATATGGCAAACCACAAACTATGTAACATATACCAGCCACAGCTTTGAGAGCACAACACTTATATAACCGCAAAAGTCAGTAACGTCTTACATCTCTCTTTCTCCTAACTGAAGTTAATTCCCTTCTAAGAGCTTCTGGTTACATGGCTTTCTTAGAATAAGAAATTGTGGAGTGGAGAGGAGATGAGGGGAGCCAAGAGAAGAATCACCGTCATAGCGCAACTTAACTCAACTTTATATGCATTCATCAAAGTTAAGCATAAACTTTGTTGCCGCTTCCGTTTCCCTTTCCTGGTTTCCTGGTAAGCGGAACACAGGAACGATGAACTCCATTCAGCTGAGCTGCAATACGCGAGCTCAAAAACACAAGAATGATGAGTATGTGGATGTAGATGTAGATGTAGATGTGTAAAAAAGACGTTTTAGTTTCTTGTACACCTTAGAAAGTTTCAAATGTACCAGAGGCAACAAAAAATGCATTGCACAGGAGTGTGGCATGGTATGTAGCTACTTATGGCACATGTAAATGCTGCTCACTACTACATACTACTTTCTTCTGAAACTCATTCAAACAAAATCGGCAGTTGTACCATGCCATGTGTCTATGTCTTTATATACTTATATGTAGAAGTAGCTTTCAGCTACCATTTCTTATAATCTAAAGAGAGAAAAAGAAAAATATAAAGAAAAAAAAGAAGACAAAATATAAAAATATATATAAAGGGTGTCCCAGAATTAACGAATGATTTGAATTTGCTATCATTTATGCAGTAAAGCGCTGCCAGGCCTAAAAAAAAAAGAAATTTTAACAGCTGACAGTTTAGGGTTAGTAAAAATTTGAGCGTCACGCGATAGAACAATGTGTTTTTATTGTTGAACATTCATCATCTCAAAAATAATGAAAGTTTGGCGAACGTAGTTCGGAAATTTCATACAAAATATAGTCGGAATATCCTAAGTGATGAAGCACATTTTCATCATGTTATGGCTTTGTTAATCGACAAAATTGTCGTCATGTGATTGTCGAAAAACATACTATGTATGTATTCACAACGTGTCACCTATCCTAAAACACCAGTGATAAACAAAGTCAGATTTTCCCATCTATCATAGCCGTGTCCGTTTAATATATCAACGATTTCTTCTTCATTCAGGTTGTATTTTTCAAAATATCTGTAACGAATTCTTTTGAGTACTGGGAATTTTCCAAGGAAGTGGGATATATTTTCAACTTCATTGAGATTGCAGAGTGTGCAATTCATATTTCTATGTCCATTCAAGTATATAATATCACTTCTCCTCGCTTTAAATATCCAGATAATAGTGTGCGCATTTAAATTGCTATTTAAATAACTACTCCCAATAACTACGAGTATATTTAGATTTTTATATATACGTTCACTTTGACTTGCTCTGTTCCACATTTTTTCCCTATTTAGATTTTTTTCGTGTTCTATAATCAACCCAGTATTCACTATCCATGAATTTCTATTAAATATCGTCGTTTTCGTCCTGGCATTTATATTCCTAAAAAGATTTTGTACTTTATCCAAACACAATACCTGTCGTTCTATCACTTTTCTAGATAACTTAGGTTGCAGCCTATCGTCAGTGTATTCATATAAGGTTTTATTTACGTATGTCAGGAATAGATCCAGCATATATACTAGAAATACCCATTTAGAATATCTGTTTCCAAGTATAGTATATGCAGTACGATGGTGTGTTACTTGGTAGATGCAAAAGTCTTTTCAGAAAATAAAGTTGCAACTTATCCATCTCTTCGAACAAAGTAAAACCTCATACTTAAGCAGCATAACTTTGCACTTTCCTAGTGACTGCTAAAAATAGCTTCCATTTTGCGGTAAGCGTTATTTGGTTTCTGGACAAAAATGTTAGACTTAGTTGTGGTGTCAATATTACCCCTATGGCCAATATGTGGTTACAACAATATGGTGGGTGCCACATGCCATACAGACCGTGAAACAATTCTATTACTGCTTGAGACATTTCCAGGTCATGTACTCTTTCGTTTCGGTAATCAGAATTGTCGCCCTTGATCGTGTGATTAAACACCTTTAGATTTCTTTTTATGGGTTTATTTGAAGACAAAGGTATGTGGTAAAAAGCCCACAACCACATTTATGCAAATTTATCATTGAAAATTTCGACAAAAGAGTGCGTATGTGCCAGCAAAATCGTGAAGGCCATTTGCCTGATGTGTTTTTCCATAAATAACCCTATTCTATGCACTTCATAATTCAATAAAAAAAAATAACAATCAAAATACTAAAAACTCTATTTTTTCTTTAATTCAAATGTTGCGTAAATTTTGGGACACCCTTTATATAGAAGTTTCTATTTGTGTGTATCTGTGTGTTTATGTAGAACATGTCTTACAAGCAACGGAGGTGCCGTGTACCTGCTTTTCATTCCATTTGCCTGAATTGACTGCCTGGCTGCCTATTTGAATCCCTCTGAGTGTTTGGTGTGTGCTTGAGTACTTTAGCAACTACTGTGCCTTGCTTTGGTCTTCTGCATCTACAAGTACCTACTACTACTACTACTATATTTTTTCTATTTTGTTTCTCTCTCCATACCACAACGAACTCACTTATTATCTTTTGTGCTTGCTCATCTTCAACGCTTTCATGTCTTAAGCTCCTTGTACTTATGTCTCATTCAATTTGTTTTCAATCTCATTTTAACGCAATTTAAATAACTTAAAATATCCAAGCGTATTATGTTGAAGACAGTAAATGAGAAATGCTTTCTTTCGATATATCTTTTTAAATAATTAAAGAATTTTTTTGTTAAATTTTCATTTTTCTTTTTTTTGTTGAAATTTAAGTTTATTTCTTTGGTCAAAAATCACAAAGGAAATGCAATTTGTGATGCAATCGATGAAGCTGTCAAACACAAACATTTTACACAAATACAAACCAATACAAAATGACACCTTTTTGATGATTGTTTGATAATTAGAAATTTGAAACAAGTTTTGTTGTCCAACAACAAAGAATAAATTAAACACAAAAAGCAGGTAATTTCCATACAAACACACAGACATTTGTGGCTTTAATAAAATACTCTTTTGATCCTTTGATGATGATGATAATGAAGATGCTGAGAAGAAATGCATTTTATAGAATGCATTATGGCATTGGTGCAACCTTCTTTTTCAAGTGATTTCAATTTAACTGGACTCACACTAAATTTTAAACTTCTCCAAACTACTATTTCTTTGCAGAAGCTTATCATATTTACTAGTAAAAATCTACATGCAATAGTTTACCCTTTGTTGCTGTTGTTGTTGTTTGGTGTCCTTTTGTTTAGTCTTTTCTGGTTGAGTTTAATATCATTTTCGTTCCACTCCAGTTGGCATTTTAATTTAAGTTTTATTTTCAATTTAAGATGCTGCTGGCCTCCATGTTTCTCCGATGCCTGCCCGCCTGCCTGCCTGCTTTCCTGTCTTGGCTCAACTTGGCTGAGTTGTTCTACTATGAAGTATTGAGAAGAAGGCATCTTTCCTACACTTTATGTTATGTTTTTTTTTTTTTTTTGTACTCTGCTTACCCTCATCTATCTATCTATCTACACAACATTGTTGTCTCAACCATTCGCGGCCATTTTAAATTTATTATTTGTATTTTGTTGGCTTTGTTGTGGTTTTCAACGCACAAGAGATGCCTCCTCCTCCTCCTCTTCCTCTTTCAATGTATTGCATTTCACAGCTGCTTCGACTATATAAAGAAACTTCACTCGCTTCCTGTTTCATCCTTTAGTTTGGTTTCTTGTTGCACTTGTATGAATGAATGAATGAATGAGTGTCCTTGTTATTCCTATTCTTGTCCTCTTCATAAGCTTTATTGTGCTTGTTGCATTTTTCATTTGAAAAACTTTTAAAGTTTTCTTTTCTATAATACTTTTGTTGTTGTGCTTAAGTTGTTGTTGTTCTTCTTCTTGTTGTTCTTGTTGTTCTTGTTGTTGTTATTTGTATTCATTATACTACTTTAGTATTGGTGGCTGTGAAGGGTTTGTCATTTAATATGGATGAACTAATGCCTTGGCATAATCAGTTAATGAGAAATATTTGTCGTAATGAATTTTGTTCATTTTCCTTTGTTGCTTTGCTGCATGTTAAAAAGTTTAATTAAAATCGTGAATTATTTGGAATGAGAAATATGTAATTCAAAGAAAGAAGAAGAAAATGTCATTAAAAAATATTGTGTCAGTTGAAAAACTTTGATTTGAACTCGTAATGAATATGAATGGATAATTCTTATTCTTATTACTGCACATTTTTTATTAATTATAATTGTTTAGGAGAAAATATTGAAAAAATTCGATTATTTGTATCCTTAATTGAAAATTTATTTTATATGGTTTGGGTAGTTCAATGGTAGTTAAAATGGCAACAATTTAATGCTAACTTCATGATTTCTCTCTCATAGAAGCTTTGATTCTTGCTGCTGAAAAACTCGGTCAAATGAAATTCCCAGTCTTCAGTTCAATTTTTAATCAATGTATAAATAAATAAATAAGTTCAATCAATTTTTTTTGTCACCAAGTAAATTTGGTGATGACAAAAAGAGGTGATAGTTGCTTTGCGCCACATCCAGAAACTTCATTAAAACTTCCCAACTCAGCTCCCTGAGTTTCTGGCTAGTCATTATTCACTTGTGTGGTCTGGTATTGTCCTGGTGAGGTCTGACGTTGCCCTGGTGAAACACTTCGCCATTTGTTGACAGTCAAGGTCTGAGTTAATTGTTTCGCTATATGGAAGCAACTGAAAAGCTTCAGCAAAAACTTCCTGGTCGTTAGTCCTAACTTGGATACCGTCTGGGGTTCTTCACTGCACCTTGAACAGGATCGTTTTTAACTCATGTTGTCGTAGGTGACCCATTTCTTATCACCAGTGTACAGATATCTGCTGCACACGCTGAGTAATAAACACTCTGTATGAGTTTTTGCCACAGCTTTAGTGAAAATATGTGTTTGTTTTTTATATATGATTATCTTGTGGTTGGACTAACAATTATCGTCTAATGCAGCACCACGTTGGATATTAAAACAGGCATTTTAAGTGAGTCTCAAATTACATATCTATGTAATATAATGCAGGCGCAACTTCAGTCTCCTCTTAATAGTTGTATTGATAACTTATATTATAAGTGTGCAAGATTCTTTGAATATACTCGTATGTATCTATGTCTATAGTTTTATTACAATACATCTTAAGTACATTGATTAAAATTTTTATTATCACCTACGCCTAATGTATTTGAATTCAGACTCAGGGGCTTGGAACCAAGACCAAATTCGTCAAGTGTCATAGCTCAGAGGCAATCTTCCGCTTGTCCATGCATTTTATGTTCGGTCATGAATTCTATTCAACTTCGAAACAACTATTGTACATCTAGAATACCATGACTGAGAGGCAATCTTATGCTTGTTCATGAATTCTATTCAACTTTTAAACAATTATATTTTGAGTAATAAACACACTGAATTAAGGTTTAACACTGGTTTATTAGAAATATGTCTTTGATTTTTATACATTACAATTCTTCTTAAACAATTCTTGTGGTTGCGGCATCACGTTGGACATTAAGTCATGCATTTTAATTGAGTCTCAAATTACATATCCATGTAATATAATGCAGGCGCAACTTCAGCCTTATATTAATAGTATGCATGATTCTTTGAATATATGTGTTTAAGTCTATAGTTTAATGGCAATTCATCTCAAGTGCATAGATTAAAATACTCACTATCGCCTACGCCCTTCACTCCGTCGCGGATGCAATCAACTTCATTCATGAACACCACTTTACCATTCTTATAAGAAATTGGTTGATTTCATTCTGTTTGGACAAAGATTTGTAGATGAAAATTCGATCCATTATGTCTTTATTTGCGACAATTCGTGTGGCACCCAAAAATTGAACTTCTTTTTAAATTGACATCTTCGTAAGAGGTTTAATTGTTCTCTCACTTTTGAGTGATAATAAGTCTGCTGACCTGGCGGTCTGTTTCAGTCATTTTCACTATTATATCGCATTTTTTGACGCTAGGTCTACCTATGCTAAGTGTATTATTCACAACGAAATTTGCAGAATGGAACCGCCTTTCTTGCAATTTCAGTTTAAAAAAAAAATTAAAGAATATATGAAAAATGTACCTTATCGACCTCCATATTCAATGCGTTCTATCTCACAAATGAATCAATCAATAATGAATTTGAATAGGCCTCTTTTATAGAGGAGAATTCTACATTTCTAATAAACCCAAGTGTGAATAAGTCTGATATTGAGAGAAGATATACTTACTTCACTTACTATGTGTCATTTGAATTGACTAACGAATTATGATACAATGGGAAAAGCAAGGAACTAACACTAAATTGAAGGAGATCTGCTGGTTCAAGGTTTAATTTATGGGATATTTTTGCTTTGATTTGAGTATTGATTATGCAATTGAAAATGCTTGATACGATTTAAAAATCATAAAACGTAGCAGAATTGAAAAAGTATCTCTACTCTTTTTTAAAATAAAATTTCATTTGCAAATTTTTGTTAGTCAGTCAGTTGTTTTATGATTGTGGCAAATGAAAAGTAATGCCACCGCAACTCTTGATGTGTTGTGTATGCATGCTGCATTCCTTTTGGCATATTTTATTGCGACAAACATGTCAACACTCATTGCTGATGCGGCAACAACAAATAAACACAATATGAGCCAAATATGCAGCAACAACATCACCAACAGCAACAGCAGCATCAGCATCAGCAACATCAACAACAATAAGAACAATGCAAATCGAAATTATGGGAATTATGCGTTCGTCGTTGCATTCATTTTGTGTTCGGCTTGATGTCTGTCTGAGTTTGCATAAATTTTGCAACTGGCAACCATCGTGATAATAATGATGGCGGTGATGATGATGATGATGATGATTATGATGATGACGATCGTCATCACATAACGAGTGATGTATGTTTTTACGGTACGAGTATGTAAGCCGCTAGAATGTTGCCTACAAAAATACTCAACTTCACTCTTTGGTTTTTTTTGTTTTGTTGTTTTATTTTTTAGATTGCCACATATCTTGTCTAACAAATTGCATTCTGCTGTTAAACATTACTGCGACCATAAGGCAAGCGAGCGAGTGAGTGAGTGAGTGAGTAAGCGATGTTGTTGCTTGTCATTTGTTGCAAGGACTTTTTCATGTTGTAAGGCTTGTAAGTTTTAGTTTGCCACTAGTGCAGATGTTGCACGTAACTGTAAGTCGTCATCACCATCATCACCATCATCATCGTCAACATCTTCCTTGTCGTCATTGTCGCATTTGTCACATTTGTCGTGCGCTTTGCTGTTTCAGTTTCTGTTACTGCTGGTGCTGCGGCTGTTGTTGATCTATCGTGGCATGTCATAATTTATTTGAAGCTGGATAATGCATTTGCGTATTAGGTTGGTGGATTTACATACATGTAACATGAGTGTGTACGAGTAACCAAAAGTGTATGTGTGTGTAATAAGGATAGTTGAAAAGGGTCTTAGAATAGAGTCAGAATGGAAAACTTAAGCAATAAACTAACTTTGATTCGCTTCAAGCGAAACATTTTGAATTTGGTTTCCTTTTACGATTTCCTCCTTTTTATCCAAGCCATGAAAGGTTTAGCGTCTATCATAGATACAAATATAGGCAGCTTTTAAATCCTCTCAAAACGGATTTATGCTCAACTCGTAACTGTATTCAAACGCATGCCGAATGGTGTTGCAAAGGTGCCTAAAAGCATGATTCTATCAAAAGAAGATCAAGAGATAAATTGGGTAAGATACAAATGACGAGACAGCGCGAACTAAAGCCAGATAGAAAGCCATGAGGCACAGTGAGGATGGCACCAAACTAATACTTCAAAATTGCTTTTCACTTGCCTTTGGATTAAGGGCAACTGAAATGTAAAATGGCTGCATAAAATGCATCAACGAAAATCATGTGTGTGAGTGGTAGAAAATTGCTGCCTAAAGATCCACTATGTTTTTTCCATTCAATAATTTTTTTTTTAAACCTCTATTAATTACTGAATATTTTGCTCAACTTCTAGCTATGAATTATTATGAATATCAACATTACAATGACGAGCGAAAATATCACAATGATTATAGAATAGATTAACCATAACAATATGCAGCTAAATCAAGATGACAATATAAAGATTCAAAAATATATACGGCGGTGTTAGATCTCATAGTGATGGCACGATTAATCGAAAAACTATATTTAATCGGTTAATTTGTTGGAAATATTGTTTAAAATTAATCGACATTTTCCATTCGATTAATCGACTACATCGGTTAATTCGAAAATACACTGGAGTCTTTTTTTTTTGTGTTCATCACATTTTTAAAAAATTAAAAAATCAGCCAAGTGTGAGTCGGACTCACACACGGAGGGTTCCGTACCATCGTATAAGATTTTTTGCTTAAAATATTAAATTATGTGCATATTTAACAGCCTAAAAGTATACTACAATTAACAGCTTAAAATTATACTAAAAAAACAAAAAAATTGTTAAACAAAAGGTTAAGTTAAAGAACAATGCTTCTATATTATTTCTAGTATTTATCGTTCTACACACAAGTGAATTACACATTCTGTGAAAATTTCAACTCTCTACCTATTACGGTTCATGAGATAGAGCAGGAGACGGACGGACGGACGGACGGACATCGTAAGCTTAGTAATAGCGTCCCGTTAGCTCCCTATAATCAATAAATAAAATTTAATTTTAATTGGTTAATTTGGATGAAGGAAGTCTTTTTGCTCATCAATAAACCGATTAATCGGTTAACTTGTCATTGATTAGTTTCAATTAATAACAGCTCGTTTTAATTAACCGATTAACCGATTAATTAATTTTTTTTTGACATCACAGGAATGTAGCAGTCTTTTTCATGGCCTGGGGTTGCTTAGGCCTTAGCAAGTGGGTTTCATTGGATAACCAATGTATCATTGTATTTATTTATTTGGCGCACCAGTCAGCAGGCGTAGGATTTTATTTTGCGGTACCTGGAATTTTCTTTTATGGGAATCTGCAGCAGTGACCCCCCATAATTGCAAGTCAAGGGCAGTCACAAAAGATGTTATTCACCACCTCTTTAATTCTTCTTAGCAAAGCCAGAGTATCTTAACGACAATAAAGCCAACCTCATTTGTCAAACTCTTGTCAGCTAGGTCCTTGGTTCTCGCTTCCAGTCCTGAAAGAATGTCTTGGTCTGTGAATATCAGCAACTGATAGAGTGCAGATAGGCACTTTTTTTAACACACCCATCTGCCATCTCGTTACCCGTAAGGCCAAAAGGACCAGGCGCCCAGATTAGCGTAATTGAGTGCTGGTGAGCTTAGTTAAAAGCCGCGACTGTGTTACGGATAGCTTTGCTCTTGGTACTGTGAGTCGACGGAGCCTTGATGGCAGCCTGGCTGTCAAAATAAATCAATTTGCTTCTCGGGGTCTTATCAACTTTGCAAATTGCCAGACTGCTTAGATCTTTGCCTGAAACGAGCTGCACCAGTCTGGTAGACAACAAAATACTTGAGCTCTGAAAAGTTGTCAGCCCTCGTAACCTCCTCCATCTTTGAGCCATCTGACGGAGCATTTAGAGTGGATCCTTCCTAGATTGTGAGCCCAAATTTATACTTAAATATCAGTTATGGTTTCTTTTCGGAAGATGATTGCCATTGAATAGTAATGCGGGACATGTGTGTTATGTCTGAGCACGAATACAACATTAACAGAACTTTTTTGTTGATCAATATGTTCCAGTGCTTCGACTATATGGATAAATTATTAAAGGTACTTTAAAGAAGTTGCGCAGCTTAAAGAGGCTAATATTGGGTATGTTGCCATAGATACTCGGTCCAAACACGGAGAAGGCATGTTGCTGGTGAAATTTTCTTACTTAATCATTATTCTTTAATAGTTAGCGTAGTGAACTGCACAACACATATTTATTTTTTATTTTCTTTTTATAAAAGAAAACTGATATGTAGATGAAGGCTGTTAATTCCTTCATAGGGGGAGATCATGCCAGTGTAGCCTTTAAAATCTACGCCTTGTTGAGCGGCGAGTGTAGTCTTTGCAATCTACATCTTGTTGATCGGCGGGTTGAAACTTTATAGTGACAGCTGAATACAGTGATCACTTCCATTACCTCGGTACCTTGGGGAGACTCTGTTAAAATTAAGAATAATTTAGACTGCAAATGATGAAAAGTTCATTTTCTACTTATATAATTAAATACATTTAGACATTTGATTTACTTATTTTAGGATTTTTAGAAGTATATTACATTTTTTTTTTTAATATTTTTATTTTTATTGTGCACAATTTGCATAACCCGAAATGAGTAATTTGTTGAGCAACTATTTAATTTGAATTTCTAATTAAAACACGTTCCTTTTTCTATGTATGTGTATATGTGCCTTTTGTTGTGTGTGCATTGTTTATTTTGTCACTTGCATTGTTGTTTTATCAATAGTATTTTAGTTTGTTGTTGTACTCGTACATTTTAATTTAATTACAAATGCCATAAAATTAGTTTGCAACAAAGGCAAAACAACAACAACAAAATAGTTCAACAAAAAAGTGGAAAGATAAAAAAGAAATCCTAAACAAAATAATAAATGAAAGTAACGTAAGCACGCAAAGCTGAATTGAATGAATAAAGTGGCAAAAAAAAAAACCAAAAAATGGAAAAATGAAAAAATGAAAAAATGGAAAATTTCCAATAACTGCGCATTTTAATTAAATGCAAATTTGCTTGTTTGCATCTATTGATGTTTCCCTTTATCCTTTCTATCTTTCTCCCATCCTCTTCCTTCCCTTGTATAAGCGTTTAGTATTGCATATTAAATTTGAAAAACTATGCAATTTTTCATCATTTCGTTTATTTCCTTTTTGTTTTTTTTTTTGGCAATTTGGTGCGTGCGGCTTTCGTGGTGTCACAATTACAAAAATCGCTTCAAAATGAACGAATGCAATATTCAAATCAAATCAAATCAATTGAAATGAAATGAAATTTTCGCACGCATTTTGTTCTCTCTACTCTACTCGTTACTTTGATTTTGGTGCATTGTTGTAATGAAATTATATTGATAACGCCATGATTTGTTGATTGGATTACGAAATTGATTTGAAATTTTGTTTGGTTTTTTTTTTCACAGTTTTTAATATTTAGTTTTTTGTTTGTTTGGTTGTTACTTTGTGGTTTATGGTTTTGAATGAAATGTAATGATGAAATCCGCTTAAAAAAATATTTATATTAAGTTGAACGCACAAAAAATATTGGGTGTGCAAATAAGTTTCTGTCGTTTTTCATAAAAAATTAAGCATTTATTGTGAAAGAATAATACATTATGATTTATTGAAAGTATTGTCATTCGCTAGTCATTAATTTTTCCCATCTTTCTGTCAGCTTACAATTATCGTGTAGGAAGAATGCTTCACCATTGAGATTATCCACGAATCGACCCACATTTTGGTGTTTTTATATGATGTGAATTTCTGTTCAGGCAGACCATGTGCCATCGATCGGAACAAGTGATAATTGGAGGGGTTAAGGGAACGTACTCATGCTACGGACCCGGGGGCGGGTGAGTCCAGAGGATATTGTCACGTAGTCAATATCCTCTAGGGAAAACTTTCTGTTTGAAAAAAATGATTAAAAATGATTAAATTATTTCTAAATAGGTTTGAGCCTCAATACGTAGAGGAGCATTATTATGCAGGAGAATAATGTTTTCGTGTCTGGAGTAGTAGTGGAAGCGTTTTCCCTTGAGTGCTCAGTGATCATTCTCATCAATTGTGTTCGGTAAAGAGTCCCAGTAATGGTTTCGTTCGGTTTGAGCAACTCATAAGTCACGACACCAAGCTGATTCCACCAAATACACAACATGAGTTTATTTCCCTAAGTATTCAGCTTCTCTGTCAATATTGAGGCATCGCCACGTGGTCTTCATGATTTCCTCTTCTTTGGGTTATCATAGTAAATCCACCAGTAATTAAACGATGCAAAAAATCCTTTCGTTTAAGCCTTACAAGTAGCATTTCACTTGTTCAAAATCAGCATTCAATATTTCGTGGTTTCAGTTCATATGAAACCCAATTTCCTTGCTTTTAAATGATTCCCAATGATTTTAAACGATGTGAAATTGCTTGATGAGTCAATGCTAAGTTCCTCTTGCATTTGTCATGAATCTTTCTCCAATAATGATTCCAAATCCGCGTCAGCATTCCGCTAAGTTTTTTGTCTTTGACATCAAACTCGCCTCTCTTAAACTTTTGAAACCACTCACGGCAAATTCTCTTATTTAAAGCACCCTCACTCACCTTATGCTTCTACAAGCCTTTGATGTTCTTCACCTTCAGAGTTCACTCAAATGAAGCTTCTTCGGCTCATTACTCGACATTTTCGTATGGAAAAAATTATGTAATGCTGATATAAAATGACAAATACTTTAAGGTTATGGCATTGCCAGATATCCAATCTTATCATTTAAAGTTTTATATTTGAAAATATCAACCATAACTTACTTTGTGGGGGCATCTGTTGTCATATGGTGGAAACTTATTTGCATACCCAATACTATAACAAATAACAAATGTCTTTGAAATCAAATGAATTAAACTGAACTGATCGGAATTGTAATTGATTTATAGTGAGAACAGAGAGAGAGAGAGAGAGAGAAAGAGAGAGGGGGGGAGACAGAGAGAGAGAGATTGTGAGAAAGAAATCTAATTACAAATTTGTAAATTACATAAAACAATATTTGAATTGTGAAACTAAATAATATAATAATAATAATAACTACATAAGTATATACATAATATTAAGAACTATGATGACAAATGTGTTGTTATGCTGGAATATTTGAAATATGTCGAAATTAATTATTTGTGGTGAACGCATTTGCACATTTAAGTCAGTGAATTGTTGTTGGTGTACAAAAAAAAAAAAAAAAAAAAAAAAAAAATATAAATGAATGTGACAAAAATTATGTCATGAAATAACGAATATAATGAAGCTGTATTAAATATACAGTGACACAGATACACACTGGCACATATATGTATACTCGTATATACAGACAGATTCATAATCAAAGAGTCACTGATGATGATAGTGATGGTGATGAAGATAGTGGGTGCTGTGTGCTATGTGTGGTTTTATAGCTTTAGATACATAAGCAAATATTTACATTGGATTATTACAATTTAGTTATTAATGCATGCAATCTAAATACATGTAAATAATTGTAAATCGAAAATTAAACATAATACAAAGGCATGCATATGTACATTCATACTTACATATACTCGTACATATATTGTACAAATGGACAAGCAAACAAACAATCAAACAGACAATCAAACAAACAAACAAACAACGAAATTTAACCACTACTATCATCATCATATAAAGGCGACCATAATCGCTCTTGATTAAAATACCTCGCGCATTTTGTATTTGTACAATATTTGTATTTTGTGTGTAGATGTGTGTATGCTGGAATTTATATAATAATGTAATACAATATACGTAATATTGTTTAAATGTATCTATGCTTTTGCGTATACTATGTTTATCTCGAATCATATAAAATTATTTGAAAATTAGTTTTTGGATTGTCATACAACAACAATGTATAGTAGTATGCTGATTATTATTGTATTGTGGAAAATGTATGCTCAATCGATTGATCTATAGATACATTTGCTCTACAACATAATCATAATCATAATTGTATTGTATTATTGTTATTATTTTTAAACATATTTTTATGCCTGTTTATTGGTATTTATAATAATAATAATAATATAAATGCAACAAAATAATTACAATAGGTGTGAAGTATCAAATGCAAATTGCATTAGAAATCAACAAATATTAAAATAAAAATTGAAAAAAAAAAATATATGTATAAAAATTAAATGAAATGTAATTAAATAAAATAAAATAAAATTAAATAAAATATATTGTATAAAAATGTTCAATGTATTGTAGATACCATTTTATTATCCTATTAGGACATAAGTCTGCATGAATTAGCAGCTGCAACATCCACATCAACTGAATTATGGTTTTTAGCGATTTTAATTTCGGTTTATTTATTTAATTCAACAAAATAGAAAATAATTCAACTAATTTGGTATTGTTTATAAATAACTTGTCACCCACAAAAAAATAAAAATTCCTATTACTTATTATACTAGAATATTAGATATGTAAGCCATGTTTGATAAAAATTAATAATTTAATTTGATTGAGTTGAGTTGAGTTGAGTCATTTTAGGCATTCAAATAATTGTCACATAAAAATACAAAATATTATTCATTGTGCGGCTGCTTGGATTTGTCATATTTGAAACAATTTATTTTGAGGCAAAACCACTAAACAATAGACAAATATTATTTGTGAAGAATAAAAACAGACATTTGTGTATAATTACACTAGTCTACAAGGAAAAGTAACTAAAATAATTTTAATTAATTTCTGTTTCTCTCACTACTCACAGTGAATACGAGTTGTAAATTATGTAGGTGAGTAATGAGATTCAGCATGGTTTTCAGAGATGAGTAGAAGGGAAGCTTAGGTGAAGATTATATTTATTTGAGCTTGAGTTGGTGTCTAAGGAGACAGACTAGGAATTATGATTAGGATTTAAAAAATGCAATTTAAAAGTAAAATAAATTAACAATGGAAAGTGTTCAAAGAGAGTTTTTATTTTATTTTCAATCTTTAGTTCAATGTCCTTGGCTTATTTTCGTACATCCTCTTCTCAAGGAATCCCCATCTTAATAAATAAACTGGAAGACTTAGGTCTGGACTGCGAAGCGGCCAGTTGACACTACCTCTTCACGATATCAGCTTAATGGGGAAAAGCTCCTTTAAGACGAGTTGCATCATCTTCAATAGAAACTGATGCAAAGATGGAGCCAAAAATTTGAAATCATCTCGTAGTATCGCTCTGAATCATATATACATATATATCTATAATTAGTGTTGGACCTCTACAATCTTCAAAAAAGTGAGGACCGAATGTTCATTTGACAGACATCGTGGCCAAGGGGGTTTTCCGCTGTCCACTAGCAATCATCTTTGTTTGATTACATGGTCTTTCAAGTGAAAATTCACTTCCTTACTGATTAATATTTTGTCCAAATTACACTACTCTTCAAGGAAAAGTATCCGAAATAATTTTAGCTAATTTCTGCTTCTCATAATGAGTACGAGCTAAATAAAATCCATGTATTAATTTGAGTTTTCACGATACCTGAGAAGGAAACTATCCTTTTTCAACTTCATTATGTTGATATTTACTTAGTTGGTATTAAATGTTAAACATTTAAACTGAAATTGCTTGACTATTCTCAATGCATTGCTGCAGTTCTTTGGTCCATTAAAAAGTAGATGGGAAGATTGATTGAAATAAGAGGAGTGACAACTATGCTGAACTTATATAATATTATTATCTTATAAATTGTAGTGTAGGGGCCTCTAAAAGGGTTGGTATTCCTGGGAATGTGAATAAATTAAGATTAAGTAAGAGCAAAGGTCACTCTGAATTGAGCAAACGTCATCGAGAGAAGATCGTTGTTGAATTTCAGCGAAGGTAAATCGTCAACAACCTTTGAAAAATATAAGACGCTCCAACTTTAAAGGTGTAAAACTGTTGTATTAGAACGTTGAAAAAAAAAAAAAAATAATAAACTACCTTCTATGAAAGTAATGTTGAACTAAAAACATCATAAAATAAATGTATTAACCACATACATGTCCATGGAAATCCACTTTTTACAATCGCATTTAGACTT